>JAYESA010000020.1:6006412-6470798 GCA_036927795.1 Iris macrosiphon | reverse complement strand
AACCATCTAAATCATTTAGTTTTCTTAGAGCCAGTCCAGACCAAATACAACTTAAATATATATATCTTTTTAATAAAGGTCAGGAAACAACCAAAATTATCTTCGGATACTTCACTATGCATACGTGTTCCTCAAAATATAACATATTGTAATTTGATACCTTCAACTATTTCAGTTTTTGAACTTGATACCATAAACGTTTTTACTCGACAATTTGATACCATCAACTATTGAATATTTTCAATTTGATATCCGAAAATTTAAAAATATATAAAACTATCCCTCCCTTCCCATCTCAACCCTCCAACCCCGTCCGTCCACCTCCCCCCACCGACACGCCTCCGCCGTCCCCTTCCTGTGTTGTCGCACGCGGAGAAAGAGGAGGGAGAGACGAGGTTGGTGCAGCCGTCCGGAGGAGGAGAACATATATTATATAGATCCTAATAACTTGTGGTTTAATAAGCCATGCATGCTTCATTGTTTCATTATAAGATAATTCTAGAATATGTAGGTGTAGGAGGAATATGAAACATGTATATAGTCCACGGTTTGAGTGTCGAATGGATATGATGTGTTCATTGCAACATAATAATGAGTTACCAATTCTTTATGTCCATGTCATGGATGGATGGATGGAGTGAATGGCAGTGGAGAATTAGTATCAAACTTTGAGAGTAATGTGGATAGTTGAAGGATCATGTCTTGATTTCCAAGACAATTTAGGTAGCTTTGAGATGCAAAAAGGGGAACAATTTCACTCCTAATCTTTTTTATTCTCTTAAATATGGACTTATAGTTCTTGATTCGTCTTGAGAGTCTAACTTTCTTTTTGTTTCGATTATAGACCGAGGTGATACCACATAGGATCTGTAATGGACTCAGTCCACCAATTTTTTTTTTCCATATATATATATATATATATATATATATATATATATATATATATAGAGAGAGAGAGAGAGAGAGAGAGAGAGAGAGAGAGAGGCCTAAGCAGGACCTCTCCTAAAGCCAAGAACAGAACTAAAAATTTGAGTCGGATTGGACTCCAATGGACTAGATATGAACAGACTTATATATATATATATATATATATATATATATATATATATATATATAAAAGTAAGTAAGAGGACTATAGGGCTTTTGCATGATCGTTTGATGTTGATTTTCATGTGTTCCCTAACTTTAAATGAAAGGATTGTTGCTGTCGCGCTTTGTCAAAGTTGGAACCATTCCACTCTTATCCAACCCTATTGTGACTTTGAAAAAGAAGAAGTTATTCCCACATAGAAATGACAAAATTTTAGTTAAAAATACATCTCAAATACAATTATCAAATAAATTGTGAATTTAAAACTTGTGTGACAAAAATTATAGAAGACATTGTGAAATTATTTGTCTACTCCTACCCAATATACTTGACAACGTTTTCACTTCCATATCATCAATTATGAATGAAAAAAATATTTAGAAAAAAATAATAATAGAAGAAGAAGTCTTGGAAGTTAAAAACAGATATATTTCAGTACTTTTTCATTGGAGAATACTTTTCTACTTCATTATCTTTTTTGAATATAGTATTGCCACCTAAAAAATACATTGTTTTGTATCTCATTCCACATAAAAATCACAACATATTACAAAACAACAAGGTTGGAGATGCTCTTAAGAAACGTAAGAAAAATCATAAGAAGTTGAAATGTGCATTTAATGTAACATAAATGATTTGTCTAAGTCCGATTCTATTGTCACAGCGTTCGTATGACAAGTGGGTTCCCTCCTTTCTAGTAAAGCGTATGTATATATGTATATATATATATATATATATATATATATATATATATATATATATATGTGGTCAGTCTCCCGCATCCTTGAGCACCCACAGGGAGGGGGTGGGTCATGGGGCTCCCAACCGAGAGGTCTTGGGATCGAGACCCACCCCCTCCCTGTGGACGCTCTAGGACGCGAAAGACTGACCACATAAATACATAAAATTATATATATATATATATATATATATATATATATATATATATATCAAAACTTTTATATATCCATCTGTATCAAAGTTTTTCTCGAACGTTCTTGTTAATATAGGGATCCAACATGTCAAAGTTATTAGGTAATAGAAGGGTTACTTTCTTGAAACTATAAAGAGTAGGTGAAAAAAACTATCATATTAATTACTATATCTCTCAAATGTATTTATATATAAGGATTTATTTTTCGTGCTCCAATTTGTACTCCGGTACTCCACAGATTGGTGGAAGTGCGAATAACAATTATATATATAAATTGTTATTCGTATTCCACTCTGTAGAGTACTAAAGTACAAAAAGCAATGTGATTAAGAATATACATTGCAAAGTAAAAAAGAAAAAAAGAAAAAAAAAAGAGAGAAATATAAAAAAGAAAGACTTTTAAAACAGTAGGTGAATGAATTTATAAGTTGAAATTATATGTCGGTATCGTTTGTGGAAGAATAAAGATTGTGGTGTGGTGTGGTGTGACGTACCGAGTCGAAAGAGAAGCTTTTGCCATCGTATTATTTCACGATTATTGTGTGGGTCATCACCATGGGAGAGTAGAGAGTATAAAGTACACAACAAATATAATGTTTGTAATTGGAATCATCATTTACAAAAAGGAAAAAAAAAAAAGAAGAAGGAAAAAAGCAAAGTAGAATTTAGCACTATTGCATTTCAAAGTTCCATTGTCCCCGCTTTCAAAACCCCGTTTTGATTTTTCTACTTTTTACTTGCACATTTCTTTCTTTTATTTTCAAGTCAACCTAATGGTTTTTTTTTTAAGGTGTTGTATTGAATTTAAGTACAGTTTTACTTGCAACAATTGCTGATAAGTTAGGACTTTAATATATACTACGTACATAAAAAAATTATTAAAAAATTTAAATATAAAATTATTATAAATATTGTTGTTTCTAGAAATTGAATTCAAGCAACAAAGAAAAATACCTTCTACCTTAACCACCTGAGTTAGAATTGTTTAGTTGTAAATAAATAATATTAGGTAGTTAAATAATTAATTATTTTTTAAAAAATAGTTAGTGAAGTATTTACATACGGCTTAGGCGTCTTATTTTTGAGTCTTTTCTAAACCGTATTATATATACTAGTAAATGTACGTGCGTTGCATGTAAAATAAAATTTTCTAATATTATTATAAAATAGTTTAAATATTTAAATATATTTTAATTATAATTTATTATGGATATATTTTTATTTTTTATAATTTTTTTTGAAAATACTATATCCTCACGTAATTAAAAATTAATAAATAAATAAATTTTAACTAAATATTATTAACTGCATAATATTATATAACTATAATCAAACATCGTTTTTCTAACTCATGTAGTTAAGGTATGAGACATTTTTCTTGGTTGGTCAAGTTCGATTTCCCATGGAGTTATTTATAACAAATTTAATTTTTTTTAACAAATTTTTTTTACATAATATTAATTTTTTAAATAAATGGTTGAGTATTTATAAACTGTTTGAACGGTTTATTTTTGAACCGTTTTGAAATCTCGTTATATATATATATATATATATATATATATATATATATATATATATATATATATGATCCAGATCAAAGGTTTCGCTTATAAAGCTTCCAAAAAGTTCCTTCATTTCTAGCCGTTGGATCGTCTTTAAGTCATATAATCTTGACCGTTGTTTTGATCAACGGTCAAGATAAGATGACTTAAAACACCATCCAACGGACCACAATGATAAAAAAAAAATTGGAAACTTTATAAACGAAACTCTTGATCCGAATATATATATATATATATATATATATATATATATATAAAGGTAAAGGTAAAGGTAAATGTAAAGCTAAAGGTAAAATTGTAAATATATATACTTCAATTTTCAGTTTTGATATCTAAACCGAAAAATCGATTAATTACAAAACTGAAACGAATTCCGACTCGATACATTCAAAATGTACACGAATCACAATTTCGATTCAGATTAGATTGGTTATCGATTTAAAACTGTTAATTGCTCACCCCTACTCCGAAGAAGAAATATGTAAATATGGTCCACACGCCAATTTCTTTTTTTCTTTTTAACTGCTCTACGTGAAACCAACAAGAAGCCAAAATTTTGTCTCGACCTATCAAGATCTATTGGGCAAATATAGATTTGCAAGACTTGCTTAGGAATCAAAGAAGAGTGTACCTACCAATGGAATCAATGTGATAGCAACACAACAAACGCATATTGATAAGGAGTAAGAGGAAATGTCGGGCTTAACATAGTAGTAGTAAACCGTGTCCGATACGAGCATAAGATCATGCAATCCCATCCAATAACCTAGATAGGACCACTGGTCCCTCTCCACTCCTCTCCTCTCCTCTCCTACCGCTCTCGGTAGAATCAAGAGTGGAACCATAAGTTCGAGTTGGGATGAGCTAGAGAGACTAGATGTGAATCGACTCATATGAAAGGAGAAAAAGAAAACATATGAAAAGAAATGGAAAAAAAAAAAATTGGAGTGGGTTGAAGTCCACCCAAGTCCTACGGGTATAACTCAATCAACTTTGCGGTGGCAAGCACTAGATGGATCATGAGTAGAGTCATTTGTTCGTCTTACTTCAATTTTAACTCATAGTTCACAAAGTCCGGTCCAAGTAGTCGAAAAATTATTGTATGAACCGGAACCACCGTACACCCTTTTATTATACCATCCGTTGGATGGTATTGTTGAGTATGACCTGTCTTGTTTGGTTTCTGTATTGATACATTGGATAGGATACGGGGCATCAGAGCAGCATTGTTGAGTATGACCGTCTTGAAGTCTGAAAATTCAAAAATAATAATAATAATAATAATAATTATTATTATTATTATTATTATTATTATTATTATTATTGCCCATCGTGAAAGTTTCAAGATTTACTTCAAAATATTGAAGAATGGTCGTACATGGATTTGTTACATTGTTTGGATAACTTAAGAGATTCTCGATTTCTCTCGTTTCTGGATTTTCGACATTTTTTTGGTACTTGTTGTAAGGTGATTGTAGGATTGCTATAGGATCTACCAATTGGTTGTGGGTCAATTGGTAGTTAAAGTACAAAATACATGTTCTACAATCAATCATAGCCGACGTATCAGCTCGTCATGATAAAAATAATCCTAAAGATAATGCTCGTGACCATCACATGTACATTTTTAACGATTTTTATGCAAAAGTACCAACAAAGTCTAATTCGGCACTCTTTAGACAAAAATGTAAAGATTGCATACCAAATTAACCAAAAAAAAGTTCAATCACCAAAATGACGATCACGATATTCCTCGGACACCATTTTGACAATTAACTAAAAAAATGTCTAAGGAGGATATATAAAAGGAGCTTAGCCTAGTGTGGGATGTTGGTGTTGTTTTCTTTCGACTAGTAAATATAGTCCCACATTGGCTACACCACCAAGTGTGTATCTCAATATAATACTTTATATGAGTTGAGGTGTGCACATGGGGTGTGGTGGGGCACATGGGTGCCATGTGGGGATATTTTTCTAGGAGAAAAAATGATTAACTCATCAAGAAAGCATTTATGCTTTTTGTCATGCTCTTGGAATTATTTTTATAGGAGCTAAGCCCCAAAGGGGTTTAGCGACTCGGACTCGGGCTCAATAGCGCAAAGTGGCGCTTTGTTAGCGCACTTAGCACGTCAGCATCGTCATATGGCGCTTGTGCGTTTAGAATGTTCTTTCATCAAATAGACTAGGATTACTTTTGCTTGTCAATCAACTTGTGAAAGGTTACCTTGTTGCATGCTAGTTCGTTTAGAATGTTCTTTCATCATATTTTAATTTTAATTAAAATATATATACTTCTTCTATTATTGAGCTACGTATAGAACACACATTGCTATACAATAAACTGAATAGGGAGACTATGCAAAACAGATCATGTCATGTTACTTGTCTCGTACTTGCGTTGCCTTAAACTGTCTCGATTGATAACTTAGTAGACTTCGCTTGGTCACGGACAACTTGTGCACAAGGTCTTAGTTCCTGCGGACGGTCAGTCATGTCCCGATCTCCCGCAGATAATCTGTCGTCCCTGCTAGGCGCGAATCACGACGCCAGCGCTCCCGCGGGACAATCTTTTTCCATCTTGGCGTGATGTCGCACGAGCGTAAGCGGCGCCCGTGCAAGGCCATGATCCGAACATGCGGTAAGATAACTAAGCCACAGAGTCGCACAAATAGTCCGAGTATATGTGCTTCAGTCCCGGACGGAACGTTCCAAGTCTCCAAAGTGAACTCAATGCCTTAGCACGCACGAAGGGGGGATCCGCACCGAACGAGGTTCTCCCGTACCCTACAAGCAATCTGGTGGGTTATCAGTACATGAATGCACTGGTAGGGAGGCTTCTCACCCGCTCGATGAATCCAAACACGTTATATAGGTTCCGTGCACCATCTATTAAGTTATCTTTCTAGTCTTGCCTTAGGATCAGTTTCATGTCAATGATGTAAAGCCTAACCCGTGTGGCAGTGCGTCGTGCGATATAAAGGAATAGGCGAGACTTACCAACTTACCATTCGTCCTTTCCTGTCCAAGGCAAACCAAGTTAAAATCAAGCACGAGCATTTATAATGCAATCCAGGGGCAATTGCATAAGCAAACACAAGTGTCGTGAACGAGGTTATATTTTGGATGCACGAGTTATACGAATTTTCAGGTGTATTGTAGAAGATGTTCAAGTGTTCCATATATACAAGTTTGTTATACTCATGATCGGTCAGGTATTTTTGATTTCTGGATGCGATGCAATGACTCGTACGCGGATAGCCACTAAGCGAGGATGTCTTATCTATATGAATGTGAGTCGCTGGCATAGCCATAAAGGACGAGTTATAGTTTTGAACGAGGATGGTATACAACGAAAGTACATGAGGTGCTGCAACCCATCCCGTCCAGCAAGTGAGACTATCGTGAAGTTCCATACAGATCGGATTAGCCCCGGAGACCGTCCGTGGAACGAGATCCGAAGATCTCCCTTGATTCCAAGTTGTCCGCGACATGCAAGTCTTGGGTCATTTCATATTCACAACTTAACATGATAATCCATTAATCTTTGTTCTGAACGAGCATTGCTCCACGAGCTATGATTCTTGATTTGCTTGACATGATTCTCGTTCAGTGTTCAACTTGACTTGATGCATTCCCCTGGTTCGGTGACTACCTTGACGACCTAACGGTCCCGGATACTTGCAGGTTCATTGTCACGCCCCAGTCCCAAAATACCAAGGGACTAGCCACGTGGCAATGGCCAGCAGCACAACTCCAATGGGCAAACCCAATTTAATGGACCCGTTAGAGTACACTTAAGCTGTAACAAATATAAATGCAATCTACAACATCTATCACAGCATAATTCTAATCTCATCTATAAAAAGTAAACACAAGTCAATATAACAGACCAGTCAAAATAATAGATAAAGAAAATATAATCCATCAACAAGTCCAGATAAATAGAGTCTCGGGGAACAACCCGACACAATAAAGGAAAGAGAATATCACCAATACATATGTTCAGATATGAAATAACAATGTGCATAAATAACTGAGTATGAAACTGAATACTCAAGAGAAATCCTCCGACATAACCTCGTCCTCAGGTGCCAGTACTGTTCCAACGTCAACTCATGTCCCATATATCTCGAGGTAATCCTCCTCTACTATACTTGGGGACATAATCTGGATCCAGGTCCTCAGGGGACATAGCAAGGTACAATAAGCACTCAAGCCAAATAAATACAGTAAATATAAAATAGATCCTCAGGGCAAGCTATGTAACCAGCTATATGAAATACAAATGAGAGCATCACTAGTACTCAAGCTAAGACCACTACAAGATCTATGTCGGGAAGCCCGTAGCAGCAAGTAGTATCTCGAAGGGCCAATACATGTGCCAAAGCTCTGGTACAGAGACTAAGGCACTCTCCAGTAACATAAGTATATATATATAACGAAAATCAACCTGTAGCATGTGTTACTCTCCCCGTCCAATGTAACCTCACGTCTCATGTCCATAACATGCAAGATCATGACCTCTAGTTAGTACAACGAGTCATAATGATATCTCTATATATACATGTCTCATGTCACGAATCTTGTAAGCCTATACAAAATTACCATGAATAACTCTGGAAATATTCTGTCACATGAATAGTGTCAAGTATCCTATGGTATGACGTACTTGGTAAAGCAAGCACTCAAGGAATAGGATTGTGGAATCAACTCTCTAAGTGACATTACACAACTCCGCGTACGGTCTCGATACCTGAATCTTGTTCGGACTCTAAGCAACGTCTCACGGTCCTAGTTTGAACAAGTACATCATAGAAGTATATATATATATATATATATATATATATATATATATATATATATATAAAGAACACATTCAATTAATATCACAGGAACTACTGCAAGTTGGCAAGGTACATTTGCATGGGTTCTGAACTCCGTCAGTTACACCGATATAAGGGGAATCTCCCAGTACGCCTCCGGATGCTGAAAGAAATATCACCACTATTCTCAGAATATTTAAAATAGCTAGGATTGACTACCCATAAATTTAATTTGGACACATGGGCAGAATTGACAGTTTTTGGTCAAAGCGGGGTCCACATGTGGCCCACTTCGCACCGAAAAATATGACAGAGATAAAGTTCTCCAAATTTATCAAACTTAGTGTCTACGAGTCCAGAATGATGATATAAACATAACAGAATATCCAGAACTGGATTCCGATGAGCCGGTCACGAAATCGCCCTTCAAGTAGAACCGTAGGCCCACGAAATGGTGTTTCGTCAACGTTCTCAGAATCGAACCAAAATTGGGTAAGAGGACCAGCGTAAACCTGCGAATCCTATGGCACAAGTTTTATTGCAAAATGACATGCACACACAAAATTATGACGAGTGTCAGAATATGTCGATACGGTACTTTTCGACGGATACGCGTTGATTTCGATGTGCACATACATCCAAATCAACTTCTGCGAAATCCCACACGTCCACGTTGACGATATGTGCCTTTCAGTGTAATTCGCACACGACGAAGTCGCCTCGTTTAGCGAGACGCATCCCGTTTTAAAAAATTCGGGTTTAAAAAATTAAGTTTTTGACATAATTCAACAACAATTAAATCACAACAAAATAAACAATAAAATAAACTATTTGAAGAGATTAAAACTTGTTTATGTTGTCTAAATTATTGTTCAAGCAGAATTTCAAAATCGTGTGCCGTTATGAAGATAACGGGACTCAAACACGCTCACTTTGAATAGTTTCTGGTCCTAAAAATAAGTCATTTTTTCGTGTTTTGTGTCGCGATTTGCGACCGACACATGACACGAACTAATTATACAGGATTAAAGGGGGTCATGTGGTCTTCGCATAGGACTCGACGGATCGCTATTAGGTCTACTGTGCATGGAGATACGAGGGCGAGAAGTTGAGTACCTCACGTATGCTACTGATCGTGAAGTTGCGGTGGCGGTCCGGCGGTCGTCGTCGGCGGCGGCTCTTCGGGATTGGAAGAGGAGATGATGGTGGTGGTTGTTGGCTAGGTTGGGATTTATATAGGGTGAAGGGGGGAGGTTACAGGGAGAGGAAGGAGATGGGTCGGGGCCGTTGTCGGGAGGGAAAGCGGAGGGTTGCGGGGATTTCAGGGGAGAGTTACTGTAGTGGGTTCGGGTTATTAGGTTATCGGGTGAGCGGGTTAGTGGGTACGGATTTCAGATTCGGTTGGGTTGGTTTAGTTTGGTTTGGGTTGGTTTGGGTTAGTTTGGGTTGGTTTAATATAAATATATATATATATATATATATATATATATACATGTATATGGCCATCTAAAAATAGTTTTGGACCTCAATAAATTCCAGAAAAATTCTAAAATACTATATTAATAGTTTTACACCCAAAAATATATTTTTTGCCCAATATTATTAATTAATTAAATACACATAATTATAAATTTCTGAATATTATATATTATAAATGGCTAAAAAAAATACAAAAAATTCTCCGTTAAACTCAGTAATTACAAATACCTATAATAAAATAAAAAATTAAATTCTAAAAAAAATCAGGATGTTTACATTCATATTGCACAGAAGGACTATTCGATAGTCTTCTGGCTAACTAGATGCATGCACGATACGCGATAGTGTTACTTGATTGTGGCATAATATAAGTGACAAGCATTGGAACGAGGCAACGAGTACAAACTACAGTAAGCATGCAAGCATGCATTTATATAACCATAAGCATTTACGTTTGACGCGGGTCTAAGGGTAAAGTGAGGAGTGAAACCGTAAACGGACATACCGAGCAACATGATCTAGGGACGTGCAGTATAAACAAGTGAACAGTGCACTACGAAGAGTATATATATCATTCTACTCGACTCATAGTGGGGTCTAGTTGTCCAAGGCAAATGTAGCATGCAAGGGTCCATTTATAAGAAAAGTTTTATTTCCATGTTCTAACACAAGCAATACAAGTTGAGATTATTCTCCTAGCTAGGTACGTTGTATTCTTTATTAGCATACAGGGTGATTCACCTAGCGACTAGCATGCATCGTCCATATTTTAAGTGTGCTGGCTAAGCAAAGACAAGTTCATCGTAGCCACCCACCTTAGCGATGATTCACCTCGGTCGAGCGATACTCCGTGCGAGCCTTTGAAAGTCTAAGACTGAACTCCTGAAGGGCCAAGTCTGGAAATCCTTTGCCTAAAACGAGTCTTCTCGCTGACAAAGCGGATCGGGTCATTGCACTTGTGTCATTTGAATCGGTTGTCCGCTTCAACGGAACGGATCATTACACGGTCGTTGGGGCACTGGCACCGATCCGGACGAAACTCCCTGATAGTCGTCTGCTTCGGACGGGATGGCCTGTGACACCCTTGTTCCATGCGTTGCATGTAATTCCATCCCGAGACTATAAATCGTCTACTATGGCAACGTGCCAGTGATCCCCTCGTATATTTAAACTGTGCGAGCTAACTATGTCTTCGTGTCAGGTGTTGGTCCGTAGGACCGTGAACGAATTCGCCTCTGGCCTCTGGGCACGTCGGAACCGCATGAGTTCAACCGGGGTGGAACCGCTAGCAGGGGGTTTCCCGGGTGATGGGACGAAGGTCATGGTAAGTATTGTGAAGGTGGTTCAGACGGGCATCTAAAAGTCATCGAGCGGTGGCATATTTATTTCAATAATTTTTATATACATTGCTTGTTTGTAACTTGAACTAAGGTAAGATAGAAAGACCACATAATAACTTGCATGCTTCACATAAACAACGTGTTGATTGGTATAGTTGGGTTAGCTCACCTTCACCAGTGCATTTCGATGTGTTGGCCCTTGTTGCAACAGGTTTTCCGCACCAAAGAGATCCTGCAAGAAGCTAGAGCGACTTTCCAATCCAGTCCACCTACCGACACATCATGTTCATACCCTTGAAGCGTATTTTGAAGTTCTAGGAGATCGTGCACATTCCTTATGAAGCTCCGTGGAAAGGCGATAGCTTCGTCCGAAGGTGTCTATAGCTTTAAAGTTTTAGTAAAATGATGTAATGTACAAGACGGTTATCTCATTTTGCGTCCACTTTTGCAAGCCCATAAGGCAATTATCTGACTCGTTCAAGAGTTTGTACAAGATGTTCGTTATCAATAAAGAAAACTTTTTCATGTTTCAATATTATGTTCAATTATCTGCATACTCTGAATATGTGCTCATTATAAAATACCTTGGCCTTGTACGTTGCGCAACCTAGGTACACAAGGCATCACGTCCGGGGGATGACTATCTATTCTACGAAATCGGGACGTGACATATTGGTATCAGAGCACAGCTTCAAGTTCCTTTGACCCTCGTGTCGAAAAAGTTCCTTTAACGATCTATTCCCTATGCGAACTCTTGAACTCGTTTGACCAAAATTAGATGTGTTCCATAGAGTGAGTCCATAATACATTATGAGCCTTATGCAAGTTACTTTCTTTTGAAGGAATAACTCAAGCGCAAGCATCAGCGCTAGCACAAGGAGAGGTACAAGCTCAGGAAAGTAGTTTCGGCAACTCGGGAAGTTTCGGAAGCCAGCGAGCTATGTCCCATGTTGATCCGATTGAGCGAATGATGCGGATGCTTGAATCAAGCCAACAGAGGGATGAGGCTCGCTATGAGCGAGCCAAGAAGCGGACAAAAGATCGTCAGAGCAAGTTCGAAAGCAATCTTGAAGTCCGATTTGCAGTCCAACAGAAGCAGGTAGATGCCCTACAGCAGATCTTTCAGACCTTATCCTCCAACCATTCCGCAACAACAACAACGGCACAGGTGGAGCGATCCATCCCTGAAGTCGAAATGCCTCAAACTCTAAAGAAGAAGGATGTAACTACCTTCGACTTTGTCGACTTCAAAAAGGTCTGCAACACGTCTTTCATGGGGACTGAAGATCCGGTCGTGGCTCTAGATTGGCTGGCAGAGCTTGAGGATCACTTTAAATTGCTAGAGGTACCTGAGAAGTAGCGAGTTTCGTGTGCCCAACTACAGCTCCACTTGAACGCGCACGATTGGTGGGACGTGCATCGAAGATCTCTCTCCATAGACGAAGAAGAAGAAGAGACGATCGCGTGGGCTACCTTCCGTACGTCGGCAAAAGGAGAACGAGTTCGTGCAGCTTCGGCAAGGCAATATGACCGTGAAGCAGTACTCCGTTGAATTTAATCGGCTCGTCAAATTTGCAAGCTCCTACCTGCCTGATGCGGCGAGTCGAGCAAGACGATTCAAAGGCGGCCTGCGACCTACCATCCATGCGCATGTGGTCGTTCCCCAATGATTGACTATGCGGGAAGTTCTCAATTATGTCCTTTCCCTTGAACCGCAGTATCCTTCAGTTGCTGTCGACGCTGTGTATACTTTCAATCACAAGCGCCCTAGCAACGCGGGAGGAAACACCGCTCCAAAGCGTCCAAATAACGGCGGTCATCCGAAAGAAAATCCAGGGCAACGTTGTACCTACTGCAACAGACAAGGTCATACTGAAAACTACTGCCGCCGCCGCCATTGGAGTCCAGAAAGTTCGTGCGAGTCCGGAAAAGAGGTGACAGCGAGCGTTCCAGAAGTTCTACGTGAACTTGCTGGTTCCTGGAAGCAGATCGTGTGGGAGCGAATCTTGCTTTGAGCAACGGTGATCTACATCACCCCAGCAAGCCGATTTCGTTCTTCTCCTTTTGTTTCTCTTATGCTAGTTGTAATTCCGTTGTGTCCGTCTGCAACTGAGAGTGCGAGGAAGAACGTGAAGTTTGTTTATTCTGATTCCTTTGTAATCTTGAGAGCAAGTTGTAATCAGAATCATTATATAGTTCTTCGTGGAAATCGAGAATAGTCAGAGTGGAAACTTTTGTGTGAACCTCTGATCTTGACCACACGTTCTTCCATCTTTGGTTAAGCCTCGAAAATAACATCGGAATCAAACCCACCACCTTCCACACGTAACTCAACAAAAGCTATTTGTTTATGTAGAATTTTTTCGAACACCATTATTTTTTTGAAAATGATAGTCCAAACATAATAACATGACAAAAGAACCCAAAAAAATAATGCACGTTATTATTACATGTCCATTTTTATCGATTTTTATCCCAAAACACAAACGAAATATAGTTCAGACACTCATTAAACCAAAATGTAAAACATATGTACCAAATTAACCCAAAAAAAAAAAAATTGTCACCAAAACGGTACTACATTCCTCATGTACCATTTGGATAATTGAGTCTTTCTTTTTTATAAAACCCTAGCCTTTGTATTTTTTTTTCAGAAAATTTACTGTAGCGAAATAAATTTATATTAAATTTTTGTAAACGAAACAAGTTTGGAAAATTTGTAAAAAAAGTCATAGTCCGCCAACAGTGTTGGCGGAAAACACAATTACTGTACACGTAAGCAGCAAAAGAATTAAAAAAATTTAAAAAGTGGGCCCCACGGCCAATTTCCGCCAACAGAGTTGGCTGAAATTGGGGGGGGGGGCAATTTCAGCCAACTCTGTTGGCGGAAATTGGCCCCATGGGGCACACGTTTTTTTTTTTTTTGGTTTTGTTTGGTTTGGTTTGGTTTGATTGGTTTTTTTCGTTGGTTTAGTTTAATTAGTTATATTTCTGTTTTATTTATTTAGTTTAGTTTAGTTTTGTAATTAAATTTAAGTAAAAATATTTTAATGAAATAAAATTAAAATAAATTATTTGGAAGGAAAGAAATATTTAGAATAGACATTAAATATTTCTAAATTTTTAATAGACATTAAATATTTGGAAGGAAATAAATTATATTTCTGTTTTTTTTATAATAGACATTAAATATTTCTAAAAAAAAATTTGTAGATCGAAACATCGTTTTAAATCCGTGGGCCCCCACATCCAATATAAATTTATTTTTCTACAGTAAATTTTAAATATTCAAAAATAATATTACCGAAAGTCAAATTTGGAGGTCAAAACATCGTTTTTTGACGATTCTAAAATTTTCCGAAGTCCGTCAAACGGTGAAACGGTTTATCCTGAAGTACTTTTCCATACGGTCATTTTGGCTCAAACTGGAGCTTGTTTCGATCTCCCAGTCAAAAGTTATGATAGTTTGAAGTTTTATATTTTATATTTTTGCCTGTAACATATGCGTCTTGTTTCGGATAAATTTTTTTTCTACATGATTTGTGTTACTCTCGTCGAAAATATACAAATCGACTTATTATTTAACGAAAAACGATTTCATAACAAGTACTTATGGTCGTTCGAAGTCTGCGACGGCAGACGTAATAATCTTACGACAGATTATTATTATTATTATTATTATTATTATTATTATTATTATTATTATTTTAACGTCTGTTAACGACGAAAAAATGTACGATAAAAATATAATATTTATAAATATAAACGTCCAATTCATATTGATATTTTTTTCGTAATTTTTTTAAGCTTTTATGCTTTAGATGGAATTTATACAAAACTTTTATGCTTTAGATGAAATTTATACTAAATATTTCTTTCCAATTAATTTATTTTAATTTTATTTTGTTAAAATAATTTTACTTAAATCTAATTACAAAACTAAACTAAATAAATAAAACAGAAATATAACTAATTAAACTAAACCAACGAAAAAAACCAATCAAACCAAACCAAACCAAACAAAAAACAAAAACGTGGGCCCCATGGGGCCAATTTCCGCCAACAGAGTTGGCTGAAATTGGCCCCCCCCAATTTCAGCCAACACTGTTGGCGGAAATTGGCCGTGGAGCCCATTTTTTAAATTTTTTTTCTGCTTACGTGTACAGTAATTGTGTTTTCCGCCAACACTGTTGGCGGACTATGACTTTTTTACAAATTTTCTAAACTTATTTCGTTTACAAAAATTTAATATAAATTTATTTCGCTACAGTAAATTTTCTGTTTTTTTTTCTCCTCCCGAGAGAGAGTATGGTTGGGATCATGAACCCAGCCTTAGCCTTGTGTATTCATTTTATCTCAAGTAAACGAGCAATAGTGGTAGTAGTAATATGGGCTTATTAGCGTTTAAATCCGAAATTTTATACATGTTTAGAATTTAAGTTCTGATATATCTAATTGCAAAGTTTAAATTCTGATATTTTTTTTTACCATTATATTCTCATTTTCAACATGTGTTAATTGTCATCATTATACTCATGTCCATAGTATAATGAAAAAAAAAATTCAAAATCTAAACTTTCTAATTGAATATGAGGACTTAAATTCTAAGCTGATATAAAATTTATGGTATACACACTAATTAACCCTATTAATAGCTAGCTGAGGTTCAAAGACGAGAGGAATCAATTCAATTATACATAAGGACACTCTGAAAAATCTTTGCTGACCAGTAAGTACTGCAGCATAGCAAAGAATTGGTTGAGGAAAAAGCTCTCAACAGCTTAAATTTGGTCAACCAATCAACATCTTAGCCATCTATGGGACATTACATCATCATTTATAATGACGAAGTAGAAAAGAAACCAAATAAATTTTTAAAATTTAATTTGCAGTGAAGAGTAAGAAAGGAGTGAACGCAACAAACTGGCAGAACAGCACACTACACTCTCAGTCCCCATTCATGTCCTTGAAGATGATCCGACCTCATTTGACCTAACACACCTAACCAACAGGTTTCAAAAGGTATAGTCGGACCTATCATACAGATACGAAATACAAATATTTTCATATACAAAAACTCAACACAGTCCAAAAAATTGGACCGAAAATCAAATCTAAACTGCCACGTGATAGCTCGTGACCGGACAGGTTAAAAGACAATGACCTCGGCTCCCCTGCTTACGTAGGCCAAAAAAAATTCGGCCAATCTGCACGTGACACGTGGCATCAATTTGATTTTTGAACTGTTTTACGGTCTGTGTAGTGGTGTTATTTCATATATGTACTGTGAGACACTTATTAGCATCATTTTCTGTGTCCGTACAACATTGTCAACAATTGCGGTCATCGACTTGATCCAATGTATATCATGACATATAGGGGTGAATAATAAGTTGAAGTTTGTATTCAGAACAAGATATGTACTTTTATCTTATTTATACTCAAAGATTATTATAACAACTTTGTAAGAGACCTACTCAATTCAACAGTTGAAAGTATAAGTTAACCCACTTAGTAAATCTGGATAATTTCAAGAGGTTATTAGACTTGGGACTTAGAAAAGATTATAAAATTTGTATTTGAGTCACCATAATAGGTCTAATTAGTTTTTGAATTTTGGACCAACATTTGACATGTACCATGAGATATGTATACAAATAACAAAAAAGTCATTAGTACAGAAAATAAATAAAATTATAGTAGCTATGAACATCTACCATAAGATAGATACAATGATTCTTACAACAACACAATCCAGTCAATCGAGTCAACTGTCGATCCAAGATCTAATTACTAACTAGGACGATTATAAAAACCGAATACAAATTTTATAACTTATCCAAACCCAAAATCTTAAAGTAAAAAATAATAATAATAACCCTAACTTCACTATGTTGGTAGAGTTCCCCAGGACTCTTTTCTTTTTCTTCTTTTTAACCCTTTTTTTTTCTTTTTCTTTTTTCCCGAAAACTTGTCCTCCCACAGTTTTAGCAAAAGGCATAGATTGGTAGGACTAGGACCACCAATTCCTTGGTTGTAGGACCACCAATTCCTTGGTCTGTCAGTTTCAAAGTTTAGCTTAAGTTTGGATGACCCAATTCCTAGCATGATCTATGTTCCCTTTCTAAATCAGTGGCATGCAATTTAATTCCAAGACCAAACACAATCACAAATGGTCCTGATACTTGGGTCAATCTTTTTGGATTATTTTTATAAGGATATCATATTTATGATCTAATTAGATTTTGGATACTGGATTATCCGTTTTAGATTTTGGATACTCGAACTTTTTAGTAACACATAGCAATAACGAAATAAGACTTTTAATGACAAATGTTCGTCACTAAAATGTGTCACTAAAAAATTTGAGTATCCAAAGTTTAAAACGGACAAACTCAATACCCAAAGTCTAATTAGGTCATAAATCCGGTACCAATATACAAAATAATCCATCTTTTTCGATCATTGGATTGGTCTGGAATAAGAAGATAACGTCTCTTCAAATAAAGAAAACGATAGCAGGAGTCTCATAGCACTGAATTTTTTTTCCTTGTTTAGATTACTTAGTTCTATGAAGTTCACCAAAGATCCACAATAACTAATAACCGGTGTTTTAAAAATCGGAACGAATCAGATCGGCCGATTCAACCGGTTGATCTGTGAACCGGTAGTTTTTTCGGACATAATTAGTGTTGACCTATTGGTTTTTCAAAAACTGGTCGTAAATAAACATTTTTGTAAAAATTCAGCCACTTAGATTAGTGTGGTTGAACCAATTTGATACAATCTAGTGTTTGTCCGAATCGATTTCATGTCCGATTTTAAAACACTGCTATAGATGTTTGAAATCTGGGGTGGGTGTGGATTGTGGGGTGGGGGGGACTGAAGATACAAATAGCACTACCAAATTAACAATTGAGGGGTTAAAAGCTGAATCTGTGGTCTGGAGCAACAGTTAACACTACTATGAGGAAGTAATTGAATCAAAATGAAGCACAATAAACATGTATTCATCAAGGAGGAAAAAGTTGAAAAGAGAGAAGAACATGAGGAGCAGGCTTGTGTGTGTCCTTTAGCATCTAGAACCTTTAAGTCCACGTCTTCTAGTGTGCTTAAGAGTGAGCTTTGAGAAACACCAAGTCTAAGGAAAGTCCAAGAGTTGGTGGAAGTTTTAGGCTTTGGGGGGTGCTGAGAGACTGTACTCTTTTTTCCTACTCTATATGTTATAAGTATTCTTGAAGGTCAAACCCTACTAATGTCCAAACATACCCCTTTCAATAAAGAGAGGGATTAAAACTATTTTTTTTTCCTAGCAGTGGCAGACATCACCTTCACATGCAAACAATGCATAACCCCCTCAGTCATGGTGCCACCCCCATCACCATCAGTTTCTGATTATTCACAACCCATAGTCAAGATTGGATTTAGATTTTATGTACAGTTTTATTTGCATTGGTTGGGATGAGATTTTTGATATTTGCTTTGTAGCAAGGATTTTTTTAGATAAGTAATTAAACTTATATTTGGGTTCCATAATCGATTTATTTAGTATTTGAATCTTAAATCAACGACATTGTATTTATCTCATGGTAGATGTTCATTATCTACTATAATTTTAATTTTTCTGTGTAGAGTAATTCTTTCAATCATACAATTTGTCAACGATCTCATTAGCAGCATTAGCAATGTACACTTTTTGAGTTGTTGCAGCTGTATTAATACTCTGCTTCTACATTTGGACAATGATGGGTTAGGTTGTCTCTTGCTACATTAATTGCAAGTTTGCATCATCTAAATAGGAAACATGAACATAAATGACTTCCAACCCATATCTCTTGCTCTACTGAGTAGAGCACCACAATTCAATGAGCTTCTCTCTTTTGTGCCCATGAGACTGAGAGGAAGAACAGTAACTGGTGGCAAACACAATAAAGAACATAACCAAAAGGTGCATATTCATAAATATAGGGTATTTATGAGTTTGATTCATAACCAGAACAAGGAAATCACTGATAACAGCTGATAGGGAACAGTGGCAATGTAATATTTGATACACAGTGCTAACTAAAGCTCAAAGCAAAGAAAAAAAGTAACAAAGAACAATGCCCATTGATTCCCATCATCCATCCTCTCCTTTCCTCATTGACTCAAAGCAAAAATTTGATGCACATTTGCTTCGCTCAATGCCCAATGCTTAGTTCCAATGTCAATCAAACTGAGCTCTTTTGGCAGCAGGTGGCTCTGGTGAAGATGACACAGAGGAAGGCCACATTGGCCATGAGTCCATGTTTGATGAGCTCTCATAGCTGAAGCATGAGCTGATCACTCCATTTGGGCTTGGTGGTGGCTCATCAGAAGAACAGTAGTAGTTGTAGTAGTGACTCTTCCTCTTGTTCTTCTTGCTATCACCACCATTGCCCATTATTTCCACAACGATCCCATGACACTCCTCCAGTCTTTCCTGTAGTAACGAAGAAGAGAACAAAAAAATTACTCCAAGCAAAACACAACAAACTATGTAATAAAGATTGGTAAATTCTATGTCCATTATTTCAGGACAGTACAGATTTTTAAACTTTTACTTAGGACTGTCCAAAATTTACTAAGGACAGCCCAAAGCCCCCCCTCCGCCGTGCGCCGCCCGCGCGAGCGCGTGCGCCTACGCCTCGTGCCGCCCACGCACGCTCGCCACCGCCGCCCTCGCTGCTGCTTCTTCTATGCCTCCTTCTTAGGACTGTAAACAAAATTGACAGGATTATCAATTTTTTTTACAGTCCTAATTATTTAGAAATGTCACAATGTTGATAGTCCTTCCAAATTGAAAGAACTATCAACATTGTGACAGTCCTGAAAAAAAGATTGAACTAAAAAATATAAATCATTAACTTTTTATACGAGAAGTTGGACAGTCCTCAAATAAAAAAAAACAAGTAACAAATATGTTAAAAAAATTGGACTGTCCTTAGAAAAGAAAAAAAAAAAAACTATGAAATGCCTATCGAATTTGCTTAAAGATTGGATCTTTGCACTCAACCAATCACTATTTGAGCAGCCAAGAAATAAAGATTGGATTTTTCTTATTTATCAAACCATGACATAAAAGATTAGATCTTTCAGCAGCCAAGAAGTAAATATTGGATCTATTTTACAAACCTTGTTGATTCCAAGCACTTCCATGAGCTGCTGCAGCTCGTCGAACGCTCGCGCATTCGCTTGCATTAGCGCCGCCGCTGCCCACACCGACGGAGGGAACCTGACCCATCTCCAATCTGTCGAAATGCAGAGCTAGATCAATACATTGAAGACCAAATTAAGAAGAAAAAAGAGGCCAAGTAATGTTGCTCACCGACGACGACGGTGACTAGAATGGCTTCAGAAATCCTCAGGATCTCCAATGGATCGATGCAAGACCCGAGCTTTGAGACAATGCACTGGAGGAAAGAATGCGCGGTGGCCGAGGACATCTTCCAGCCGAGAGTGGAGAGCACGAGGAGCTCCATTCTCTTGATGGTCTTCGACTCGAACAAGAATCCACTGATCGCCGTCTCCTGCTCCGGAGAAGAAGAGGGGCTTATTTGCAAATCTACCAGGAAAGGAACACAGGTCTCCTCCACCTTGGCGGCGAGGGAGAGGCAGGCGACGGCCGAGAGCTGCTTCATCCATGGCTTGTCCTCCTGGAGGAGCAGGCACGGGGAGGGGGAGAGGAAGCACCGGTCGAGGTAGTCGGCGGCGAGAAGCACCGTCGCCGCGCCGAAGCCGTGGCGGGAGCAGGTCCGGGTGACCCACAAGATCGCGTCTTTCCGCGCCGACGAACGGAGGTAGGTCCGGTCGAGGCTCGGGAAGGACCTCCGCTCGCCGGAGACGAGGTTGGCGATGAGGTCGTCGGAGAATGGCTCGATGGCTGCGGCGGTGGTTTCGATGGGTCCTTCTTCGGAGAAGGGGTCTTCTTCTTGGCAGAAGAGGGAGAAGAGAGCCATTGGAGGGATGGGTTGTGGCTAGAGTTCGTGTTCATGGGTTGGTTCCTCTTCTTCTTCCTCTCATTTTGGTTGAGGAATTTTAGCGAACAGCTTCAGTGCTGCTATGAATGTTTTTCTTTGATTTCGGTTTCTTATGCTTGTGATGCCTGAGTTCTGGAGGGGGTTTTAATTGGGTTGGTTTCACCAACCCTTGCTTCTTCTCTTTTTTTTTTTTACTGTCCTCTCTTTTTTTTTACCCTTTTATCTTTAGTGTTTCTGTTTCATCTGAATCTTTTTTGTTTCTTATTTAAGTAATTAAGTATTTATATTTAAATTTAAATTTATTATTTATAAATTTAATTTTGAAAAAATTTGAGTTGTATCCCACTTTATTTATCCATATTCAAGATGCACTCCACACGATTACTATAATGTATGACGACATCCACTTTTAATGAAAACTAACAGCCAAGTACGTTGACTATTAATTTTTAACCGAAATACCACTTCCTCTTCCAGTCCTCCCACCTCTGCAGTATACGAAGGGGGATATTTTTGTCCAAACGTTTTGGTCAACGGAGTTGATCGTTAGTTGGAGATAATTTCCGTTAAAAGTGGAAGCCGTCATACATTATGGTAATCGTATGTGGTGCACATTGAATATGGATAAATAAAGTGGGGTGTAATTCAATTTTTATTTTCATTTTTTGAGTAGTCACAGGTGAAAGGGATCGACTTCAGATTGAATCGATTACATCGGGATTCACTTGTAATTTGTTTTATTGAGCGACTATCTGGTTTGCATGAAAATATTGTTGTAGTTACATTTGTTATAGTATTTACTAGATTTTTCACAAGTTTGGTCTAATGTAAGTAGTGTCGGTCATCATCGTAACCAATGTTTGTTGCGAGACCCTTCCAACTATGTGTTGGGAACGAAATGCAGAAACCGTTTTCCAAACCAGAGAGTACATGTGAGAGAACCGAACAAAACGCACAAACCAAAAAATACCAAACACAAATCGCAGACACATAGATTTTTACGTAAAAAATTCAGATGAAAAAAACTACGGGACGATCGGAGTCCAACCCTGAAGAACCTCCACTAATGGAATAAAGAGACTACACCCTCTACAAGCTCCTCACCGATCCAACATGAATCACCGCAACTATTTGGAACAGAAAATAGATTACAAGCACGAAGAAAAAAGACAATGAGAAATACCCCAAATTGATCTCATTCTCAAAAACGGTCTACAATCCTTCTTTCTCCTCTCGGAAGTTGCAATGACACTCTTGCCACCTTTTTTCTCTCATATTTTTTTTCATGTTGTTGTATATTGCAAGAGCCTTTATATAAACTCTTGCATGAATTAGGGTTTTCATATGAAAATTTATATATGAAAGCCAAAAATATTTATGGAAATCCAATTACATTAAATCATATATTTAATGAAAATCAAATCGTAAATTAGCTTACCATAAATTAAAAATCCAATTATATAGAAAGTTAATATATGAAAGATACAATCATAAAAATATAATTAAAATCAAAGATAAAAATCTAATATAATATTTGATTACCATAAATGTTCCAATACACGGCGCTCGATGCACTTTTCGAGCTTTTTCGACGCACGGATGGTGCTCGATGTAAACCCCCTCAAAAAATTTTAGATTGATTTGATATGGTAAGAATTTTGGTTTAGTTTCAGGTTGTCTAAGGATTAGAAATTAAGGTTGTGTAGACTGGTTCTTTAATTTAAACTCTGGGAGCACCTTACCGTTGCTTCAATAATTGGAGCACAACAATAGCCTTTACTTTCCAACAAATTCTGCACTCTTGACCTGACATGCCAACCTAGGCCCTGGATATTTCTGTCACTCACAAACACACTACATTGTGCTCTATTATAATTGCACAATTTTTCAGTCAAAAAAATTAATTATTTAATTATATGCCTTGTACCTATGTCGTTGCCATCGATTTGGGGACACAAACTCAACCCGTTTCGCCTAAACAATTAAAGGGTCCAAGACTGATACCAAGCGTACACCGTCCATGATATTTGTGTCACTCCCAATTGAGACCTCATGTACTCCCATTTAATTTAAGAGCACATATGGCACAATATTTAATTAATTTGGGGAAACCAACTTAACCTAACCCCGACTTAACCCAACACCCATTCATGAGGCTCATACAAAATACCAAATACCCTCCCATCCTACAAAACACCAAACATAACTTTTCACATCAAATCCTCACTCTTTTTCCTTCATGTGTAAACACCCAAATGTTAAAGTACTCAAATGCAAAGAGATTGCTAGGTGTCACCATCAT
This sequence comes from Iris macrosiphon, assembly GCA_036927795.1. Taxonomy (NCBI): domain Eukaryota; kingdom Viridiplantae; phylum Streptophyta; class Magnoliopsida; order Asparagales; family Iridaceae; genus Iris; species Iris macrosiphon. The sequence goes on along the minus strand of JAYESA010000020.1, from coordinate 6,447,270 downwards.
ATTGGTGCAAACCAAATGAAGAACCCCCCCCCCCCATCCTCATGTGACCGGTCACCTCACACTCTCTCTTCCCTTGCATAGTGTCTTTTTTTCATGTGAAATTCTAGCCCTTGATTCAAATCCCCCCATCATCACCACATATTCCCTCTATATTAACACACACACACACCCCTCCCAATATGGTCGGCCCTAATCCCAAGAGAAGACCTAAAAATTCATACCACACTCTCTCTCTCCTTCCCTCCCCATCATTCAGCCGAATCCCTCTCTCTCTCTCTATTCTTATTTTTCTTCTTCTACATTCTTCTTCTTCTTCATTATCATTCTTCTCTCCTCATCTTCTCTATTTTTCTTCTCTTCTTCTCCTCCCCTCTAACCCCTCCTGACTGCATAACCGGCTACAGCTCCACCCAGCCATCGTCGAGGCTTCCTCAAGCCCGCCATATCAACCCTAATCTTCGTCGGAGTACGATGAGCCTGCACAACGTTGATCCCCTCCTTCATCGCTGCGTCGAGCAGTGTTCGTGACTTCGACGTTCCTTCTCGTGTCCACACCGTGCCTCCACCGCGCAGTGTCCAAAGCCGATGCCCCAACGCCTGTACTAGACGTCAGCAACCGCCAACCCGTGCAACATCCGTAGTCGGTGCAACCGACAAACCGGAGCTGGTTATAAGCGGAGAAATCCAACCGGTTCAACGACAGGTTCGTGTTCCTGACCTATCCACCGCTTTGTTCCGCTACAGCCATATCGAGCCGCCACTGCCTACACCACCAACCACTGCCTCCTACACCATCACCTCCACCACGAACCGCCAAATCCACCACGAAACCACCATCCCAGCCACCACGACAATAATACCACATCCACCTACAATACCACCCCGACCATACCACCTACACCACCACTGTAGCTACCCGCACACCACCGTAACTACCCGCACCACCACCAACAGCTAACCGCACCACCACCAACATCTACCAACTCCACCACGACACCACCATCCCCGCCACGAGTAGCCACCTTCACCACGAACACCTCCTCCATGAGCACAGCCACCACCACTGCCAACCATCACCTGTACCACCACCATCGCCACCTCCGAGCACCACTACCACTACCATTACCATTTTCTCTACCCCGTTCTCATCACAACCACCCTTGCACCGCCGAGCATCACCCCCACCACCACGGTCGATATGAGCACCACCCACGCGGTCAACGCCATCTCTGATCGAAGCCGTAGCACCGCCACTGTCACCACCCGCAGCCACTTGGGTAACTTCTCCTCCTTCGTCCTTATTTTGTAGTTAATTTTATGTGTCAAAAGAAACCCTAGTTAGGATTTAGGGTTCCCTGAGTAATACACATGTTTAGTTTAATGGCATTTGTCTGGCATTATATATATGTGTGTGTGTGCGTGTGTGTGTGTGTGAAAATGCATAAGATGGGGATGTTGTTCCAAAGAATTTTGGTTCGATAGCTTGATGTTATGATTGAGGATATTATATGTGGATATTATGCGTATTTAGGTGTGACAACTAAATTGGGTTTATGCATTTATGTCTATGATTACAGGGATGGTATGGTCGAGGATGAACATTATACATAGATGACTAAAATCACTCTTGATGAATATTAGTGTTTGAAGATATTATTTGAGGACGTTATGCTATTTGATGATTCATATTTAATACAATATTTTCCTAGTCAACTTGGGTCAACCCTCTAGTTAGTACCTTAGACATGAGTTTTGTAACTAAGACAGAAACCTATGCTAGTCATGATGTCATCTCTTATTTTAGATAGTTTTGAGCTAGATTATTAATTATTTTATATATCATCTCTAGGTACTTTGGGATCCTCGGACTTGGACGTTGTACCGGAGCCCCGCCTTCAGCATCCGGATCCAGGCAAGTGTACCTTCTCACTTTGAAACTCAGTTCCAGATTCATTATTTATTTCATCTATGCATTGTGTGCATTTTTTATCAAAATCGTTACTTAGCGTCCGGATCATATCTGGGTGCAGACGTTCGTCGGTAACGTCTAGTATCGATTATTAGATGTTTCTCGATACCTTGATGTACCTACTTGGTTACATCAGAACCCTAGGACACATTCAGACACTTTCATCGTGCCAGACTTCCTGTATCCTGATAGTTTCAGCAACCGAAATATGTGATGACTATAGGATCATGACTGTTGCTAGTTATTTCAGAATGACGAGACTGTTAGATAGAGGTTCAGGCTCAGCGAGCAGCGGATTCGTCTTGTTGACCATATTAGGAAGGGAAGACAGTTACTAGACGCTTGGGCTACTTCGCATGTGCTATATATATATATACTTATTTATGTAGTGATCCTGTATCGAGGAGAAATTTTGAGGAGAAGAGCATTTATACATTAAGGGAGAGAAAACACAAAAAATAATTTTTAAGGAGGATTAGTGTTTGTAACTAGAACGAGATTATTTATTTTGAGGTTAAGTCTAGACTATGACATTGTCCTTGGCATGGATTGGTTGAGCCAATACCATACGACGCTAGATTTTCGACGTGGATGAGTTATATTTAGACCCCTAGGTCACCCTGAGTTTGAGTTTCTTCGGGGAGATCGAGAGTATGGTGTCCAACCTACCTTAGCGGCACACATTGCAGAAGGTGAACCAGTGTACCCTGCATTATATCAGAGTTTGAAGATGTGTTTCCCGAGGATCTTTCAGGCTAGCCACCTGACAGAGAGATAGAGTTTACTATAGAGTTGACTCCCGGAGCCGAGCCAGTTACATCCCTCGTCTACAGACTAGCACCGAATGAGTTGGTTGAGTTGAAGGTCCAGGTAGATGATCTCTTAGACAAGGGTTTCATTCGGGCTTATATTTCTCCATGGGGAGCAGCCATCTTATTTGTGCCGAAGAAGGACGGTACGATTGTGTATCGATTACAGGGCGCTAAATATTGTAACGATAAAGAACAAGTACCCTCTGCCGCGCATCAACGATTTATTTTATCAGCTGAGTGGCGCATGTGTATTCTCGAAGATCGATCTCAGATCCGACTATCATCAGATCAAGGTAAGAAAGAAGGATATTCCGAAGATAGTTTTTTGGATGAAGTATGGGCACTATGAGTTTATAGTCATGCCGTTTGGTTTAACCAACGTGCCAGCTGTATTTATGAACCTGATGAACAAGGTTTTTCTATCAGTACTTGGATAAGTTCATGGTGGTATTTATTGACGACATCTTGGTATATTCCAAGAGCCAGGAGGAGCATAGAGACAGCTGAGGGTTCATGAGAAGAACTACCCGATACATGATCTAGAGCTAGCTGCGGTGATATTTGCACTAAAGCTATGGCGACACTACCTTTATGGAAAGCGAGTTAAGATTTACACATATCACAAAAGTCTAAATTATGTCTACACTCAGAAGGAGCTTAACATGAGACAGACAATGGATAGAGTTGATGACATACTATGATATTGAGTTGCAGTACCACCATGGCAAGGTGAGTGTTGTATCAGATGCCTTAAGCAGGAAGCCCATGGCATACTTTTTGATGACTAGCGACATTTGTTAAAGAATCTTCAGAAGCTCGGGATAGAGGTTGTATTACCATGCATGGATGGAAAGTTAGCCAGCCTAGAAGTTCAGTCTACATTGGTTGAGAGGATCAAGGCAACCTTGCCTACCGATGCGAGATTCCGAAGATTACGAAAGAGGACAGAGGCCGGCATGCAGACGGGAATCTGAATTCACGAAGACGGAACATTGAGGTATGGAGATCGCCTATATGTTCCGAGTGGCGAGATACGCCAGGAGTTGATGACTGAGTCCCATAGTTCGATTTATTCTATTCATCCCGGGGGTACAAAGATGTACCGAGATTTGAGACAACACTACTTGTGGCATAGGATGAAGAGGAAAATTATGAGAATCGTGGTGAGATATTTGGTCTGTCAGCAAGTCAAGGCCGAATATTAGAGGACTGTATGACTATTGCAGCCGCTTCTCATTCCTGAGTGGAAGTGGGAGCAAATTACCAAGGACTTTGTCATGGGATTTTCGAGGACCCCTAGCGGAAAGGATGCAGTCTATGTTGTCGTGGACTGACTCACTAAGTTGGCATATTTCTTGCCCTTCAGAGTTGGGCAGTCCACGGAGATATTGGCTGACATGTACATGAGGCAGGTAGTACGACTACATGGATTGCCTGTCAGCATTATATATGATCGTGATTCCAAATCCACGTCACATTTTTGGCGGAGTATACAGGAGAGTCTAGGAACTCACCTCAAGTTCAGCACCGCATATCATCCACAGACTGATGGTCAGTCAGAGCACACGATTAAGATACTAGAGGATATGTTGAGAGCGTGAATGATCGACTTTGAAGGATCTTGGGTAGACCATCTACAATTTGTGGAATTCTCATACAACAACAACAACTACCAAGCAAGCATACAGATGGCACCTTATGAGGCACTGTATGACAGAAAGTGCAGGTCGTCGGTATGTTGGAGTGACATGGGAGAGCGTGAGATACTTGGTCAAGAATTGGTGACTCAGACAGTAGAGAAGGTGAAGCATATTCAGGGCCACCTGCGCTCAGCACAGGACATGCAGAAGCATTGGGCAGATACGCACCGTAGACCTTTGGAATTAAAGGAAGGTGACCATGTGTTAGTTAAGATATCGCCTACTCATGGTACCATCAGATTTGGGTGCAGAGGCAAGCTGAGTTTGAGGTACATCGGACCTTTTGACATCTTGGAACGGGTTGGCAAATTGGCTTATCGTCTTGCATTGTCTTCGACATTAGAAGACGTGCACGACATATTTCATATATCACAGTTGAGAACGTACGTGGCAGACCTTAGCCACGTGCTCGATCATTCAGAGATTACATTCGGGCCAGTTTATCATATGTGGAGCACCCAGTAGGGATACCCTATCGCAGTGAGAAGGTTTTCAGGGGACAGACTATTCGACTGGTCAGGGTTGCATTGAAGCATCATTCGCTAGGCGAGTCTACATGGGAGCACGAGGATTCCATTCTAAAGCATTTTTTGTATTTATTTGAGGACCGAGGTACGAATTTACGTACTGTATTTCGTTTACCTGTTAACTTTTAATCCTCGTAATGCTTATTCATGCTTTACTTTTAATTTCGGGGACAAATTTTTTTAAGTTGGGAAGGATGTAAATCCCTTTAAAAAATTTAGGTAGATTTGATATGGTAAGAATTTTGGTTTAGTTTCAGGTTGTCTAAAGATTAGAAATTAGGGTTATGTAGACTGGTTCTTTAATTTAAACTGTTGTTGCACCTTACCGTTGCTTCAATAATTGGAACACAACAATAGCATTTACTTTCCAACAAATTCTACACTCTTGACCTGACAAGCCAACCTAGGCGTTGGATATTTTTGGCACTCACAAAAACACTCCCTTGTGCTCTATTTTAATTGCACAACTTTCCAGTCATAAAAATTAATTCTTTAATCCTATATCTTGTACCTATGTCGTTGCTATCGATTTGGGGACACAAACTCAACCCGTTTTGCCTAACCAATTAAAGGACCCAAGACTGACATCAAGCCTGTACTAGACGTCAGAACCGCCAACCTGTGCAACATTCGTAGTCAGTGCAACCGACGAACCGGAGACGGTCACACGCCGAGAACTCCAACCGGTTCAACGACAGGTTTGTGTTCTTGACTTGTCCACCGCTTTGTTTCGCTGCAGCCACGTCGAGCCGCCACTGTCTACACCACCGATCGCTGCCTCCTATACCATCACCTCTACCATGAACCGTCAACTCCACCACGATACCACCATCCCCGCCACGAGCAACAACTTATACCACAGCCTCCACCACGACAACAATACCACAACCACCTACAACACCACCTCAACAATACCACCTATACCACCATAGCTACCCGCACCACCACTGTAGCTACCCGTACCACCACCAACAGCTACTCGTACCACCAACAATAGCTACCAACTCCGCCACGACACCACCATCCCCGTTACGAGAAGCCACCTTCACCACGAACACCTCATCCACGAGCACAACCACCACCACTTCCAACCGTTACTTGCACCACCACCACCATCACCACCTCCGAGCAACACTACCACTACCATCACCATTACCTCCACCCCGTTCTCATCACCACCACCCTCACACCGCCGAGCACCACCCCCGCGGTCAACGCCTTCACTGACCGAAGCCAAAGCACCGCCGCTGCTACCACCCGTAGCCACTGGATAACTTATTCTCCTTCATCCTTATTTTGTAGTTAATTCTTTGTGTTAAAATAAACCCTAGTTAAGATTTAGGGTTTCCTGAGTAATGCCCATGTTTAGTTTAATGGCATTTGTCTGGCATTATATATATATATGTCAAAATATATATGATGGAGATGTTATTCCAAAGAATTTTGGTTCGATAGCTTGATATTATGATTGAGGATATTATATGTGGACATTATGCGTATTTAGGTGTGACAACTAAATTGGGTTTAAATACAGTTTATGTATTTATGTCTATGATTACAGGGATGGTATGGTCGAGGATGAACATTATACATAGATGAATGAAATCACTCTTGATGAATATTAGGGTTTGAAGATATTATTTGAGGACGTTATGCTATTTGATGATTCGTATTTAATGCAATATTTTTCTAGTCAACTTGGGTCAACCCTCTAGTTAGTACCTTAGACGTGAGTTTTGTAACTAAGACAGAAATCTATGCTAGTCATGATGTCATCTCTTATTTTAGATAGTTTTGAACTAGATTATTAACTATTTTATATATCATCTCTAGGTACTTTGGGATCCTCGGACTTGGACGTTATACCGTAGTCCCGCCTTCAGTATCCGGATCCAGGCAAGTATACCTTGCCACTATGTAACTCAGTTCCAGATTCACTATTTATTTCATCTATGCATTGTGTGCGTTTTGTATCGGAATCATTACTTAGCGTTTGGGTCATATCCGAGTGCAGACGTTCGTCAGTAACGTCAAGTATCAATTGTTAGATATTTTTCGATACCTTGATATACCTACTTGGTTACATTGGAATCCTATGACACATTTAGACACTATCATCGTGCCAGACTTCATGTATCCTGATAGTGTCAGCATAACCAGAATCTGTGATGACTATAGGATCGTGATTGTTGCTAGTTACTTCAGTATGACGAGACTGTTAGATAGATGTTCAGGTTCCGCGAGTAGCGGATGCGTCTCGTTGACCGCATTGGGAGGGGAAGACAGTTACTAGACGCTTGAGCTACTTCGCATGCACTATATATATATATATATATATATATATATATATATATATATATATATATATATATATATATATATATATATACTTTTTTATGTAGAGATCATGTATCTGGAGTCGTATTATTTCCCGTGTGACTTTGTGCTTGGAGCTACGGTACGCACCGTGTGTCTCTGTGCCTCAAAGCTACAAATTTATATTTGGAAAGCCCTTGTGTCAAACGTTGTCTTCAAGTTGTGTCTCACTTAGGTGGTTGTTCTAGATTTCACCTGCATATCACATGTTTCCTTTATGTTTTTACTATGGCATGCTATTTTTTGTACCTTATTACGTCCCTCTGAGGACCTGGTTCCCTGCCAGATTGTAGGGTCGATGGCTGACGGGAGGCTGGAGCTGCTGATGAGTATTATACCGGTATGCAGGTATTGTTACTCGATATTTGTATCACTTTTTTATTGTTCAGCTATTATAATCTTTATTTATTTTCTGCTAGTACAACCCAGTATTTGTAGACTCATATTATTTCTTTCGAGTCTATTCAAACAAGTGTAGTGTGGGGTGCACACCATGTTACATGTTGTTCCATCTTTATTATATATCCTTGTGGATTGAGACATAGACATGTATACCGTGTTATCTAGATAGTGACCCTCATTTACAGCTTATACGTATTGGAGTTGGACTGGAGTCCCCTTGGTACGTAGCTGGCCATTGCTACGTGGCCTAGTCCCATGTATTCGGGGACTGGGGCGTGATACTCGTCGCACTCCGGGGTATTCTATACATAGGTTGGGAACCCCACCCACTCCGATAAATCTTTCCCTTCAGAACTATATGGAGGGGGTCGTCATCTCGACGATCCGCTTGCAGTACTCAAAATTTTTTTTTGAAAGAATCTTTGTGAACATGTACGCTCCATTGTCATCTATATAAACATTCTCAAGCGTCTCTTCCTTTTTTTCCAAAATATCCCGTATCAATGATACTGGGTCTCAATGTGCTTGGACCGACTATAAAATGTATGGTTCTTCACAAGGTGAATAATACTCTGACTATCACAAAGCAAAGGATATTGCCCTTGCTTTAGCCCAATTTTCTGCAACTGCTTCTTCATCCACATCAACTCCTTGCAAGCCTTCATCATCGCAATGTACTCTGCCTCTGTCGATGACTCGAACTTTCTTTACAACTGTCTCGGACCCTGCTTCAGACCATACAAGCTCTTCCTCAACTGGCATACCAAGTGTGACTTGCCCTTCTCACAAAATCTCTCTGGCTGCTCCATGTACAATGCCTCCTCAAGATCATCGTGGAGGAATACCGTCTTCACGTCCATTTGCTCGACCTCCAAGTCAAAACTGGCTACCAATGCTAGCACCACCCGAATAAATGATTGCTTGACGACTGGGAAAAAGATCTCATCATAATCTACGCCTTTTCGCTGACCGTATCCTTTAACTACTAGCCTCGCTTTGTATCGAGGGCGGGCATCATCATCTATCTGCTTCACTCCGAACACCCAATCAATTATTTAAAGCCTTCTTGCCCTTTGGCAACCGCACCAGATCATAAGTAGAGTTGGCCTCCAAGGAAATCATCTCCTCCTGCATGGTGTCACGCCCCAGTCCCAAAATACCGAGGGACCGAAAGCGTGGCAATGGCCAGCAGCACACACCGATGGACAAACCCAATTTAATGGATCCATCGGGGCGTACTTAAGATGTAATACAACAATAATGGTCTAAATATACTAATCTCATCCACAGATATGAATACAACAATATCAGAATCATAAAGCAAGATCAATATCAATATAATATAAACTCGGAGAAATAACCCGATAATGAGTATGATACATCTGTCAAGATACAAGAATAAAGCTAACCACATCAAATACTGAGTATGGAAACAGTATATACTCAGAAGATACCCTCGGTGATCACGCGTCTACTGGATCTGGTACTGCTCCAGTGTCTGCTCCTGATAATGCTCCTGCTTTGTAAACCTCGGGAAAGATCTCATCTGCTAATCCTGGGGACAAAATCCAGATCCAGGTCCTCAGGGGACATAGCAAGGTACAAGAAAGCTCATGCCAAAATAAATGCAGTGCAGCAATAAATGGAACAATAAGGTAAAATATAACCAGCTAAGTGATATGCAAGTTGAGAGTTTTAGTCATACTCGGGCTGAGACTACTACAAGATCAATGTCGGAGAAACCCATAGCAGTATTTTCTCGAAGGGCCAGAACTAGTGCCAAAGCTCTATAACAGAAACTCAGACACATCCAGATGTCAATATATATATATAATATAATCAGCCGTTTGTATGGTAAATCTCTTCCCACCTAATATAATCTCACGTCTCATGTCCATGACACGCAGGATCAAAACTAATGCAGCAAGTCATATAATGTCTATGTCATAAAATATGTATCCTACACAGAATCACCATGAATATCTCAGGAAGATTCTTTCTCATGTATAGTGTCAAGTGTCCTGGGTCTATATACTTGATAAGACAAGTACGAGAATGTAAAGGGTCACGATGTCCATCTCTAGATGACATTACACAACATCGCGTACGGTATTGGCACCCGACTAATAATCGAATGCTAAGTAAGTCACACGGTCCTAGGTCAAGCATGCACAAATATATATACATAGTCAAAGGAATAAATAACAAGAACTGCAAGTTTGGCAAGGTACACTTGCCTGGGGTTTGAATACCAACAGTTGTCCCTGTATCAGTGGATCCTGCAGGTACTCCTCCAAAAGCTAAAATAAACATCACCATCAGTCTCAGAAAATATTAAATAGCTAGAAACGCATGTCCTTAAGTCAAAGCGGGGTCCACATTTGGGCCATTTTGCACCGAAAAGCGTGTCAGGGTCAAAGGTCTCCAAATTCACCAAACTTAGTGTCAAGCAGTCAGGAACGATGATACGAACCCAACGGAAGTTTCAGAATTGGATTCCGATGAGCCGATCACAAAATCGCCCATCAAGTGGAGTCTGTGGGGCCCACGATACGCGATTTTGTCAACGTTCTCAGAATCGAACCAAACTTGGGTCACAGGACCAGCGTATTGCTACGAGTCTGATGGCGCAAGTTTTGTCTCGATCCAACGTGTGTACATAAAGTTACAGCGTGTTCCAGAATAGACGGATACGGGGCGTTGTCGGCGGATACGCGTTAATTTCGGTGTGCACGCATATCCGAATCGACTTCTGCGAAATCCCACACGTCCGTATCGATGGCGCGCACGTTTTGGTGAAGACCGCGTGCGACCAAGTCGTCCCGTTTGGCGGAACGTACTCAGTTCCGGGGTGAAACGGGGCGTTGATTTTCCTTTTTTTGGATCGCGGTTCGCGATCGCCACAGGACGCGATGCACCGAGCGGTTTGCACGAGCACCGAGGGGGTCATGCAGTCTACGCGTCACAACTGACGGAACGAGAAACAGAGCTACGAGGAGTGAGAAAAGAATACCTGAACAGGGCTCCGTAAACTAGGTTTCTCGTGTCCTCGCGTGTCGACACGAGACACTGTGTCCTGCTCGTGTCCTGGTCGAGCTCTTGTGTCCGTGTCATGTGTATGCTGTGAGTCCAGGCTCGGGTTTCTGATCGTGTCCGATTCAGGGGCTGATGTGTCCGTGTCAGCGGGTGGCCGGAGGTGGCTAGGGCTTGCTGTGCTCAGCGGGTCGGAGGAGGGCTGAGCAGAGGCGGCGAGGAGTCGGTCGGCGGATGCTGTCGGGGTCTGAGGAGAGTAGGCTGTCAATGCTGGGCTAAGGCTACATGTGGTGGTTGGTCGAGTCGGGGAGAGGTGCAGCGCCGGAGTCGGGTCGGGTGCACCGGTGGCGGGGCCGACGAGGGGCTGAACTCGAGGGGGTCGTTCGTCCGGCGGAGAGAGAGAAAGGAAAGTCGGGGATGGCTACTGCGTCGGGGCTGTGGTGATGGTGGAGATGGGGGAGGGGATGATCGGCGGAGATGGGCTGTGGTGATGGGCTAGGGCGGAGGCGGAGGAGGAAGATGTCGAGGCGGAGGACGGCGGTGCGGGTCGTCGTGGTGGTCGGGCTCGGGGCGGAGGAGCTGGGTTGGTGGTCGATGGGGGAGATGGAGGCGAGGGCTCGAGCTTAGGGTTCAGGCGAGGGGATTCGTCGGCTGCGGCGGAGGGGTTCTGCGGATCAGGGGAGAGGGGTGGAGTCGAACGGCGGCCGAGGAAGAGATGGGAGAGCTAGGGTTAGGGTTTTGGCCGACGGGGGGGTTAAATAAGGTCGTCGGAACAGTATTCCGACATGAATTAGGTTTAGGGTTACGGTAAGGATTTGGGCGGGTTTAGGTCCGGGTCAGGTGGTAGGGATCCGACCCGATTCGCTAATAATTAAATGCGGGTAGGGCTAGCGGGTCGGGTCTGAGTTTTGGGCCCGGATCTGACCCAATAAGGATTTAAGTTTGGTTCGGTTAAACCGGTTTTCCTTGGTTTGGTTCATAAATAAACCGGATTTATTTAAAATAAATCCGGTTCAATTCAGGGTTTATTTTAGTGGTTTTATAAAAGCTTCCGGAGTCCAATAAATTCACAAAAAATTACCCTATATCCGATTTTCCATTTTACACCATAAAATATTATTTTTATAATATTTTAATATTAATTAACATCATTTAAAAATCATTTAAATTCAAAATACCTTTATTTTAATTACCAAAAATTCCAGAAAATTGTTAAAAATCCAAGTAAAAAAAATTTCTGAAAAAATCAAACACTCGCAGGTGATTATATGGCAGCTCTTTGTCGTACCATACTTTGTCAGGCACATCACCCTGCAAAGGAGCACTAGAAGATAAATTAATAATATAAGTAGTTGTGTAAAGTGCCTCACCCCAATAGTTGTCCGGCAAGTTTGCTTCTGACAACAAACACCGTACCCTCTCCATCATCATCATGTTCATTAGCTCTGCTACACCATTGAGCTGAGGTGTCTTTGGCAGAGTCTTCTGGTATCGTATCCCTTGTTATCTGCAGTATGCATCAAAGGGACCGATATAATCGTCGTCATTGTCCGACCGAACACATAATAGCTTCTTTTTCGTTTCTCTTTCAACGGAGGCCTGAAACTCCTTGAAAGTGGATAACACCTTGTAGAAGCATGGAAAATATGCATACATGCAGTTCTGCTCCCCAAAATAAAAACTAAGAAGAGATCAGGCCGCAGAGCCACCCTGCAGCCCAAAAAGACGATATTCATGCATCCCAATCAGCCAAATCATCTTGGTCGCAGAAGGACCTAACGTGGCATCACATTAACATGATCGTCTCTGACACAGAATCCTGACGAAAATGATTTTCTGATTTCCTCAAAAGATGTGAACATACTAAACGACAGAAGTCTCACGTCAGCACAGAACTTTACTCCCAATGGATGTGCAACGCCGCATGTACAACTCAATTGGCCTCATGAGGCTCCATGTGTCCCAGGCTCCATGCGGTCCCCTGCATCTCCGATCCCATGCGCTACAGACTCCATGCATCCCAGATTCAACTCGGACTAGGCAGCACACGCCTATGCATCCTAGACTCCATGCTTCTATGGCCTACGCATCCCAGACTCCAGGCGTCTCTGGTCCTATGCGTCCCAGACTCCATGCGGTCCCGTGTGTCTCGGACCCCATGTGTACCAGACTCCATACGGTCCATGCGTATCTGGTTCTACACATTCCAGACTCCATGCATCCCATGCGTCTCTGGCCAGATGGGTTTCGGACTCCATGAAGACCAAATATTGCTGTTACGATAAGAGTGATTCTCTCTAACCAAGGGCAAACTATGTGTCAAGATGACCAAGTCACGCCCACAAAGGACGAGGACCACCCAGATCTTCCCCAACCGAAAATCCCAACGAGCGCCCACGTGGCAGCTCAGCATGCTCACGGTTACAGCTGCACGCTGTCAAGAAGGGGCACATGGCACCCTCCAGCATCCATGCGACCCAACATATGCGCGCATAGGGATAACTATAAATAACAGGGTACCACACCCATACCAGAGGCGGGTTGGCTATCATCGAACCTACACTCAGGCGAGAGAGAAGAGCTTCTACATCAGATCGTCCATGAAGTAAAGAGAGTTGCCGCACTCCTAACCCCCCATAGTCACCCCCCCCAGAAAACAAATTTGTACTTAGATTATCTTCTAAGATCTCTCTATACTTTTTTCTCTTTTGTTAATTAAATCAAGTTCTTTCTTAAAGACTTTCGAATTTAATGGGGAACACACATGATTCTTGGTCTTTAAGGTATAGACCCAAACCTTTCTGAAACAATCATCAATAAAATTTACAAAGTAAGAGGCACCACCAATGGATTTTACTTTCATAGGACCGCAGATATCCGAGTGAATCAACTCGAGCAACGTCGGCTTCCTTGAACTTGGGTGACTTTGGAAAGACACAATATTTTGCTTCCCCGTCAAAGAGTGCGTGCACATCTCCAACTTTGTAGACTCCAGTCCTGGAATCACCTTCCTGTTCACCTAATACCTCATCTCCTTCTAAACCATATGGCTGAGCCGCCTGTGCCATAACTCGGTAGACGCATCAATAGCTGCATTCACCTCATGTGCCCCATGTGTGCTCCCTTCCATATAGTAGAGTGCGGACCTCTTGCTTCCTCTGGCAATCACCATCGAACCTCTGAAAATCTTCCACTGAATGTTCCCGAAGCGATTAAATAAACCCTCGTCATCCCATCTTCCAACAGACACCAGGTTGAAACGGATATCAGGGACATGAAGAACATCTTTTAGAAAAAGAACCGAACCTTCTTTGTCCTCAAATGCACATCTCTAATGCCAACTGCCTTCGACACATCTCCATTGCCCATCTTCAATACCCCACCGTCGCCTGTTGTGTAAGTAGCAAATAGTGCCATGTTGTGAGATATGTGTGCTGAAGCACCAGAGTCCACCAGCCAAGAGTTGTCATCGTAGGTGAGGTTCATAACTACCGCATTACCTACAATGATCAGATCGCCTCCATGTGTCGATCCCGCTGTTATAGTATTCTCTTCCTGCTTTCCCTTGTCGTCATTCTTCTCTCTCTTCCAAGCGAAACAGTTCTGCTTGATGTGGCCCTTCTTTCCATAATGGTAACACTCCAAGTTCTCGTACCAACCCTTGGACCTTCCCCTATTTTTGTCTCTTCCACCGCATGAGCCCCTACTTTTACCCCTTTCGCAGCTCTCTGAAACAAGCGCCTCTGAGTGGGATGTGGATGAAGTGCACTGAGAACGTTCTCGCATCTCTTCATCCAGTACCCCGCTCTTGGCAAACTCCAGTTTGACAACGTCTTCCGGAGCATAAGCGAATATAGACACTCGTACGATCTCCCACGGGTCTAACAATGTACACAACAACCATAGTCCCTGAACCTCATCGTCGAACTTGACTCCCATCGAGGATAGCTGGTCAACCACGCCCTGGAACTCACTCAAATGATTCGTAATGGATGCCCCATCTCTGTACCACAGACCCATCATTATCCGGATCAATAACAATTTATTTACCCTGGTCTTTTTCTCATACAAAGATTCTATCTTATCCCACAGTGTCCTCGCGTGCTCAATACTGGCAATGTGGTTGTACACGTTCTCGTCAACGAACTGCCTAATGTGCCCACACACCTGTATATGCTCGAACTTCAGTCCTCTTCGAATTTTTCACTGGGCCTCTCGGAAGCAAATACCGACGGATGTAGCTTCTTGACAAATAACAGATCCTTCATCTTGCTCCTCCAGTAGTGGTAGTTGGTACCGTTCAGGTTTACCATGCGCACCGACTTTGCGTCCATCTCTCCTCTCTTGTTTGCCTGTCAACTCCTGATACCCTTCTGAAATTTCTGAACCTGGCTCTGATACCACACTGTTGGGAACGAAACGCGAAAATCGTTCCCCAAACCAGAGAGTACCTGCGAGAGAATCGAGCAAAATGCACAAACCAAAAAACACCAAACACAAATTGCGCACACATAAATTTTTACGTAAAAAATCCAGATGAAAAAAACTACGGGACAATCGGAGTCCAACCCTGAAGAACCTCCACTAATAGAATAAAGAGATTACACCCTCTACAAGCTCCTCACCGATCCAACACCGATCAACTCTTTGGAACAGAAAATAGATTACAACCACGAAGAAAAAAGATAATAAATTAGAGTTACAATCATTCTTTCTCCTCTCCAAAGTTGTAATGGCACTCTTGCCACCTTTTTTTCTCTATTATTTTTTTCTCATGTTGTTATATATTGCATGAGCCTCTATATAAACCCTTGCATGAATTAGGATTTCCATATGGAAATCTATATATGGAAGCCAATAATATTTATAAAAATCCAATTACATTCATTCATATATTTAATGAAAATAAAATCATAAATTAGCTTACCATAAATTGGAAATCCAATTATATAGAAAGTTGATATATGAAAGATCTAATCATAAATATATAATTAAAGTCAAAGGTGGGAATCCAATATAATATTTGCTTACCATAAATGTTCCAATATACGGTGCTCGATGCACTTTATGAGCTTTTCCGATACACGGATGACGCTCGTCGTACTCCGGAATTATTTTCACATAGGTTGGGATCCCCACCTACTCCAACATTATGTTATATTGATCAACATTGTAAAATGGTAGGTAGGTCACTTATAATAATATATATTATACTTTTATTTTATTTTTTATTTTCTTTTTGTTTTGTGTTGTGGTTGTTGTAGAATGAATCATGTTCGACTATGAAGCATGATATACGTCGTCCGGTGACTGAAGAAATTCGGGAGGAATCGAAATAGCGAGAAAATGCTAGAAAGAGCCAAATTGCAGCAACTGCATCTATAGACCGACATATTGATAGTTTACTGCTTGTATATTGATATATCGTGATTTTGTTTTAGCAAGCTTGTCGATAAAGTTTTTTGAATCAAGCATATTGCCGGTATGTCGTCTGCTCGGGGGATCGGATGAACGAATAAGATTTTAAAGTATTGTTTTCGGTTGGATTGGTCCCGATTTGGAAAAGTTAAAAGAACTACATTATGGGTTTTCCTAACCTTAATTTGTTGAATTTACGGTTTAAGGAGGATGTGCTTGGTGATTTACTAAGAAAGTAAATCTAGAAAGAAAAGAATGAGAGAGCTCATTGAAAATCTCATAAGAAGGGTTTCGTGACACAGTATTATTGTATAACTCTAGTAAAGATTCTCTCATTGATTAAATAAATATATATTTTTCTGTCTCGTGGACATAGGCCAATCTTGGTTGAACCTTGTTAGAATTTTGTGGTTTTGTGATCATGTGCTATTACATATGATGTTTGTACTTGTTATTGGTTGTCGTAAAGTGAACTCTCCGGTTTGGTATTTTTAATAATTGGTATCAGAGCGTAAAGAAACATAAATGATTTCAGATTCAACGATCTAGTTTAATAGTAGGTGATGAAGTTGGTATAAATTTTATTTTCTTATATCACAATTCGTGAGATTGTTGGTTCCTAAGGATTGGTGGGAGAGTTCAATCAAAGATTCGAGATTACCAGTTAAAATGTTACTAACACCAATTCGAGGTGGACAAGTTACAAAAAAGGTAACTTTTCGATGTGGTAGAGATTGGTTAAGGCGATACTTGTGAAAGAATGATTGTATAAGGCCACAATCAGTAAGGCAAAAAACAATGACAACATGAAGGAGGATGTATGAAACGAAATAGACCTGAAGGCACAATGCAAGTTAGATCTTTGTTTGGTTGATGAGAAGATGTACAATGTTATATGATAGACTACTACAACAAGTTTATGGAAAAGTTAGATAACTTATATATGAAGAAGTCATTGTCAAACAAATTGTATCTCAAGAAGAAACTATACAGCCACCACATGAAAGAAATTATCATGATTCTACTCCATATGAATATCTTCAATAAGGTGGTCAGCGATCTTCAATGTCTTGACGTAAAGTTAGAGGAGGACCAAGCCTTATTGCTCCTATCATCATTTATGGGTCATATAATCATATGGTGATGACGATCCTTATAGGAATGAGGCTCTTGAAATGGAAGAGGTTACAATGATACTCCTCAATAATTATTAGAATGCCAAATTCAGCTAAGGACTTATCGGGGTTGATTGTCAATGAAAGATGAAGGTCGAAGAATAGAGACAAGAGCAACATGGAAAATGGAAATCACAAGACATGATGGTGATGCATACTTTTCTGTAAGCAGTCATGACATGTGAATCAGTAAGGTCCAAAGTACAAGGAGATAGAAAATAAGGATAAAAGTGCCAATACAAGCAGTTCGTGACAAAGCAGTGTTACAATAGAAGTTGAGAATTTACCACGTGATGTGCTTACGGTACATAAAGGAAAGCATATATTTTTTGAAACTTGGATTCTTGACACGGTGATGTTCATATAATATGTGTCCTAACATGGAGTTGTTCAACACATATAAGGAATTCAGCAGTGGTGTTGTCCTTATGAGGAACAATGCATCGCGCAAAACCATTGGCGTAGAGAACATCAAGACATATATAAGGACTTCTCGATTACATCAACGCAGACGTATGAGAACCATCACTTGTGTCAATTAGAATTGATTTTTTTATAGAAAAAATAGCTTTAATTCATGATTTTAATAGTGAAAGAGAGAGAGAGAGAGAGAACAATGTTATTTGAAATTAAGATATACGGTATTGTTGC
Organism: Iris macrosiphon; assembly: GCA_036927795.1. Classification (NCBI taxonomy): domain Eukaryota; kingdom Viridiplantae; phylum Streptophyta; class Magnoliopsida; order Asparagales; family Iridaceae; genus Iris; species Iris macrosiphon. Next base: position 6,429,207 of record JAYESA010000020.1, on the reverse strand, counting down.
TTCTTTTCAAATGTATAAATAGAAATAAGTTTCGAAGCAATCTTCTACCAATTTCAAAACATATTTCTAATAATCGAACTCAACTGGCTCCTGTTGTCAGCGAGAAGAGATATAACTTTTCTGGCTAGACGTATGGTCTCGAAATCAAACTGCTGGTGAGTTGTGTGTGTATGTGTGTATGAAAATTGGAGGCAGTGGACCCAAACGACATGCTATGCAGCATACACAAAGTTTCGTGCGTATTGTCGGACATCGGGAAAAAAAAAGATATTTCTAATATGAACTTGTTTATTAAGAATAACTATTACCAAACACCTTTTTTCTGATCCTTGATAAAAAAAAAAAAAAACAAAAAAACCAATAACCAGTTGGATCTAAATTATTTAACAGATAATAATAAGGAAATTTGGTGTGTCGGAGATAATATATTGCAACTGTGTAACTTGCTTTGCGTTTGGACTACGGGCGCTCGCACCCATCCGGAAACATGCATGGGAAGTAGGAATGTTGATATACAAAACACAAGGACCAATATCTATACATTTTGTGTGTCAAAGTTTAATGTTAGTGTACTTTGAAATTTATCATGTATTAATTATTATTATCATCATTAAAGTTTAATTAAGCTCGAGTTAGAATACTTATCACATTACCCATGGTTTAGTAGCCCAACAGTTGTTGAAACATTTTGGGGGGACCAACACTGTAGTTTAATCTGTCATTATCTTTGTATTAGGTTCGCTATGATAGTGTTGTCAAGCACTATGCTACATGTGGTTTGGTTCGAGAACAAAGTAGGAAAAAAAAAGTTGCTGTGGTTGTTCACGCAATAGTTTTTTTTTTCCCTCTCCTCTGATTCAAAGTTCAAACTATGCTCACGCGAGCAATTCATTTCGAGGAAACATTTGCAAAAACTCACGTGCAAATTTCGCATCTTGTTGGAATTTTTGATGTTAACCTCTAGAAAATAGTCTCACACATCCATCGGCAATTCCAAGCATGTGTTTCATTATTATTTTTGTTAAGACTTGTGAATATTGAGAGTGGTAGTCCATATGATTGAGGTGGTGGAAAGTTTTGTAGAGAACAAGTATCAAGACATACAATTTTTTTTTTTTTTTTTTTTGTCACTCATTTTTGTTGTTTCCCTTAGGAGCTAGGTTTCGAAGATGCTTAGCGACTAGGACTCGAACGAAAGACGCAAAGTGACGTTTTAATGGTGCACTTACGCATCGGTCCATAATTGCATCGTTATGTACTCGTTCCCGCGTCAGTCCTAGCATGGTTTCTGCGTAGGTGTCGTGCGGAGCAGTACGGGTCTCCGCGCGGACGCCACACTGGTCTGTTTTCGCATGGGTGCAAAACAGGTTTCTGCATGTGTGCGCACGGGTGCTGCGTGGGTGTTACGTTTCCACACGAAAATGCGGTTGCATTAAAATATTATTTCCACACGAAAATGATGTTGCATGAAAATATTGACAGCATGATAATACAAACGAGCAAAAATGACTGTTCGCTGCTTCTTGAGTGTAACTGTCATTTAGTAGGAGGGTTACTGTTGTAACCGTTCACTTAATGGAGAGCTATTCTCCGGTTGTATTGTCCATAATGTGTAGTTAGATGCTAGGGGATTGGCTCCCCTCTATAATCACAATTTTTTCTCTCTTCAAAGGGAGAACATGTGACTATATGCTACGAGAGAAGAGTTAGCAGCAACTACGTAAAGCAACAAAGTGATGTTAGTTCGTGCATTCAGATGAGTCAAAGTTATGTCTGTGCAAGAGTGAAAAATGAGCGTTCCATAAGTTCTTATTCGTGAACTTGCTAATTTCTAGGAGCAGATCGATGAAATAATGTCGAATCTTGTTTTGAATAACGGGAATTTTCATCATTATAGAGAAATTTATCAACTGTTTCTTTCTAGTATTTTGTTTTGATTGTAACAAGTGTTGTATTAGCAGTTGCTTTACAAAGTTGGTTAGCTTTACATTTCTCAAGTTATAATTTTCATTCCCGTTGTTGTAAACGTCTTATGTGACAATTGTTATTTCGAATTAACGTACTTTGTACGATTTTTGTAATCGCGGGAATAACACATCCTAGGATGAAATATTCATTTTTCCTCCTTCACAACAATGTTTCTCCCATAAAGCAAGATTAAATTGAAAGTCATTAATGTTGGGAACAAAACGCGAAAACCGTTTCCCAAACCAAAGAGTACCTGCGAGAGAGCCGAGAAAAATACACAAGCAAAAAAACACCAAACACAAATCGCAGCCACAGATATTTTTACTTGAAAAATCCAGATAAAAAAAATCACGGGACGATCGGAGTCCAACCCTGAAGAACCTCTACTAATGGAATAAAGAGATTACACCCTCTACATGATCCTCATCGATCCAACACGGATCACCGCAACTCTTTGGAACAGAAAATAGATTACAACCAAGAAAAAAAAGACTGAGAAATACCCCAAATTGATCTTCTTTTCCGAAATGGCTTTCAATCATTCTTTCTCCTCTCCAAAGTGGCAATGGCACTCTTGCCACCTTTTTTTCTCTCTTATTTTTTTTCTCATGTTGTTATATATTGCATGAACCTTTATATAAACCCTTGCATGAATTAGAATTTCCATATGAAAATCTATATATGGAAGCCAAAAATATTTATCGAAATCCAATTACATTCAATCATATATTTAATGAAAATCAAATTATAAATTAGCTTAGCATAAATTAAAAATCCAATTATATGAAAAGTTAATATATGAATGATCCAATCATAAATATATAATTAAATTCAAAGATGGAAATCCAATGTAATATTTTCTTACCATAAATGTTCTAATACACGACGCTCGATGCACTTTCTGAGCTTTTACGACACACGGATGACGCTCGTAGCACTCTGGGGTATTCTCCACATAGGTTGGGAACCCCACCCACTCCAACAAATATTCCCCTTCACAACTATGTGGAGGGGGTCGTCATCTCGACGATCCGCCTGTAGTACTCAAACTTTCTTCTTGGAAGAATCGTTGTGAACATGTTTGCTCCGTTGTCATCTGTAAGAACCTTCTCAAGCGCCGCCTCCTTCATTTCCACAACATCCCGTATCCAATGATACCGGGTCTCAATGTGCTTGGACCGGCTATGAAATATCTTGTTCTTTACAAGGTGAATAGCACTCTGACTATCGCAAAGAAAATGATTCTGCTCATGCTTTAGTCCAATTTCTTGTAACAACTTCTTCATCCACAACAACTCTTTACAAGCCACTATTTCTGCAATATACTCTGCCTCTGTCGTCGACAAGGCAAAATAATTATGCAACCGCGACTGCCCCGATACTGCTCCACCAACAAACATCATCATGTAGCCCAAAGTTGATCGCTTCGTGTCTACATCTCCAGCTATATCAACGTCGGTACGCCCAACCAACTTCAGCCCGTCACCACCAAAATAAATTCTCTAATCGACAGTGCCCTGAAGATATCATATAATCCACTTCACCCCACTCAAATGTACCATTATAGGATTGGAAGTATACCTGGTAACTGTGACATTGCGTGAGCGATGTCTGGTCTCGTACACACCATATCATACATAAGACTCCCCACAACTGAGGCATATAGAACCCGCTCCATAATCTACGCCTTTTCGCTGATCATAGCCTTTAACTACCAGTCTTGCTTTGTATCGAGGGCGAGTAGCATCATATGTCTTCTTCACTCTGAACACCCATCGATTCTTTAAAGCCTTCTTGCCATTTGGCAACTACACCAGATCATAAGTAGAATTGGCATCCAAGGAACTCATCTCCTCCTGCATGGCCACCATCCACTCCTGACTGTGTTCGTCTTCCATAGCCTTTGTGAAATTTTTGGATTCTCCACCGTCAGTCAGTAGCACATACTCATCCGATGAGTATTTCGTAAATGATCGATACTCTCTATCGCTCCTCCTCAATGAAACCACCGGTGCTGTCTCCTCAGGAACTGCCTTCTCGGCATGCTCATCCTCATGAAGATCACCTTGACCACCATCAACATGATGATGATCAAGGTTGAGAGCAACTTCATGTACTAGCTCTCCCATAACTGGATCATCTGTGATGTCCCTGGAAACTGCTCGAAGCGAAAGAACTCTAACTCAGGCAATTCCTTAGCCTCAGAAGGAATATCAGAATCCTGAGTGTTGGTCATGGTCTGATCCTCGAGGAATACCACGTTCCTGCTTTTGTTGAGCTTTCTTCCTACTGGGTCGTAGAGTCTATAGCCAAACTCATTCCGATCGTAACCGACAAAGATGCACCACCTCGTCTTCGGCTCAAGTTTGGATCTCTCGTCCTTCGGTACATGCACGAAGGCCTTACAACCAAACGCTCGCAGATGATTGTATGACGGCTCTTTACCATACCACACTTTGCCAAGCACATCACCCTGTAAAGGAGTACTAGGAGATAAATTAATTATATAAGCAGCTGCGTAAAGAGCCTCACCCCAATAGTTGTCCAAAAAGTTTGCTTCTGACAGCAAATACCGTACCATCTCCATCAACGTCATGTTCATCTGCTCCGCTACACCATTGAGCTGAGGTGTCTTTGGCGGAGTCTTCTGGTGTCGCATTCCTTGCTCTCTGCAGTATGCATCAAAGGGACCGATATATTCGCCGCTATTGTCCGACCGAACACATAGCAGATTCTTGCCCTTTTTTCTTTCAATGGAGGTCTGAAACTCCTTGAAAGTGGAGAGCACCTGATTATTGGTCTTTAAGACATAGACCCAAATCTTCCTGGAATAATCATCAATAAAAGTTATAAAACAAGAAGAACCACCAATAGATTTTACCTTCATAGGACCGCAGACATATGAGTGCATCAACTCGAGCAACGTCGGCTTCCTAGAACTTGGGTGACTTTGGAAAGACATCATATTTTGCTTTTCCTCCAAACAGTGCATGCACCTCTCCAATTTTGTAGACTTTAGCCCTGGTATCACCTTCATGTTCACCAAGTATCTCATCCACTTCTCGCTGATATGACTGAGCCGTCTGTGCCACAACTCGGTAGATGCATCAGTAGTTGCATTCACCTCTTGTGTCCCCTGTGCGCTCTCTTTCATATAGTAGAGTCTGGACCTCTTGCTTCCTCTGGCAATAACCATCGAACCTCTGAAAGTTTCTACTGACTATTCCCAAAGAGATTGAAGAAACTCTCGTCATCCAACCTTTCAACCGACACCAGGTTGAAACGAATATCAGGGATATGACGAACATCTTTCAGAACAAGAACTGCAACCGTCTTTGTCCTCAAATGCATATCTCCAATGACAATTGCCTTCAACACATCTCTATTGCCCATCTTCAATACTCCACAGTTGTCACGCCCCGGTTCCATAGATAAGGAACCGAGGCATATGGCAATGGCCAGCAGTGTACTTCGGCGGGCTGTCCAATCTAATGGGCCCGTCGGAGTACACTTAAGCTGTAAAGTACAAGGAATAACCCATCACATAACACAAGTATACTCAATCTAAATCTCATCAACAGGCAGCAATATAAGAGCACAATAAAAGTAAGTACAACAACTAGTGTGCAGGAAGGAAATATCCAGACAAGTATCAAATACAAATACTAGAGTAGTCATACGGGGACAAACCCGCTAGTACAAATAAACTGGAAAGAAAGTAAGCAATAAGATAACTTGGGACGGCAACAGGTAACTAGGTAAAGTTACCGCCCCAAGGAAAGAGTCACTACCAGCGATCAGGCAAAGTCCTCTGGAATGACCTCGTCCTCGGCAGTGAGTACAGCTGCTGGATAGATGCCCGGTCCGTACTCCTCCGGGTAATCCTCGTGGCCTACACCTGGAAGGGAACCAGGTCCTCAGAGGGACGTAACAAGGTACAGAAAAATAACATGCCAGGTAAACAGATAGTACAAGTGCAACAACAGGTAATCTAGCATAACCAAACTAGTGTGACACAGTTTAAAGACAATGTTCGACGCGTGGGCTTTCTAATATAAAACCGTAGCTACGGACACGGAAACACACGGCACGTACCGCAGCTCCAAGCAAAGAGTCACACGGGTGAAACAGCTACACTAGATACAGGTATCACTACAAAATACTACATATATATAAGCGCGTGCAGAGTAGCCCAAACGTCTAGTAATTGTCTTCTCCTTCCCAAGCGGTCAACGATTGTGCGTTGAACCTGAACCTCTAACTACAGTCTCGACACAAAGAATTAACTCAACAGACGCAACCCTAAGGTCGTCCCAGTCTCTGGTCATGATGTCAGTATCAGGATACAAGAATCTGGCACGATTATAGTGTATGAGTGTGTCCTGGGGTATCGATGTACTCAGGTACGTGCATCGAGGTGCTGTGAAGCATCTAGCAATTATTCTAATATGTTACGTCGATTGTCAACACCCGGTTGTGAACCGGACACGGAGTATCGAACGTCAACAGAAATATGTGCACAACGTACATAAAGGACAACAAGTATCTGTAATCTGAAATACAAGGTGGCAAGGTACACTTGCCTGCGTGCGGCTGCTGTTGACGGGGATCTGGTACCGCGTCCAAGTTCTCAGGTCCCGCAGTACCTAAAGATGAGATACAAACCAGAATCAATAATCTATTCTACGTCAAACAGGGATGCGACACACATCTATTCCTAAGCTCAGTCTCAAATAATTAACTAATATTTCACAGTCCTAAATCTCTGACCCATGATCCGATATAATACCTATTTCAAAATCAATCACCTGCTCCCAATGTCCATCAACCTTTTAATTATCATTTTATTTTCAGTCATAGCTTTAAAACAGCAAAACCATAATAACCAATGTGTTTTTAATAATTAGGATAACCGTCTCATATGGCATTAACATCCACCCTCATTTTATATCCCAATTTCCATCCTTGCATGCATGTATTTCATATTCTCAATCAATTCTTATTTAAACCGTAAATACTTGATTTAGCATTTATTTTTCAACCATGCATAATATTCATAACCTCTATTTGAAATCAAACCCTAACCTCACCATTGATCCTAATCTCTTTTTATCATCACATGCTCACCTATATTACACTACAATAACACATCCTTTATGTAAACTCAAACCAACACAAATACATATATATCAAGAACCGTAACCTTAAACACATTCCCTAGTTCATACACACACAACCATATATCATCCTATTTAAATAGATATTAAATTCTGGAATTAAAAAAACAAGAGGGGGGAAGAGTCGACCTCGCCGATGTCGACGGAGTACGGCCGGTGGGGGTGACCGCGGGGTTGGTAGTAGTGATGACTGGAAGGGTGGAGAGGGCTGGACAGTTGGCCGGAGATGTGCAGGCCGGAGCGGTGTAATCCCCCTGATTTTCAAAGAATTTTAATTTAGATTTTTCACAATTTTCTGGAATTTTCTGGGAATTTTCTGTAATTAAATTCAGATGTTTTAATTATTAAATAATTTTTTAATTGTTACTAAATAATATTAAAATATTATAAAAATAATATTTTATGGTGTAAAATGAAAACTAGACATAGGATAATTTTTCGAGAATTTATTGGACCCCGGATGGATTTTTAAAGCCCTAAAAGCTAATTAAAATATTAAACTAATTAATATATTAAAACCGGGTTTATTTAACCAAACCAAACCAAATTAAACCGACTCGGACCGGCCGGTCCAGCTAAACCAGACCGAACCGCCCTAGCGGGTTGGGTCGGGTCTGCCCGGCTGAACCCGCACCCGTTAACCCGCCAGACCCGAAATCCCCAACTGTAATCTCCCTGATTTTCAAGAAAATTTTAATTTTTGGATAATTATATTTTTCTGGAATTTTCTGAGATTTTTCTCTAATTAAATTAAGGTATTTTAATTATTAAAGGATTTTTAATTATGATTAAATAATATTAAAATATTATAAAAATAATATTTTATGATGTAAAACAGAAAACTAGACATAGGATAATTTTCCGAGAATTTATTGGACCCCGGATAGATTTTTAAAGCCCTAAATACTAATTAAATTATTGAACCAAACCGGGTTCATTAACCCAACCCAAATTTTTTATCGGGTCGGATCCGGGTCTAACCCAGACCCGACCCATTAACCCGCTAACCCGACCCGCATAATTGAATTCGGATCGGGTCGGATCTGCCTGACCCGACCCGTCCATCCGACCCGACCCGCAAACTTCATCTCCCCCAACCGCTCTTTCCCTTCCGCCGCCGGCTACCGGCCGTCCCCTCGCCTCCCTGCGACGCTTCCTCTCCGGCAACCGCAGCCCGCTCGCATCCCGACCCTCCGCCTCCGGTAACGGCCGCCCCATCAGCTCCCCGCTCTCCGCCTTTAAAAACCCTCGCCTAGCCTCTCTCCCCAAACCCTAGCCGACGCCTCTCCTCCGCCGGACACCTCTGCCCAGCTCCTCCCCCGCCGTGTCCAGCCTCCCGCAGCACCTCGCCCGGCCAATCCTTCTCCCCCTTTCTTTCCCTCTCTCCTCGACAGCGCCGCCCTCGACGAATAGAAGGAAGCAGCAGGCGACCGTTCCCTAGCGCCGCCCGGACAACCGAGAGCTGCCCTAGCTCCGCCTCTGCAGACGTCGACTCTTTCCGGCGAGCTCCCCAGCCGCCGTCGGCTTCATCCCTCCCCGGCGAGTCCCTCCAGTGAACTCCGGCGAGCCTCGGACACGACCCAGACGCAGAAACCCTAGGCCGGACCCAAACAGTAGACTCGACACAGAGGATTCGACTCGGACACAGTGTCCAGGACACAAGACACGAAGGAAACGCTATTCTTCAGGTATTCATAACTTTTTGCTCGTAGCTCGGAATTCGATTCCGTAAATGGTATCGCGTAGCCTGTATGACCCTCTCGGTGCCCAGACAAACCGCTCGGGGCATCGCGTCCTGTGGTGATCGCACACCGCGATCCAAAAACAGGAAAAACTAAGCCCTGTTTCACCCCGGAATCGAGTACGCCCTGCCAAACGGGACGACTTGGTCGCGTGCGGTCTTCACAGATACGTGCGCGTCGTTGATACGGACATGCGGGCTCTCGCAGAAGCTGATTCGGATGTGCGTGCACACCGAAATCAGTGCGTATCCGCGGACATCGTCCCGTATCCGACCATTATGTTTCTCGCTGTAACTTAGTGTACACAAGTCAGATCGAGACGAAACTTGCTCCATCGGACTCATAGCAATACGCTGGTCCTGTGAGCCAAGTTTGGTTCAATTCTGAGAACGTTGACAAAATCGCATGTCGTGGGCCCCACAGGCTCCACCCGACGGGCGATTTTGAGAACGGCTCATCGGAATCAAATTCTGGAAGTTCCGTTGGGTTTGTATCATCGTTTCTGACCTGTTGACGCTAAGTTGGACTATTTTTGAGACCTTTGACCCTGGCACGTTTTTCGGTGCAAAGTGGCCCACAATTGGACCCCGCCTTGACCCGAAAATGACGTTTTTGCCCTTGTCTCCAAATTGGACTCAAGGACAGGCGTTCCTAGCTGATTGATGTGTTCTGGACCTGATGGTGATGTTTGTTTCAGCAACCAGAGCAGTCCCTGCAAATCCAGCTATTGCTAGAGCCATACTTGGAACTGAAAATCCACGCAAGTGTACCTTGCCATAAAATGCAGTTATTGATTCAGTTTAATTCTCTGCTTTAATTTCTATGACTGTTGAACTTGCCCTATCAAGTAAATTAAACCCAGGACACCTGACACAAGGCATGATACAGAATCTTCCTGATTATTCAAGGAAGTTTGTATAAAATATAGATTTCATGACTTAAGCTTATTTCCTTAGAACATGACTGACTGCATTAGTTTTAATCTTGCGTAACATGAACATTGAGATCTGTGACATGAGATTCATTGGGTGGGGAGAGTATTACCATATCAAGGCTGAATAAATATTATATATTGTTATCTGGATGTGTCCTAGTCTCTGACACAGAGCTTTGGCACCTGTACTGGCCCTTCGAGAAAACACTGCTATGGTTTCTTGTCACTGATCCTGTAGTAGTCTCAGCCTGAGTATGAATAATAACTCTCACTTGCATGATCACTTAGCTAGTTTAATTATTTACCCAGATTTGTTTGATAGCAACATCGGCATGCCACTGTCTTAGACTTATTAATTTCTGATGCTACTCTTGAGTTTAACATCTTGGTTGACTTGCATATTCATTCACTGTATTATGGCTCGTATTCTTCTGTACCTTGTTACGTCCCTCTGAGGACCTGGTTTTGTTCTCCAGTTATAGCAGACGAGATCTACCCTGAGGTGTACGGAACAGGGGCACTACTTGGAGAAGTACCTGCACCTGAAGACGAGGTGATTGCTGAGGACTTCTCATGAACAATTGCTTCGCCATGCACAGTATTAATGGCAAATGGACTTATTTCCTGTTTAATTAAACTATTTATTTCCTGTCTTTGAGAACTTGTGTAAACAGACTTAATATCGGATTGTTCTCCGATTTTATTTACTTTGACTGTTGTTGTTTAATATTTCTTTTGCTGTTATTGCTATCTTATATCTGTGGATGAGATTAGTAAAACCCTGACTGATGTAATACAGCTTAAGTATGCCCGATGGATCCATTAAATTGGGTTTGTCCATCAGTGCATGCTGCTGGCCATTATCACGCGTCCAGTCCCTCGGTATTTTGGGACTGGGGCGTGACACCAACCGACCGTCCCCGACTCCTCATCTCCCCTCCGGCCGGCCAACCGCTGCCGCCTGGTCTCCCCGCGCCCCTCCGGCTTCCCTAACGTCCGCCGCTCGCCTTCCCGGCCGCCTCCTCCTCTTCCTCTCCCTCCACCGGCCGCCCCACCAGCTCCCCACTCCTCCTCTATAAAACCTAACCCTCTCCTCCTCTCTCCGCCTTCGTCCTCCGTCCAGCCTCGCCGTCCATCGTCGTCCCCTCCACCTCGCTTCAGGCCGACCTCCCCAGACTCTCCGTCGGATACCTCCGCCCTGCCGTCGTCTCCTCCAGCCACCCTCGACTCTTCCTCTTTCTTCCCAGACCCGTCCCCGACCCAGTGAGCAGCCGTCGACTGCCGCCTCCGTCCAGCACCGCCCAGCCCCTCCGGTTCGCCTCCGGCTGCAGCGCCGCCCTACTCCGACGACACCCCAGTGAACAGAGGACACGGGCTCTGGATCCTCAGACCCGGACACAGCCCTAAACCCTAACCCTAGGCGTGTCGGACACGAGTCAGACACGAAGGAAACTCAGTTTTTTAGATCCTGTTCAGGTACCTGTAACTCCCTCCTCGTAGCTCTGATTTTAATTTTGTCAGTTATATCGCGTAGCCTGCATGACCCCCTCGGTACCCGTGCAACCCGCTCGGGGCATCGCGTCCTGAGGTGATCGCGAACCGCGATCCAAAAACAGGAAAAAAACCAATGCCCTGTTTCACCCCGAAACTGAGTGCGCTCCGCCAAACGGGACGACTTGGTCGCGTGCGATCTTCACAGATACGTGTGCGTCGTTGATACGGACGTGCAGAATTTCGCAAAAGCTGATTCGGATGTGCGTGCACACCGAAATCAGTGCGTATCCGCGGACAACGCCCCGTATCCGACTTTTCTGTTTGTCGCAGTAACTTAGTGTACACATGTCGGATCGAGACGAAACTTACGCCATCGGACTCGTAGCAATACGTTGGTCCTGTGGGCCAAGTTTGGTTCGATTCTGAGAACGTTGACAAAATCGCGTGTCGTGGGCCCCACAGGCTCCACCCGATGGGTGATTTTGTGATCGGCTCATCGGAAACCAATTCTGAAAGTTCCATTGGGTTCGTATCATCGTTCCTGACCTGTTGACACTAAGTTGGACTGATTTGGAGACCTTTGACCCTGACGTATTTTTCGGTGCAATGCGGCCCACATGTGGACCCCGCTTTAACCCGAAAATGTTATTTTTGCCCCTGTGTCCAAATTGGACTCAAGGACAGGCGTTTCTAGCTGATTGATATTTTCTGGATCTGATGGTGATGTTTGTTTTAGCAACCGGAGCAGTCCCTGCAAATCCAGCTGTTGCCAGAGCCACACTTGGAGCCAAAAACCCAGGCAAGTGTACCTTGCCATCAATTTGCAGTATATTGATTCATTTTGCTCTCTTGATTTATTTTCTGTGACTATTATACATGCTCAATCCTAGGGCCGTGTGACTTGCTTAGCGTCCGATTATAGTCGGGTGCCAACACCGTACGCGGGGTTGTGCAATGTCAATTAGAGATGGATATCGTGACATATAAATTCTCGTACTTGCCATATCAAGTACATTATACCCAGGACACCTGACACAAATCATGAGACAGAATCTTCCTAAAATATTCAAGGTAATTCTGTGTAGGTTCCAGGATTAATGACTTAGACATTACATTCCTAGACATTATATTCATAGACATAGTATGATTTACTGCATTAGATATGATCTTACGTGACGTGGACATGAGGCATCGTGGACATGAGACGTATGATTACATTGGGTGGGGAGAGACACACAGGCTACACGCTGATTATATATATATATAATTCATAGTAAACACATAGTAAAACTCATAGTATAACTGCTACCGGCTCCCCGACACAGAGCTTGTAGTGGTATCAGCCTAAGTTCTAGTGATGCTCTCAACTTACATTTCACATAGATGGTTATATAGTTGACCCTATTGTTTCATTAATTGCTTTACTGCATTTTTGGCTTGAGCTTTCTTGTACCTTGCTATGTCCCCTGAGGACCTGGATCCGGATTATGTCTCCAGGATTTGCAGACGAGGTTTATCCAGAGGTATACGGAACAGGTGCACTTCACGGAACAGTACCAGTACCTGAGGACGAGGTGATCGCTGAGGATTTCTCCTAAACAACTGCTTCATCATGCTCAGATATTGTGGCAAATAGACTCTCTTTTCTGTTTAATTAAAACAATTATAACAGACTTTATATCGGGTTGTTCCCCGAATTACTTTGCTGAGACTGGATGTTTAATTTACTTTACTTATTGCTATTGGTTGTATTATCTTTTGTGTGGATGAGATTAGTTCTGACTTGTTGTAGTAAACCCTGACTATTGTAATACAGCTTAAGTATGCCCCGATGGATCCATTAAATTGGGTCTGTCCATCGGTGCGTGCTGTTGGCCATTGCCACGTGTCCAGTTCCCGATATTTTGGGACTAGGGCGTGATAAGCGGAGACTGCTGCACCGCGGGATGGTCTGGAGAAGTGCACAGTCCGGTCGGTCGGCGGTCGGGAAACTCAGGCCGCAGGGGTCGGGAGCAGCTCAGTGCGGCTGGGAATCCCTCAGTCCGGTCGGGGGTCGGGATATCACAGGCCGGGTGGTGGTGGTGTTAGACTGATGGTGGTGGGACGGGAAGCTCTGGCCGGCGGAGGAAGACGCACAGGCGAGACCGGAGCGGTGCAGTCCGGCGACGGGGGGGACGCACGGGAACGGGGAAAAGGGCTGCAGCCGGAGTATGGCGGCGTCGCCTGGCCGGAGGTGGGAAATAACAGTGGCCGGAGGTGGGCTATGGAGAGTAGTGGAAGAGGAAGAAGGGTGTAAGGAAGAAGAAGAAAATAATGGAGGGAGAAGAATGGAGTTTTCTTTGCATGAAAAAAATAAATTGAGGAGGAGAGAGAGAGAGATTTTATTGGCATTTGGGCCGGTTGGTTTTTGGTTGAGGGTGGAGTGAGGAGTTACTTTATAGGGGTGTGTGTGAAGGAGATGGAGGGTTGGGATCAACCCATTCAAAATGAATGGTTGAGATTGATCATGAAGAGGAGAGGGTTTCTTCATGAGGGTGAATGCATGGGTGTGAATGGGACCCCATTTTGGGACCCTCTCACTTGTTCATGGCCAATAGGGTGGTGCCACATAATTAATAATTGCAACTTAACCCCTTAAATTCGGAAAATTGCATGGACACATAAAATGACACAAAAATTGCGGAGAAAAATATGTTTAGTAATTTTCATGGTGAGAGGGTGTTGTGCGTTAGGCACGAGTTTATTTAGGAAGGTGTTGGGATTAATTTAGGATTAAAAATGGGATTTACAAAGTTGGTATTCCCGATTAAAATAGAAATAAAGTGTCCCGCGAATTTAATTTAATTGGGGCACTTGGGGTCAAAATCCGGAAATGACGCAAAGGCCAAAAATGGTAGGGGCTTAGAGTCAGTCTTGGACCCTTTAGTTGGTCCGGCTCAACGGGTTAAGTTGGTATCCCAAAATTTAGGGTAACGACACAGGTGTCCGACACGGAATTAAATATGGGTTACGATTTTCGAAATGTTGCGCAATTAATTTAGAGCACATAAAAATTAATTTTAAAAGACGAAAAAGTCCAGTGCCTAATTTGGCGAGTCAAGACGAAGGTACAATAGCCCGATGAAATTTATGGGCTGATATTGGGCTCCGAAAAAATCAGATAATGAAAGGGCGCGCCAAGGGTTTTAAATTAATTGAATTAAATACCAGATAAATTATCTCTACTCTAAACCTTGACATCTGCTATCCAAATTTTTCCAAAACCACTCTAACTATCTACAAAATAAATTGAGGGGGTTTACAACAGTCGCATGTTGTGTAAGTAGCAAATAGTGCCCTATTATGAGATAAGTGCGCTGAAGCACCTGAGTCCACCAGCCAAGAGTTGTTATCGTAGGCGAGATTCATAACTACCGCATCACCTACAATAATCAGATCGCCTCAATGTGTCGAGGTTGTCGTTGTAGTGTTCTTGCCCTGCTTCCCCTAGTCTCCCTTCATCTCTCTCTTCCAAGCGAAACAGTTTCGCTTGATGTGTCCCTTCTTGCCACAATAGTAACACTCTAAGTCCTCGTACTGACCCTTGGACATTCTCCTGCTTTTGTCTTTGCCACCGCCAGGAACCAAGCTTTTCCCCCTTCTGTTGCTCTCTAAAACAAGTACCTCTGAGTGGAATGTGGATGAAGTACCCTGAGAACGTCTCTGCATCTCTTCATTCAATATCCCGCTTTTGGCAAACTCCAGACTAACCACGCCTTCTGGAACAGAAGTAATCATAGACAAGCGTACGGTCTTTCACGAGTCTGGCAATGTACACAACAGCCATAGCCCATGAACCTCATCATCGAACTTGACTCCCATCGGGGATAGCTGGTCAACCACGTCCTGGAACTCACTCAAATGATCAGAAATGGATGCCCTATATTTGTACCGCAAATCCATCATCATCCGGATCAGAAAAAATTTATTTACCCCGGTCTTTTTCGCATACAAAGATTCTAGCTTATCCCACAGTGTCCTCGTGTGCTCAATACTGACAACGTGGTTGTACACGTTCTCGTCAACGAACTGTCTGATGTACCCACACACATGTATATGCTCAAACTTCCAGTCCTCTTCGGATTTGTCACTGGGCCTCTCGGAAGCAAATACCGACATATGCAGCTTCTTGAAAAATAATAGATCCTTCATCTTGCTCCTCCAATAGTGATAGTTGGTATCGTTCAGGTTTACCATGGGCACCGGCTTTGCGTCCATCTCTCCTCCCTGGTTTGCGTGTCAACTCTTGACACCCTTCTGAAATTTAAGAACATGTCTCTGATACCACAATGTTGGAAACAAAACGCGAAAATCGTTCGTTCCCCAAACCAGAGAGTACCTGCGAGAGAAACGAGCAAAATACACAAACCAAAAAATACCAAACACAAATCGCAGACACAAAAAATTTTACCTGGAAAATCTAGATAAAAAAACCACGGGACGATCAGAGTCCAACCCTAAAGAACCTCCACTAATGGAGTAAATATATTACACCCTCTACAAGCTCCTTACCGATCCAACACGGATCACCGCAACTCTTTGGAACAGAAAATAGATTACAACCACGAAGAAAAAAGACAATAAAAAATACCCCAAATTGATCTCCTTCTCCGAAACGGCTTCCAATTCTTCTTTCTTCTCTCCAAAGTTGCAATTACACTCTTGCCACCTTTTTTTCCTCTCTTATTTTTTTCTCATGTTGTTATATATTGCATGAGCCTTTATATAAACCTTTGCATGAATTAGGATTTCAATATGAAAATCTATATATGGAAGCAAAAATTATATATGGAAATCCAATTACATTCAATCATATATTTAATGGAAATCAAATCATAAATTAGCTTACCATAAATTGAAAATCCAATTATATGAAAAGTTAATATTGAAAGATTCAATCATTAATATATAATTAAAATCAAAGATGATATTTCAATATAGTATTTTCTTACCATAAATGTTCCAATACACGGCGCTTGATACACTTTTCGAGCCTTTTCCGACACATTGATGATGCTTGTCGCACTAAGGAGTATTCTCCACAGAGGTTTGGAACCCCACCCACTCTAACAAATCTTCACATTCACAACAAAGAGGAGAATCAATCTCAAATGTTTAAAAATAATAATAATAATAAAAAAATAAAATAAAATTTTGTTAATTAATGTTCGTTGCATCAAAATTTTGTTGTTCCTCTACTATGGTTGCTCTTTCGATATCATCAAAAAATAAAATTATGGAAAAAAAAGGAAGTAAAACCTGATGTAAATAAGTATCTAGAAATTGAATATTGTAAATTTTAGAGGGAACAAAATATAAAATTGATAATTTTTTTTAAAAGAACAGAAATATTTAACTCTGAAACAAAAATTCAGTGTGGGCAACTGCCCCACTAGCCCCCACATAGATCCGCCCCGGGAGTAACCAATTGTTTGTGGTCGTTAGAAGTTAGAGACCTGACTTGATGATGGCTCAATACATTGCTAGCTATAGCGCACACACACACACAAATATATATAAAAAGATGGATCGGATTTTTCGCACTTAAGTATTTTCATATGTTTTTGGAATAATAGACAATGGATAGTTTTTATATACCATTCAGATTAAAGTAAAATATGTTGAGAAATTGGATATATTTAAGGATCTATTATGAATAGTCCATGAAAGTAATCCAATGACTGCTATTCGAAAAAACCTGCAGGGATGCTTAAGTGTATATATATAGTTTCAAATTTTAGATTTTGAGATTTAAGACGAACTATAAAAGTTTTGCCCTCAAAGCTTAATGTTCATATAATTTATTATTTTCATCAATGATAATACAATATTATTATCAATAAAAAATTAAAGAAATAAAACAATAAATATAATATAATATAATATCCAAAATAATATATCATAATAAAATACTAATAAAATTGAAGAGGTTTGAAAAAAAAATTATAACTTATTTTATTGTTCAATTACCTCCAAAAAACACAAACAAGAGAGAGAGAGAGAGAGAGAGAGAGAGAGATTGACAAAGACAGGAGAAGAGAGGAGATTATGAGCGTCAGAAAGAGGGAGGATTTTAAAAGCGACTGCACCAAAAATAATTTTTTTTTCTTACTAATTTACTTGTCTTTTGGTATTTAATAATATGATGCGTAAATGTCCTGTAATAATAATAAAAAATTATGTGGATTAACATAATTAGAATGTGTTTGTTGAGTTTTTTTTTTTCCTATAATTAAATTTACATATATTGAATAGTATACAAAAAATAATTGGTGCATCAAAAATTTTGGACATGAGCCAATATATAGACCTCATATCTAAGTCCGTAACAGGTTACACCTACGGCTATAGATCCCATGAGGTTGTACTTCTGCAGTATATATTGGGTCTACACATTAACTTTGCTTGCAGTTATACTTCATCATGGATTCCTCATGTCGAAGAATATCCAAGGGCTTGCTTGGTCACTTCATTTCCTTCTTCTCCATGAATCTCGATGGAACTTTTATAGATTACCAACTTAATCGATTATAATATCAAAAAAATTTAAAAAAATCTGATTTTTTTTTTAAATATATTAGACTTCCAAACAAACAAGGGCGAGCCAGGAATTGACTTTGGCAGGAGCAAAAATAATTAGATCATATACAATTTGCATGACTTAACATAATTGTTCTCAAGTCAATTCTCAAATTTTTTTTTATAGTTGTCTCCCATTTCTTAAAACTGAATTGATGTTTTACTATAGAGTACTTTTTCTTCAAATTTTTTAAAAGAATGTAAAATAAAATAATATAATATTAAACAATATAATAGCCTATAGTTGATCTTCCATCACGAGGCTCCTAAATAAAAATATTACCGGATAGAAACAAATAGGATTATTTATGTTAAGTAAATCCATATTTTACATTTATTGCAAGGGGTATGCTGGCATCTCCTTTAGAATTATTTTTTTTTTAACATAAAAGTAGTTAGTGTTATATCTTTCTATAGAAAATATAAAATGTAGGGGTACACAATATAATTAGTTTCAAAGTAGGGGTACCCCGTGTAATAAACATAAAATATTGACGTAGTTAACGTAAATAATCCAAACAAATATTTGAGAAATATGTTATATATATATATATATATATATATATATATATATATATATATATATATATATATATATATATATATATATATATATGTCACTCTCCGTTTTCAGTATACGTATTGGAAGCGTATTATTTCTTGCTGCATGTTTATTTTATTGCATGAGACTAGACTCATTCTTTGGTGGAGGGTTGGTTCGATTTATTTTGAGGTTAGGGCTTGGTTATGACTTGAACCTTGGGTCAAGTGAACCCAAACCCTCCATGTATATAAAACAAATCTCTCATTCCCTCTCTTCATTCCTTCTTTTCTTTCACCCTCTTAGGTTTCTCTCTCCCTCCTTAGACAAGTACATCTTGCATGAGAAATGGAGAAACCCTCCATATTATTAGTCTATTATATTTATTGTGTGATTTTAAGCAGGTTTAGAACTTGATATTTTCGGATTTGGTGGATGGAATGGTGCAGATATGAATTTTTATGAGTGTGAGTGTTCTTGAGTTTTCTTGGTTTTGATCTTCAAAAGCTTGTTATTTTCAAAAATTTATTGTTATACGTGATGGAGCACTTCATTTTCAGCAATTTGGCTTTTGAACCACTTGATTTGGAGTTGAGATGAGAATTTTATGGCAGAACAAGTTTTTTGGGTTCTTGGAGTTTTTTCATGGCCGAACTTGCTGTTCTAGGACGATGGAGTACCATGCGGCCCAGCAACATGCGCCCCCTCTAGCAAGCGCCCATCTTGTTGGACGCATGTCTGCTTTGTGCATGCTTTCGAAAAGTCGGACGCATAGTACCTTGAACGCATGGAAATTTACTAAGGTCTGACTCCATGCGTCCAGGAGATTATGCTGCCACGAGCCATACGTCTCTTCTTTTTGGACGCATGCCTCTACACTATTGTTGTGTCTCTGCATGACTTTAGGTCCTTTTGTCTTTTCTCTATGACACTTATAACTTGTCACATCAATAACCTTTATGCCACTTTCCGAACACTTCATTTATTGCACATCACTTCGGCACTTGCCCCAAATAGTGAACTTTTGCCCGAGCATATGGATTAGAGGAGCATGCGACCATGTTAGAACATGCGGTCGGGTTGGTTCATGCGGCATGACCTTCTTGTGTATGACTTAGACACGTATTATCCTTAGTGACTGTCACATCCCGATCTTCCGCAGGTAATCGGCCGTCCCTGCTAGGCGTGAATCACCGCGTCAGCGCTTCCGCGGGACGATCTTTCCCATCTGGATGTGATGTCGCACGAGCACAAGCTGCGCATGTGCAAGGCCATGATCCGAGCAGGCGGTACGATGTCTAAGCCACAGAGTCGCACAGATAGTCCGAGTGCAGCGGAATAAGAAACGCACAGGCGATTGGTAACAAGTTAATAGAGTCGTCAATAGTGGAAGCATTGTATAACACAAGTATAGAAGTAAAACAAGCTCTTTATTGAAATTGAACAAGTATTACAAGCGGCGCTAGGCCGAGATTACAAGTCGCTCAAGCCACTCTCTCTGAAACGATAAAAGCGTGCCAAGTGGCTACATTTATGGAATGATACATAGGCGATGTTCCAACATTATGTCTTGTATATGTGCTTCAGTTCCGTACGCAACGCTCCATGTCACGCCCCAGTCCCAAAATACCGAGGGACTAGCCACGTGGCAATGGCCAGCAGCACATACCAATGGACAAACCCAATTCAATGGACCCATTAGGGTGTACTTAAGCTGTAAACAACAATAAATAGGTATATGATACAAGTCACAGTCTAATTCGAATCTCATCCACAGAAGGTAATCACAGATCAAATGCCTGAATATTCAAAATAAAGTATGATCTAACAAGTCTCAATAAAAGTGTCTCGAGGAACAACCCGAGAATAAGTTTAATACAATAATCCAAGAGACAGGAAATAAAGTAACTAGAAACAGAAATAACTGAGTATATAAAGCCAATACTCAGAAGAAATCTTCTGAGTATTGGCTTTATATACTCAGTTATTTCTGGCACGACCTCGTCCTCTGGTGCTGGTACGGCTCCAATGTCTGCTCATGTCCCGTACACTTCAGGGTAGATCTCCTCTGCTAAACCTGGGAACATAATCCAGATCCAGATCGTCACGGGACATAGCAAGGTACAAGAATAACTTAAGCCAAATAAATGGAGTACAGTAATAAATGAATAAATAGGGTAAACTATGTAACTAACTATGTGATATGCAAGTGAGAGCATTAATCATACTCAGGCTGAGACTACTATAGGCTCTGTGTCGAGGAAACCCATAGCAGCATTTTCTCGAAGGGCCAGTACATGTGCCAAAGCTCTGTGTCAGAGTCTAAGGCACCTCCAGATAACTATATATATATAAAATATAATTAGCCTTTAGTATGGTAAGTCTCTCCCCATCCAATGTAATCACACGTCTCATGTCTATGACACGCAAGATCATATCTAATGCAGCAAGTCATATGATAGATCTGGATATATAAAGTCTATGTCTCGAATCCTGTAACCTATACAGAATCACCATGAATGACTTAGGAAGATTCTGTCTCATGAACAGTGTCAGGTGTCCTATGGTATGACATACTTGATAATGCAAGCACGAAGATATATAGGGTCGCGATATCAATCTATAGGTGACGTTACACAACTCCGCGTACGGCGTTGGCAACCGAATATTATTCGGACACTAAGCAATGTCACACGGTCCTAGGTTGAACAGATATATCAAGAGTATATATATATATATATATATATATATATATATATATATATATATATATATATAAAGAACTCAAGCAAATACTATAACAGGAATCACTACAAGTTGGCAAGGTACATTTGCCTGGTGTTTGGTTTCCAACTGCTGCTCTGGTATTAGCGGGATCTGCAGGTGCTCCTTCGGTTGCTGAAATAAATACTATCATCATGTTCATAAGATATCAAATAGCTAGAATTTCCTGTCCATAAGTCCAATTTGGACACATGGGCAAAATTGACAGTTTTTGGTCAAAGCGGGGTCCACATGTGGCCCGCTTCGTACCGAAAAATGTGCCAAAGACAATGTTCTCCAAATTCATCAAACTTAGTGTCTACAAGTCCAGAACCCAACGGAATGTCCAGAACTGGAATCCGATGAGCCGATCACAAAATCGTCCGTCAAGTGGAGCCGTGGGACCCACGATACGGGATTTTGTCAACGTTCTCAGAATTGAAGCAAACTTGGGTCACAGGACCAGCGTATTGCTACGAGTCCGATGGCGCAAGTTTTGTTTCGAAACGACGAGCACACACTAAGTTACAACGAGTTTCAGAACAGGGCCGATATGGGTCGTTGTCGACGGATACGCGTTGATTCCGGTGTGCACGCACATCCAAATCAACTTCCGTAAAATTCCACACGTTTGTATCGACGACGCACACCTTTCAGTAAAGTTCGCACCCGACCAAGTCGCCTCGTTTAACGGAGCGCACCCAGTTCCAGGAAAATCAGGATTTTAAATAACCAATATTTTGGTCATTTTTACCCTCGAATAAAATATAATCTACAATACTATAAATTGAACAAAAATAGGATTTTAAAACTAGGTTATACGGTCTAAATAATTGTTCAAGTGGTTTTTAGAAATAGTTAATAGGTTGCACGCAAAATGGTTGTGAACTGGGGTGTTCAGGACAAATTCTAAATTTTTAGAATTGGGGATTTATTTTTCTGATTTTGCGTCGCGATTTGCGACCTACACAGGACGCGATACCCCGAACGAATTATACGGGTTTCGAGAGGGTCACGAGGTCTACGCGTCATAGCAGACAGTTCAAAAAATGATACGACGAGGAGAGAGAAAATCTTACCTGAACAGGGGTAGGTAACGACTGAAATTGTGCATGGACGATGCGGCGCGACGCGGCACGGCGGCACTGTTGGAGCTGCTGGGGGTCGTGCTCGTCGGTGGCGAGGTCGGAGTCGGCCTGAGGGGAGCTTGGCGGAGACGTCGTCGGGGCTGGGCTAGCGGAGGGACGGGCGAAGAGGCGGTGGCTGGTGATGGCGACTCAGGTCGATGGTGCTGGAGACGTGGCAGAGGCGGCGTCGGGGTCACGGCGGGGATCGACAGAGGGGAGCTCGGGGAGGGTCGAGGTCGGGTGGCCGGGAGCTAGGGGTCAGGTGAAGTGGTGGTGGCAGCGGTGGGTGATGGCGGATGGGGTTTGTCGGAGGGGTTTATATAGGAAAAGGAAGGGGAGGCGGTGGAGCGGGGAAGCCGGAGCGGGGGGAACGTGGGCGGGGTCGTGGGCGATTGGCCACGTGCGGGGCGGCAGAGTCGGGGGCGGGGCAGGTCGTGGCCGGTGGAGCGGGGAACGGGGGTCGTGGGGGAGAGGGGGTCGGGTTTGGGTCGGATACGGGTCGGGTCGGGTAGGATCCGACCCAATAGGTTAGGGTCTGGTTCAGTAGGGTTTAGCCCGGTTCGGTTCGGTTCAATTAGGTCCGGTTTAACCCGGTTTAATCTGGTTTAATTAAAACCATAGTTTTTAGCTATTTAAAAAAATAGTTTTTGAGCCAATAAATTTTAGAAAAATTTACACAACATCCAATAATTAATTACACACGAAAAAAATATAATTTTTGTAATATTTTTATAATTAGTTTAATACATAAAAATATTAATCCCTGGAGGACTTTTTTAATAATTAATTAAAAATTACCGAAAAATACAGAAAATTTTATTTTTAAAAATTTAAAAAAAAATTTGGGTGTTACACTCCAAGGCTCCAGAGTGAACTCCATGCCTTAGCACGCACGAAGAGAATTTTTGTACCGAACGAGGTTCTTCCGCACCCTGCAAACAATCTGGTGGATTATCAGTACATGAATACACTGGTGGGGAGGCTTCTCGTCCGCTCGACAATTCCAAACACGTTATAAAGGTTTCATGCACCATCTATTAAGTTATATTTCTAGTCTTGCCTTAGGATTAGTTTTATGGCATTATGAAAAGCCTAATTCGTGTGGCAGTGCATCGTGCGATATAAGAGTAACACGGCGAGACTTACTAACTTACCATTTGTCTTTCCCTGTCCAAGGCAAACCAAGTTAAACCAAGCACGAGCATTTATAATGAAATCAAGGGCAATAGCATATGCAATCACAAGTAACGTGAGCGAAGTTATGTTTTGGGTGCACGACTTACACGGATTATCAGGTGTGTTGCAGAAGATGTTCCAGGGTTCCATATGTACAAGTGTGTTATACTCATGATTGTTCAGGTGTTTCAGCTTGTAAACCCCCTGATATTTCAAAATATTTAAAACTGGATTTTTTACAATTTTCTGGGAATTTTCTGTAATTTAAAAATAGGGTTTTAAATATTTAATGATTTTTAAATGATAATAAATAATATTAAAATATTATAAAAATAATATTTTTGGGTGTAAAATTAAAAACTGGACTTAGGACAATTTTTCTGGAATTTATTGGGCTCCGGACCTATTTTTAAAACACCTAAATCTATTTATTTATTTATTTATTTATTTTACTGATTATTAATATTATTATTAATATTATTTATTTTTATAAAACCCAGCCCACCGGGCCCAGCCCCAACCCGGCCCAAGACCCTGGCTTAGCGGGTCGGGTCGGGTCTGCCCGAACCCGACCCGCATCCGACCCGATCCCCTCTCCCTAACCCGTTCCCCTCCCCACGTTTCCCGTCGCCTCCGCCGCCTGCGCCGCCCGCCGCGCCCGGCCACCACCCCACGACCTCCGCCCGCTGCGCCTGACCCCGCCCGCTGCGCCGCCTTGCTCGGCCTCCCCACCCGTCGCTCTCCCTATTTAAACCCTCGACCTCCCCTGGCCATCGACCACCACGCCGCACCCCAGCGCTGCCGTCGACGACGCCCGCAGCCCCTCGCCCCCGTCTTCCTCCCCTCCCCACCTCGACGAAGGCAGCAGCAGCCACCCACGGTTCCGGCGAGCCTCCGGAATACGTGCGCATCGTCGATACGTGGGATTTCGCGGAATACGTGAGCCTCCGGAATACGTGGGATTTCGCGGAAGCTGATTCGGGTGTGCGTGCACACCGGAATCAACGCATATCCGCGGAAATCGCCCCGTATCCGTACTTTCTGGAATGCGCCCTAACTTTGTGTACACACGTCGGATTGAAACGAAACTTGTGCCATCGAACTCGTAGCGATACGCTGGTCCTGTGGGTCAAGTTTGGTTCGATTCTGAGAACGTTGACGAAATCGCGTGTCGTGGGCCCCACAGGCCCCGCTCGACGGGCGATTTCGTGATCGGCTCATCGGAATTCAAATCTGGAAGTTCCGTTGGGTTCGTATCATCGTTCCTGACCTGCTGACACTAAGTTTGGTGAATTTGGAGACCTTTGACCCGGACACGTTTTTCGGTGCAAAGTGGGCCCACATGGGGACCCCGTTTTGACCCGAAACTGCCGTTTTTGTCCTTGTCTCCAAATTGGACCCAAGGACAGGCGTTTCTAGCTGATTAATATTTTTTGGATCTGATGGTGATGTTTATTTCAGCAACCGGAGTACCACCTACAAATCTAACTGAAGTCAGAGCCGAAATCAGAGCCGGAACCACAAGCAAGTGTACCTTGCCAAACCCTGCAGCTTGCTATTTATTTTCATTGACTTGTTTATACATCAGTGGGCAAGTAAAGTTTGCCATTAGCAGTAATTCCTGTTCTAGAACTTGCCTGAATTCTTGTTTAAATGCATATAAACCTGTTTAACTGTTAAAACCTAGGACCGAGTGGCGTACTTAGCGTCCGATTACCAGTCGGGTGCCAACTCTGTACGCGGAGTTGTGTAACGTCACATAGAGATGGATATCGAGACCCGATAATTCTCGTACTTGTCTTATCAAGTACTCCAGAACCCAGGACACTTGACACTATTCATGAGACAGAGTCTTCCTGAGACATTCATGGTAATTCTGTATAGGATACATGACTTGACAGAGATATTTTATAGACATTATGACTTGCTGCATTAGCTATAATCCTGCTGACATGAACATGAGATGTTATGGTCATGATATGCGTGATTACATTGGGTGGGGAGAGACACACAGGCTACAGGTTGATGTTATATTATGTCGGCGTCTTAAGTCTCACTACGAGCTAGACAACTACATGATATCACTGCTACCGGCTCCCCGACACAGAGCTTGTAGTAGTTTCAGCCTGAGTTCTTGTACTGCTCTCATGTTGCATATCACTTAGCTGGTTATCTAGTTTACCCTATTGCATATTTATTGCTGCACTGCATCTATTTTGGCTTATATTTTCTGTACCTTGCTGTCCCCTGAGGACCTGGATCCGGATTATGTCCCCAGGTATAGCCGAAGAGATCCATCCAGAAATATACCGTACAGGAGTACTTCCAGGAGCTGTACAAGGACCGGAAGACACGCTCGCACCAGAGGACTTCTCCTGAGCATTGGCCGTATGTAGTCAGTTATTTCTATTTCCAGTTGTTTATTTTCTGTCTATTTGTATCTGTTGTACCAGACATATTCTCGGATTATTTTCCGAGATATTTATTGAGATCAGCTTATTTTATTTGTATTACTCAGTCTTTTAATCTGTGATTATCTGTTGTGGATGAGAATAGAATAACCCGTGACTTGTAACATTGGATCTATTTCCTGTTAGACTACAGCTTAAGCATGCCCTGATGGATCCATTAAATTGGGTTGTCCATCGGAGCGTGCTGCTGGCCATTGCTCACGTGCTCAGTCCCTCGACATTTTGGGACTGGGGCGTGACATGGTTTTTGTGGTGGCCCATGCAGGTCTACGACTAATTTGTTCGGTTTCAACTCAGGGACCGAACAGGCCTGCAAATAAGATAGGATAAGTTTTTAGGATCTCATCCACTTGCTTGAAACGTTCTTGATATCCATATCGGCTTCGAATTAATTTCTCGACTTGCATCCTGCCTTGATTTCTATGCGTGCACGATACGGATAGTGTTACTTGGATTATTTGATAGATGCATGCACGATACGGATAGTGTTACTTGATTATGGAATAAATTATGTGACAAGCATTGAAATGAGGCAACAAGTACAAACTATAGTGTAAGCAGACAATCATGCATTTATATGAAAATATAAGCATTTATGTTGGCGAGGTCTAAGGGGGTAGCGCGAGGAGTGAATCCGTTCAAGGACATATCGAGCGACATATCTATGGGCGTGTGGTGTAAGCAAGTAAAGCAGTGTACTACGAAGAGTAGATCGATATATATATATATATATATATATATATATATATATATATATATATATATATATATATATATATATATATATATATATATCGATCTACTCAAGGCATAGCAGGGTCTGTAACCCCCTGATTTTTCAGAATTTTTTTAATTTGAATTTTTTGCAATTTTCTGTAATTTTTTAGGATTTTCAAGAATTTATTTTAGATTCAAATATAATTAAAAATGTCCTAAACTTTTATTTTAGGTTCTAAATAATAAAATATATTTTCTAGAAGTTTTTAAAATTTTTTTGAGTATTTTTAGTATTTATTGAGAGTTATTTAGGCTAATAACTAATTTTTAGGACTTGTAAAATTTACGGTGCAAGTCCAGGAATATAAAATGGACCCACGTTATTTTCTAAGGTTTATAATATTATTATATATTTTCTGGAATTATTACAGAATTTTTGGAATAATTTTAGTATTTATTTTTAGTTATATGACAAAACTAATTTTTAGAGCTTCTCCTAATTATAGTAGAAAATCTATGAATATATAATTATCCCAAATATTTTTCTAGGGTTTTTAGGTTCAAAATATATATTTTGTAATTTTTTCAGATTTTTATGATTATTTTAATATTTATTTTGAGTTATTTAGATTTAAAATGACTTAAATAATATTTTGATAAAGGCAAATCAAAAAAACAAATAATATAACCAAAACCATCCAATCAAATCATGACACGTGTCACCCTATCAACTTTCATTCAGCCTCTCAACATCCATATATATATATATATATATATATATATATATATATATATATATATATATATATATATATATTATTATAACCCTAATTATTCCATTATTTTTTAGAGAGAGAGATTTTGGAGAATTGCCATCTAGGGTTCCTTCATCTTCCAGAAACCATTGTGCATAGCTCCGGACTCCAAACGAGGCTTAGTTTCTTGTATTAGAAAGATATTGAGGTTAGATTTCTGATTATATAAATTGTTTTTCTAAATTATTAGTATTAAATTCTAGAAAATTCGTAGAGCACAGCATGTCCGAAAATAGACGTGTTTCGATGTTTTCGCAATTTCGGCAGAACCCGGAATCAGAATCATGAACCGTTTAAAGTTTCGGAAAGCTAATGTCGAGATCATCGACATATATTTTTCCTAGAATTTAATTCGAAGTATTTATATACTGTTAATTCTGTAGAACTTTTAGGTTAGAATTTAACCATCGGTGCACAATACAAAATTTGTATGTGCCATAATTCCCAAACGAATTTGAATTCGGACGAGCCATAAATTCTAGTATGTTTTTTATGCTGAAATCTACAGGAAATCATGCATGAAATTCGAGTTTGTGTCGGTTGACTTTTTGGTCAACAGATCGCCTCGATTTGCGTGCCATGAGTCTCGAGTTGATAAAATTCAGTTTCTTTGGACAAAATTTAGGAATTAACATAAAAAATTAGAATAATATGATTAAAAATATGATTTTAGAGTAATTATTCCAGAATTAAATAAATTAAAATAAATTATCTTTTGACGTGATAAATTTGTAATACGTAGGCTATTTGGACTGTGACTTGGACTCTGATTCATACCAGCAACAGGACCCCAGGCAAGTGTACCTTGCCAAACTCTGCAGTATTGTTATATATTTTTCTTGCTTCATTATATTGCTGTGCATGCTTAACCTAGGACCGTGTGACGTACTTAGCGTCCGATTATTAGTCGGGTGCCAACACTGTACGCGGTGTTGGATACTGTCATCTAGAGATGGACATTCGTGACACTTTATATTCTCGTACTTATCTTACCAAGTACACTTTGACCCAGGACACTTGACACTCCTCATGAGACAGGATCTTCCCGAGATATTCGTGGTGATTCTGTATAGGATACAGGACTTGACAGAGATACTATATTCATAGATATATTATGACTTGTTGCATTAGCTATGATCCCGCTTGACATGGACATGATACGTTATGGTCATGATATGCGTGGTTACATTAGGTGGGGAGAGACACACAGGCTACAGGCTATTTTATATATATATCTTCTATTATTGAGAGGTCGTAGACTCTCGGAGCAGAGCTAGACCCACTACCGGTTATTACCGCTACCGGCTCCCCGATACAGAGCTTATAGTGGCTCAGCCTGAGTACTCGTGATGCTCTCACTTACATTTTTACTTAGATGGTTACTTACTTGCCCTATTTATTCCATTTATTTTCCGTACTGCATTTATTTTGGCATGAGCTTTCTTGTACCTTGCTTTGTCCCCTGAGGACCTGGATCCGGATTATATCCCCAGGATTTGAGGACGAGATCTATCCCGAGGTATACGGGACCAGAGCAGGAGCTGTACCGCCATCCGAGGATGAGGTGTTAGCCGAAGACTTCTCCTGATCATCCATGTTTCATGCTCAGCATTTATTTTATTTCAGTCATTTATATTCTGGTCTGTTGAACCATTGTATCAGATATTTATCGGGTTGTTCCCCGAAGCACTTTGTTGAGACTAGCTGATGATTTATATTTCTTATTTATTCTGTGGATCATATTTTTATATCTTGTGTGGATGAGATTAGTTGTGCCATATTGTCGTAGACTTAATTTTACAGCTTAAGTATGCCCTGATGGATCCATTAAATTGGGTTGTCCATCGGTGCGTACTGCTGGCCATTGCCACGCATCCAGTCCCTCGGTATTTTGGGATTGGAGCGTGACATAGTTTTTGTGGTGGCCCATGCAGGCCTACGACTAAAATTGTTCGGTTTCAATTTAGGGACCGAGCAAGCCTGTACCTAGGATTAGAGTATAGGATCTCATCCACAACTGACTATGGCTTCTTCTCCTCCTCCTTCCAATCTATTCCGTTAAAAAATTGTATCCTGCTTGATTCATGTGCCTTCTCATTAGTTCCTTGAGTGTAGCTTTCTTCTAGAATATAGAAGTCCATATTGATAGAATGATAGGTAGGGTAACCTTCCTACTAAAAGTACAGCTAGGATATTGACACACCCCTAAGTAGAACGCTTAATGAACCCTAGCGTCCCTTACCTATAGAATAATTTACCATTATTTCTTGTTATAGTCATGAATGACCTAAGAGTAGTATAGGCACTGCTAAGAGCTAGTTAGAGATTGGACCCTAATGTTTGACCCTAGTGGTTGACCCTAGTTTTGAGGAACCAATAGAAATCTGAGATCGAATGTTAGAACAGAACCTAGTGTGCATAGTGAGATAGTGTTAGGATATAGGTTCTTGTCGTGATATTAGCAGACGGTACCTCAGGAAGCCCAGAGCAACGAGTATGACATTCCCCATGAGATCATACCTCAAACACGGAGAATTGCTCGCCACGTTCACCTTAGGAAATTATGATATTATCTAGAACCCCATATTTTAAATGTTGTTCATCTGCGACCTTAACATTCGCTAATGCGCAACGACTAAAATATGTTCTTCTTTTCTCCATCTTTCAACTTGTGCCACCTGACACTTCTAATAGTAGGCCAAGTAATTTTATTCCTTGTTAAGGACCCATAGTTTGCTGGTATTATAGCTGTAGTCTTGAATTTGAAAATTTTGTGTTGGTAGTTAGAGTTCGATAAGTTTGAGTTAATCTTGTAGATTGTGACCCGATGATTATCCCTTAGTGTTAAATCACGTAATTTGTACCCCCACCTCG
The DNA here is from genome assembly GCA_036927795.1 of Iris macrosiphon. Taxonomy (NCBI): domain Eukaryota; kingdom Viridiplantae; phylum Streptophyta; class Magnoliopsida; order Asparagales; family Iridaceae; genus Iris; species Iris macrosiphon. The sequence goes on along the minus strand of JAYESA010000020.1, from coordinate 6,398,790 downwards.
ATACGAATTATATTCCCTTTCCCTTGAGACTAGTACCACATAGTCCACTTGACCCATCAAGGCGGTGTAACTGAATGGCAATAATTGTATGCTAGCATAAGATGGCAGTGTTTATTCAGACAATAGAATTTAGAGGTTCATGCCCTATTGGGTCAACTAGCAACTTAGACAAGGAGGTTGTATGATAACTGTAGAGATTGTAGAGTCTTTTATTATTGTTGCTCATTTTTGTTCGTTTTGTGAACTTGAATAATTTGTATCTCCTTTCATCATCATCTAGCGTGCTTATATTTCATATACTACCTTGACTTATTGTGCTATTTTATAGCCTAGTTTTGCAAGCTTATTCTTTATCGAGCTTGTTCATGACATATGTATTATTGGGGAGGCCCACAATAATATATTTCAGAATCAGTGTATTACGGTCTGATCAACCATAGTGCGCTTGATTCACCCTCGCAATAATACCTTACGTGGATTGAGATATGTAGTGATTAGTAGACGAATATATTTGCCCTAGACATGTCTGACATATCGTATCGGTTACATAACTGTACTAATACGAGCAGGCGAACAAAGGATTACCAAAATAGGATTTCAATCCACAACTGCTTTGACAATTCCCAATTGAATTCTTTAAACGCCTTGATCCTAATACTTCTATTCTATTACGCTGCCCTTGAACTCTTTATTATTGGTCTCCGTCTTCCCTTATTTCGGAAAGACGAAACCTCGTGCTTGGTATAAATTAATACACAGAGAATACTAGATATACTCCATAGGCCGATCACATACTTGAGGATCATTCTTCGTAATTAAGGACATATCATATGTGATATGGTCGGCATTGAAGTTCGAGGATTGAATGACATGAGTAAACATATTAAGGATTATCCTCTTAAGGTATATAGCCTTATGTGATAGATGGGTAAATTCTAAGTTGGGTAGTAGTGCATTGTCAACTCGACAGAAATTTCTTTTAGATTGTGATCGAGTAAGATTAAATTGGGAGAGGTTCAAGCCATTTTAATTTTGAGAATTTTAGAAGAATGACTAAGATGATGAGGATTAATGAATTGATATTGAGGACCCGATATTTATACCTTAAGTACATGATTTAAACAATGAAGGTAAAATCATTAACTTGAAATTTAGAGGATAAAAAGATGGAATTTTAGACTTGAACAATGGTGGACTGCATTTAAACTATTTTTTCAATTTGATGATTTGAGTTAAAATAAAAACTTGATGGCTGGACTACCTATTTGAAATATTAAGGATGTGAATGGAATTTAAGAAGTTGAAGCATACAAAAATTTATAAGTAAAAATAGGAATAATAATGGACTCGAATTACTTCTAGAGGAGATTATGATAATTGGAGATCGTGAGGTAAAATTGATATGCGTATTTAAATCTTGAAGATGATATATGAATTTAATTTAAATTTGGATATGGATAATTTGAAAAAGCGAGAAGAGATAACCATAGGTTGAATTTGATTGGATCAGTGGTCATCTTAACCTAGAAGTGATTGCAATGGATATGATTAGGATTTTAATTATCGCAAGAAGATTGCGATTGACTTGCCTTATGTAAACGAAGGATTAACAAATTATGCCTTATTTTAATTTTGAGGATGACATTGTCTTAAGTTGGTTGGACTGTGAAACCCCCTCACCTAAGAAGTAGACCTACTTGGCTTAGATAGTGAGACTGAGGCTAGCTCGAATCCACTTAGGAATAGAACACGACATTTTTCATTTAGTTCTACAACATGGTATCCCTCGGCGCGCCTTACCATTGCTTCGATAATTGGAGCACTTCCCTAGTCAATGCATTCCTACAAATTTCACACCTTGTCCTAGACATGCCCATCCTCCAATTTCCATCTTTGTGCAACGTTTCAATTATTGGGCGCTTTTATGAAAAAGAGCATTTAGGTGTCCATACTATTGGACATGACACACGAAGAAACCTATTTTCACTCATGTGAATTTCTCCCATGATTTTCGGAATGTGCAACGTGCAACATCGTCCACTCCGTTAAACCTAGCCTTGCATTTTAACCAATGCAAATCTTAGACCATCCTTGACTTCTACCATGGCTTAATTTTAATTTCGAGGACGAAATTTTTATAAGTTTGGTAGATTGTAACCCCCTAATTTTTCAGAAATTTTTTAATTTGGATTTTTCACAATTTTCTGTAATTTTCTAGGATTTTCAAGAATTTATTTTAGATTCAAATATAATTAAAAATATCCCAAACTTTTATTTTAGGTTCTAAATAATAAAATATATTTTCTAGAAGTTTTTGGAAATTTTTTTAGTATTTTTAGTATTTATTGGGAGTTATTTAGGCTAATAACTAATTTTTAAGACTTGTAGAATTTATGGTGCAAGTCCAGGAATATAGAATGGACCCATGTTATTTTCTAATGTTTATAATATTATTATATATTTTCTGGAATTATTTCAGAATTTTTGGAATAATGTTAGTATTTATTTTTAGTTTTATGGCAAAACTAATTTTTAGAGCTTCTCCTAATTATAGTAGAAAATCTATGAATATATAATTATCCCAAATATTTTTCTAGGGTTTTTAGGTTCAAAATATATATTTTGTAATTTTTTCAGATTTTTATGATTATTTTTAATGTTTATTTTGAGTTATTTAGATTTAAAATGACTTAAATAATATTTTGATAAAGGCAAATCAAAAAAACAAATAATATAACAAAAACCATCCAATCAAATCATGACACGTGTCACCCTATCAACTTTCATTCAGTCTCTCAACATCCATATATATATATATTATTATAACCCTAATTATCCCATTATTTTTTAGAGAGAGAGATTTTGGAGAATTGCCATCTAGGGTTCCTTCATCTTCCAGAAGCCATTGTGTATAGCTCCGGACTCCAAACGAGACATAGTTTCTTGTATTAGAAAGATATTGAGGTTAGCTTTTTGATTATATAAATTGTTTTTCTAAATTATTAGTATTAAATTCTGGAAAATTCGTAGAGCACAGCATGTCCGAAAATAGACGTGTTTCGATATTTTCGTAATTTCGGCAGAACCCGGAATCAGAATTATGAACCGTTTAAAGTTTCAGAAAGCTAATGTCGAGATCATCGACATATATTTTTCTCAGAATTTAATTCGAAGTATTTACATACTGTTAATTCTGTAGAACTTTTAGGTTAGAATTTAACCATCGGTGCACAATACAAAATTTGTATGTGCCATAATTCCCAAACGAATTTGAATTCGGACGAGCCGTAAATTCCAGTATGTTTTTGATGCTAAAATCTATAGGAAATCATGCATAAAATTCGCGTTTGTGTCGGTTGCCTTTTTGGTCAACAGATTGCCTCGATTTGCGTGCCATGAGTCTCGAGTTGATAAAATTCAGTTTCTTTGGACAAAATTTAGGAATTAACATAAAAAATCAGAATAATAAGATTAAAAATAGGATTTTAGAGTAATTATTCCAGAATTAAATAAATTAAAATAAATTATCTTTTGACGTGATAAATTTGTAATACGTAGGCTATTTGGACTGTGACTTGGACTCTGATTCATACCAGCAACAGGACCACAGGCAAGTGTACCTTGCCAAACTCTGCAGTATTGTTACATATTTTCCTTGCTTCATTATATTGCTGTGCATGCTTAACCTAGGACCGTGTGACGTACTTAGCGTCCGATTATTAGTCGGGTGCCAACAATGTACGCGATGTTGGGTACTGTCATCTAGAGATGGACATTCGTGACACTTTATATTCTCGTACTTGTCTTACCAAGTACACTTTGACCCAGGACACTTGACACTCCTCATGAGATAGGATCTTCCCGAGATATTCGTGGTGATTCTGTATAGGATACAGGACTTGACAGAGATACTATATTCATAGATATATTATGACTTGTTGTATTAGCTATGATCCCGCTTGACATGGACATGATACGTTGTGGTCATGATATGCGTGGTTATATTGGGTGGGGAGAGACACACAGGCTACAGGCTGTTTTATATATATATATCTTCTATTATTGAGAGGTCGTAGACTCTCGGAGCAGAGCTAGACCCACTACCGGTTATTACCGCTACCGGCTCCCCGACACAGAGCTTGTAGTGGCTCAGCCTGAGTACTCGTGATGCTCTCACTTGCATTTTTACTTAGATGGTTACTTACTTGCCCTATTTATTCCATTTATTTTCCGCACTGTATTTATTTTGGCATGAGCTTTCTTGTACCTTGCTTTGTCCCCTGAGGACCTGGATGCGGATTATGTCCCCAGGATTTGAGGACGAGATCTATCCCGAGGTATACGGGACCAGAGCAGGAGCTGATCCAGGAGCTGTACCGCCATCCGAGGACGAGGTGTTAGCCGAAGACTTCTCCTGAGCATCCATGTTTCATGCTCAGCATTTACTTTATTTCAGTCATTTATATTCTGGTCTGTTGAACCATTGTATCGGATATTTATCAGGTTGTTCCCCGAAGCACTTTGTTGAGACTAGCTGATGATTTACATTTCTTATTTATTCTGTGGATCATATTTTTATATCTTGTGTGGATGAGATTAGTTGTGCCATATTGTCGTAGACTTGATTTTACAGCTTAAGTATGCCCTGATGGATCCATTAAATTGGGTTGTCCATCGGTGCGTACTGCTGGCCATTGCCACGCATCCAGTCCCTCGGTATTTTGGGATTGGGGCGTGACAGGGTCAACTTGCACAAGGCAAGGGTAGCATGCAAGGGTCCATTTATAAGCAAAGTTTTATTTTCATGTTCTAACACAAATAATACAATTTGAGATTATTTCCTTAGCTAGGTGCGTTGTAATATTTATTAGCATGCAGGGGGTGATTCATCTAGCTACTAGCTTGTATCGTCTATATTTTAAGTATGCTGGCTAAGCAAAGACAAGTTTAATGTAGCCACCCACCTTAGCGGTGATTTGCCTCGGTCGAGTGATACTCCGAGCGAGCCTTTAAAAGTCTAAGTTTGAACTCCTGAAGGGCCAAGTCTGAAAATCCTTTGCCTCAAACGAGGCTTCTCGTTGAGTAAAGCAAAGCTGGTCGGTCATTGTATTTGTGTCGTTTGAATCGGCTGTCCGCTTGAACGTAACGGATCGTTACAGTGACTCCCTGTGTACTCGTAGTACTTTCTTGTTGGGATCAAATATTTTATTTGGAATATTTCTTACTCTATGTGGTTGATTCTAGTAATGCTTATGTCTTGATTCTAAGAAATAATGGACTTAGTAACCAAACCTCGTGCTAGACACGACCATGTGCTAAGATTGGCTATGTACATGGCATGAATATGTGTTGGACTGAGATTTTTGTGTGGACCAGACTAAGTAATAAGTGACTAAGCAGCAATGTGCATGACATAAGCTTCGTGTTACAATGTGAACAAGATTCATGTGACCCAATGAATAATTGGTAATTGGACTCGAATATCGTATTCATGTTGATACAATTATTACCTGATATTGTTCATGATCTAATGTGCACTGAGGTACGATATACCGTGTTACGTGTTAAGTGGTTTATATTTGGATTGTGCATCGAGAATGCCTCCAAATTCCTGAACGTGTAATACTATATATATACTTTTCCCCCAGCACGAACATGATATGCGAGTCAAGTACCAAAGCGTGGTTAGGATATTGATTTATTGAATGTTGCATACACGCTCGGGTGAATCCAGACTGAACTTCCATGGATTCATATCTAGCGTGCCCGTACTTTGTATGACATCTTAAGGGAAATTCTCATGTAGCCACGCCTTGAGATTTTAAAACAATATAGGGTTAATTAAACAACTAAAAGTGGTAGTAACATTTGGAGGAAATGGTATCCCGAGATCATGCCAACGAACCTTCCCACAGAGATTCATTTTAAGTGCGTTGTGGGCTGGCCACCACATATACTGTATATCATCCGCCTTAGTGGAGTGCAGTATCTGACCTATTATAAATAATATCGAGCCACTATTTTATTATAGGAACATAGGAACCGCTAGTATCGTGATCTAGCGTAGTGGCCCTACAAGAAACTGCTATAATTCATGAAGTACATGTATAATCATCTATTTTGCTCGATTAACTCATGTTCGGTAATGACGTGATTTAAGAATACCTATTATGCATTATTTTGAGATTACCTCAGACTCTACAATTAGCAAGTCATACAAGTGATTGGCCGATTTTATTAATTGGACTAGGTTGTGATTGTATTATTCTGTTAGTAGCCTAGGGAAATAGATTATCATAGTATGATGGATTCGACCATTGTCCTTGTTTGATTGTAGGATTGGGCCTTTGTGTTAGGATATGACATGGACCTAAGTTACTACACAGAACCTATATATATTATTATATATTTATTGTTTGGTTTTTTTTTCTATTTCGTGCTTCCTTTGTGGTACTTGCTATTTGGGGTCTAACCCTACTGGTTTTGCATGGCCAGATTTCTAGCCAGCACCCGAGGATCCAGCGGACTTTCCCCCGACTCATGGCACACACCAGGAATACGACCGTCGAGGATAACGAGTAGGTTTCCTTATTCCCCGTTCGTCATTTTGCACCTTACTCTTTTGGACCTTTAGCCACCGACACCTGTTAGCTGGCATGTCTGGGCATTTAGTTTCCTTTTTTATGACTTTATATAAATTATACTGCAGCCATAATATTATCATGTACTTTTGTTATTCCACCAGCTTCTTATTTTGTACAGCTGGTCTCTAGAACATCTTGAGAAATCGTTTGGGATGCCTTATTACTTTATCATATATGCTCTATGATTATTGTTTCTTGTTTGTTTGATTGAGACATAGATGTTCGTGTGACCCTAAGTGAATTGATTATAGCATGCACGCCTTGTCTAGTTACAGTAGTGATCGTCGTACGACGTATAGAACCTTGTACAGGATAGCTGGCCATGTCCGTCTTCGTATTATGATACTGGGCGTGACAATATATATATATATAGCAGATCTGGAGCCCCGCGGGAGGCCCATCGCTCAACACCGTGGATCGCACGGGCCCTAAACGGACCCGCGATCCGATGGTGCAGGTGGCGGGGCTTCGGCGGGGCTCTGTGGGCTAGTCTTTTGAATTGAGCTTCCACATAAAATAATATAGGAAAGAAACAAATATTTGAGAAATATTTTAAAAATATTAAGATAACTATTAAAAGTTCAAAGAATACCTACATACTTACAACTTTATCCAAGTTATTTATCCTATCATGGATTTTAATTTTTTTTAATTTGAGTAAGATAGGCTATCGATCTTTTGGATTATTTCATGCTCAATTTAAATAAAAAATAGTGTTATGATTTGATGTATCTCTAGACATCACAAATTTAACGACCCGTTTTGCGTCAGGGTGGATAGCCGATTCAAACGGCACAAGGGCGATGACCCGACCTGCCTTGCTCTGCGAGAAGGCTCACTTGGGGCAAAGGAATTCAGACTTGGACGTTCAGGAGTTTAGACTTAGACTTTCAAAGATGCGCTCGGAGTATCGCTCGGCCGAGGTGAATCATCGCTAAGGTGGGTGGCTACGATGAACCTGTCTTTGCTTAGCCTGCACACTTAAAAATACGGACGATACGTCGCTAGGCAAATCATCCATTGAATGCTAATAAGAATACAACGCACCTAGCTAAGGGAATAATCCCATCTTGTATTACTTGTGTTAGAATATGGAAATAAAACTTGGCTTATAGTTAGAACCTCACATGCTACCTTAGCTCCATGCAAGTAGACTCTGTTTTATTGTCTCAAAATGGTCAATTTGATATCTTTATGCTATCTATCTTATATGCAATGCTTGTCACAGGATAATGCCACGGTATGGAACACAGAATATGGTTCACTTACCTGAGGCAGGAAGACTATCGAAATAGTCATTCTGAGCCAAGTAACAGAAATATGGAAATGCTTCGGCACTATAAGGTCGCTAATGCGATTTTCTATATCGGGAACAACATAATGAAAGATTTGAAGAAACTATTAGAAAGTAATGGAAGTATTAAGTAAAAGAACTGGACTGATAAGCAAAGAGAACAAGAATCATGGTTCGGGTGGCTTGTAGCGGGTTCGTTCCTGCGTCTACAACCATCGTCGTTTATTCAGGATGGCTTATAACGGGTTCGATCATGTGTCTACAACCATCGCCGCTCATGTAGATCAAAAGATAAGATAAGAGAACAGGATAAGATAAAAGACTCGCATGGTCATGGACAACTTGTGCACTAGGGTAGGGTTCCTACGGACGATACACTGGTCGCACTGGGGCCGATCCGGTCCGGACGGAATATTATGGATAGTCACGCTAATAGCCTAGCAAGGGTATGGCGGGAGGGCTTATAGTGGGTTCGCTACATGCGTCTGCAACCGTCGCCGTCTACCCGACTATCGTCCAAAAATAGCTTGTAGCGCCAGTGACCATTCATATAGACTAAGTTTGGCTCGATTGCAGCAATCCGCGTATGAATCATTGCATTACGCCCAACCAGAATCTGAGTCTGAGTAACATGTCTGAATTAACCTAAAATATGTGAGTAACATGTCTGAATCAACCTAAAATATGTGAATAACATGTCTGAATCAACTCTAATTTTTGTATAACATGTCCGAACCACCTGAGTATCACAATCTGGGAAATATGAGTAACTCGTGCACCTGAATCAGGAATACGTTTGTGACATGTGTGTTTGCTTATGTAATTCTTTGGATTTCCTTATATATATTCTTGCTTGGTTTAACTTGGTTTTATCCTAAGACAGGGAAGAACAAATGGTAAGTTGGTAATTATCACCGTATTCTTTTATATCGTATGACTCACTGCCACACGAGTTAGGCTTTATATCTTATGCTATAAAACTGATCCTAAGGCAAGACTAGAAAGACAACATAATAGTTGGTGCACAAAACTAATATAACATGTTTGGATTTGTCGAGCGGGTGAAAAGTCTCTCCACCAGTGCATTCATATACTGATAATCCACCAGATTGCTTGCAGGGTGTGGGAGAACCTCGTTCGGTGCTTAGTATCCCCTCGTGCGCGCTAAGGCATGGAGTTCACTCTGGAGCCTTGGAGTGCTGCGTCCGGAGATGAAGCGTATATACAAGACATAGTATTGGAATAACGCCTATGTAACATCCAATGTTATAAGCTGTCACGCCCCAGTCCCAAAATACCGCGGGACTGGATGCGCGGCAATGGCCAGCAGCACACACCGATGGACAACCCAATTTAATGGATCTATTAGGGCATGCTTAAGATGTAGTCTAACAATAAATGGAACCAATGATAGAGGTCACAGTTTATACTAATCTCATCCACAACAGATAATCACAGATCAAATGCCAGAATAATGCAAATAGAGTAACTAACAAATCTCACTAAAGTGTCTCGGGGAACAATCCGAGAGTATGTTTGATACATCAATGCAATAGACAGGAAATAAAGGAACTGAAAATAGAAACAGAAATAACTGACTATGTAAAACCAATACTCAGGAGAAGTCTTCGGGCACGATCTAGTTCTCAGGTTCTGGTACAGCTCCTGGAGGTGCTCCTGTACGGTATATCTCTGGATGGATCTCTTCGGCTATACCTGGGGACATAATCCGGATCCAGGTCCTCAGGGGACAGCAAGGTACAGTAATACAAGCCAGAATAAATGCAGTGCAGTAGATAATGAAATAAATAGGGTAAGTATGTAACCATCTATGTGAAATACAAGTGAGAGCATCACTAAAACTCAGGCTGAGCCACTACCAGCTTTGTGTCGGGGAGCCAGTAGCAGTAATAACACGTAAAGGGCCAAGCTCTGCTCGAGAGTCTTGTGCCTCACAATAATAGGGGTATATATATATATAATCAGCCTGTAGCCTGTGTGTCTCTCCCCACCCAATGTAATCACACGTCTCATGTCCATGACACGCACAATCATATCAAATGCAGCAAGTCATAGAGTATCTAGGAATATAATGTCAATGCCATAAAGTCTGCATCCTATACAGAATCACCATGAATATCTCAAAAAGATCCTGTCCATGAATAGTGTCAAGTGTCCTGGGTTTATAGAGTACTTGATAAGACAAGTACGAGAATGTAAAGGGGTTACGAATGTCCATCTCTATATGACAATACACAACGCCGCGTACGGTGTTGGCACCCGACTATGAATCGGACGCTAAGTAAAGTCACACGGTCCTAGGTCAAGCATGAACCATAATATATATTTATATATATATATAAGCCAAGGAAATAAGTAACAAAGACTACAAGTTATGGCGAGGTACACTTGCATGTGGTTCTGGCTCCAACTGTAGCTCTGGTATTTGTGAAATCTCCAGGAACGTCTCCGAATGCTGAAACAAATATTACCATCAGATTCAGAAAATATCAATCAGCTAGAAATGCCTGTCCTTGAGTCCAATTTGGAGACAAGGGCAAAAATAGTAATTTCGGGTCAAAGCGGGGTCCACATGTGGCCCGCTTCGCACCGAAAAATGTGTCAGGGTCAAAGGTCTCCAAATTCGCCAAACTTAGTGTCAACAGGTCAGAAACGATGATACGAACCCAACGAAACTTCCAGAATTGGATTTCGATGAGCCGATCACAAAATCGCCCGTCAAGTGGGGCCTGTGGGGCCCACGACACGCGATTTCGTCAACGTTCTCAGAATCGAACCAAACTTGGGTCACAGGACCAGCGTATCGCTACGAGACCGATGGTGCAAATTTTGTTTCGATCCGACGTGTGTATACAAAGTTAGGAAGCGCTCCAGAACTGACGGATACGGAACGGTGTCCGCGGATACGCGTTGATTCCGGTGTGCACGCACACCCGGATCGACTTCTGCGAAATCCCACACGTCCGTATCAACGACGCGCACGTATCTGTGAAGACCGCACGAGACCAAGTCATCCCGTTTGGCGGGGCGTACTCAGTTCCGGGGTGAATCAGGGCGTTGTTTTTCCTGTTTTTGGATCGCGGTTCGCGATCGCCACAGGACGCGATGCACCAAGCGGGTTACACGGGCACCGAGAGGGTCATGCAGGCTACACGACGCAACTGACGGAATCGAAAATAGAGCTACGAGAAAAAAGATACAGGTACCTGAACGGGGCTCGAAAAACCGAATTTTATCGTGTCCGACACGTGTCCGACACGTGTCCAACACACGTGTCTAGGGTTAGGGTTTGGGGGTTCTGTCGGAGCTGGGCGGCGTTGCGGCGGGGGAGGCCGGCCGGTGGGGGCTGCGGCGGTGCCGGCGAGGCTGGGCGGAGGCGGCGGCGCGGGCACGGCGGCCGGAGGCGGCGGGGTTCGCCCCTTGCTGCTGCTGCTCGGTGCTGTCGGGGGAAGCCGTCGGAGGGGCTGGCGGGGCGAGTCACGGCTGGGAGGCGGCGCTGGGAGCGGGCGGCGCGGCGTGGCGGCGGTGTCGGTGGCGAGGGGAGGTGATCGGAGGGGAGACTCGAGGGTTTCGAGGGGATAAGTATGCCGGAGAAGAGGGGTTTAAATAGGGGAGAGCCGCGGGGGTCGAGGCCGGAAATGGCGGAGGCGAGGGGGTCATGGCGCGAGGGCCGCGGGGGTCGCCGGCGACGTGGCCGGAGGGACGCGGGCTCAGACGTGGGGGGGGGGGAGAAGAGTTCGTGCGGGTCGGGTGGCTGGGTCCGGGTCTAGCCGACCCGACCCGACCAGATAGCTAGAGGGCTGGGCCGGTTGGGCTGGACCGATTGGGCTGGGCTCGGGTTAATTAAATAATTAAATAAATAAATAAATAAGTAACAAGTAAATAAATAGTTTTTAGGTGTTATAAATTAGGTCCGGGGCCCAATTAATTCTCAGAAAATTATCCTAAGTCTAGTTTTTCATTTACACCATAAAATCTTATTTTCATAATATTTTAATAGTAATAACAGCAAATAAAAATTATTTAATTACCAAGAGCCTAGGTTTTAATTATAGAAAAATTCCGGAAAATTCCAGAAAATTGTGAAAAGTCCAAATTAATAATTCCTGAAAATTAGGGGGCTTACATAAGCCACTTGGCACGTCTTTAAAGTTTGAGAGAGAGAGAGAGAGAGAGAGAGAGAGAGAGAGCTTGAGCGACTTGTAATATCGGCCTAGCGCCACTTGTAGTAATTCTTGTTTTTCAATAAAGAGTTTGTTATTGTTTCATACTTGTGTTCATTCTATGCTTCCGCTATGACGACTCTGTGAACTGAATAGCAATCTCCTGTTCGGTGTCTTATTCCACTGCATCCGGACTAACATGTGCGATGCTGTGGCTTAGCTATTTCTCCACCTGTTTGGATAATAGCCTTGCAAGGGCGCAGCTCTTGCTCGCGCGATATTACGCCCTGATGGGAACGATCATCCTGCGGGAGCGCTTAGTGCGGTAATTCACGCCTAGCGGGGACGGCCAATCCTGCGGGAGATCGGGTTGTGACATATTGGTATCAGATCACGGCTTTACGTCCTTGGACTCCATATCAATTCTATCAGTTTCGAAAGCTTGTTCGTGGGTTATGTTACATACGCTCTCTTTCATTGTTCCAAAGGAATATTCCATATAATGAGTCTAAATATTTTTTAAAGTGTATGTGAATGATATGATTGGCTTGAACGAAATTGTTATGCGAAGGCCTTTGTGACGACCTGTGTAAGACTTTATGGGAATAGACTCGTACTTGAAATTTATAAGTTATGTGTGAACCTGAATACCTATACGTGATTACCAAGCAGGTTAGAGGCCGATATAGAATATCGTTCGGACAGACAACTATGCACACAATCTTTCGACTAAGTTGTGTTGAGTATCGTGTACCTAGACCCTTTGGTGCGACCAGGTTGCGAGCGAGATTGGGTGTTGTTCGGATGAGGGCAAGGTCAGACTTAGAATAAAAATCGATAGAGACAATAACAGAGTATCACTAAGGCGAATATTTGGAATCATGTTTGGATTTTGAGATATAAGTTTGGACGAATATTCGTAACGATAAGTCATGAATCAAAATATAGCTTGCTTAAATGACTATCGATAGAGGTATATACGAGACTATGATTATCGAGGTGACATATAGGCATCGCACAAGAGTTTTAAGGAACGAGTTGGATGGATTGATGCGAATGTGATTGAGGATTTAATTGGATGACTTAATTTCTGAGTGGTGTATGTGACAGGTTAGGAACGAATAAGCGATTTTCTGATTCGTAGAGTATAGCTCGAACCCTAAGTGGTGTATTAATCATCTTAGAAATGTTCGAGTGAATCGAGGATTTCGGGATAGCAAACGAGTCAAGCAGCAAACAACGTGAATGTGCGAAGCCTTAGTATAAGTAATGCCTAGCAGGTAAGCGAATTCGAAGGAATCGTGCAAGATTTCATTTGATCAAGTTAGAATGAGTTGAGCAAATGATAAGGCTTATATCAAATAGAAATTTAGAGTGTTGAAATCAATATCTGGGCCAACAAAACTTAGTAGATCGTACGAGCGATTTTGAATTGAATCAAACGAATTAAAACTTGAGTTTGAGATAGAATAATCGAGGATTTCAATCAGAGTTAGCATGATGGAAGATAGAGTGCATAATTTTTTTGGGATTGAGTAGGATATCGCTCGCTAGAATTTAGCTTGAGTATAGATGTTATGGTTCGAATTTGAATAAGACTTGATACGGTATCAATAAGTTGGAAGATAGCATGGATTAATGCAAGTTAGCAAATTTATGGTTCAATGATTGAAATAGGCGATACCGGACTTAATCTTGATTTGGACGCACGATCTTGAATCTTGTTCGAAAGATAACACTCAACATCAGGACCATATGAGAACGATTATCCCGCGTGAGCGCTGGCGTAGGAATTTTATATCCAGTGGGGATAATCGAACTCGTGGGATGATCGAACTTGTGGGAATATGTCCAAAGATTATTCAGACGAACTCGATAAAATGGTGCGTAACGAAGATTTTGAACTTAGTTATTTGAGGAATGCTAGAAGTAGACTACAGTTTGAACGAACGGTAACATCGAAGTTGAACGATTTGGCTAGACAAATTATGATTGCGGCATTAACGGTTATTAGATGAATAAGACTTGATGGATTAATATACACAACTAGGATGAAACAAAGTATGAATATAAGGTGTCTTGATCATTTTGGTGATAATTATAATGTTGACGTTCTTGTCTTGTGCGAGTGAAACTCTATGCTCGGACATGTGTCATGCCCGAATTAGAATGATTATCCCGTGAAAGCATTGGCATGGTGATCTCACATCCAGCAGGATTGATTAAACTTGCGGGAGACCGGACTGTGACAATTGAAGATCATCTTGACTTTTGGTTCGATACGATAAGACAAGTTTCCGGAAACAAGTGAATCGAAAGTGTTTCGAGGAGGAGTTAGTCTAGAACGTGAAGTAAGTTATGCTTGATGGTTCAGTGAACAAATACGTAAATAACGTTGGACGACTTAGAGGGATGATTGAGATCGAAGATTTAGAATTGAATCGTGACTTGGTGATCTAGACTTAGAAAAGATTGGACATGTGAATTCTATCAAACTTGTTGAGGAGATATACTATACGAATCGTTAGGTTGGACCTGCGACATAGATATATCGAGGATTCGGTTAAACGAATATATTTTAGGAACAGAATTGAATTAAAAGGACTCAGATCATGTACAAATGAACGTGTTGATATGGATAGGATGATCTGTTCTCGATGTTTAAAAATCTGAGTGAAACGAGCTTGGGTAGAATATTTCGTAAGAATTAACAATAGTTTAACCTTAGGAATTGGGACGAATATCATGCGACGAATTTGTACGAAGAAAATGTAAACTTATACATATAACCATGTGAGCTGACCTAGAGGTTAGGCAAACGATACTATGTCGAGTGAAATAATTTGTGTGACCGACTTTAGAGTATTGTTTGAGCAAGCCATAGAAGTGAGGCAACAACTTAGAGTTAGGCTTGGGTTAATAAGCATACGCTTTGTTTGACCCGGACGGAATGGACGGTAGGACTTCTACGCTAGTCGGTCGATCGGATAGATCGTGCTTGACGATTGTGCAATGATTGGTTTTAGTGGGATCAAAAATGGCTTAGATTTTAATTGACCCTGTTAGAGGTATCATCGTGAACCATAAACGAGAACCCTTGAGATTGTCACGATTAGCTTTCCCGGCTTCGCTATCGCTAAGTTTGGTTGAATGTATATGTTTGTGGGATGCCTTCAACGTGTGCACGATCCAAGACCCAGTGATATGTTGAACTCGAGTGCAAAGAATTCTCTATCGTTATGTTGGTTGACATTCATATGTTTGGGGGACGCCTTGAATATGTGCACGATCCAGACTCACGATATGCTGATCTCGAATTCTAGTGCAAGTGAATATGTTAGATCTGCATGGATGAGTATAACAATTTGGATAAGTTGGCCTCGGTCTAAGATCATCGTACCCAATAGATCATATCCCGTATTAAGCGATATAATATCCGCGCTAAGGCGCAGTAGAGACCGAGTCAGAGAATACGACGTTCGTATATTATAGCCAGCTTGAATTGAATAATAGAGTCATTCATTGAAACAGACCCAGCACACATACGATACGGAACATGGAAAATGAGTAGGAACTTGTATTCAAAATGGGTCCAAGGATATAGAGTAATAGACTTGAGTTAGATTCGATAGTGTGAGATAGAACGGTTTACATTCAGGAAGTCTCGAGGACGAGACTTGTTCGGAGTGGTGTATAATGTAACGATCCGTTCCGCATCAATTTGGATAGTCGATTCAAACGGCACAAGTGCGATGACCCGACCCGTCTTGCTCTGTGAGAAGGCTCGCTTGGGGAAATATCACGACCCACACCCGGTGCAGGGGCACGAGTATGTGGGTACGTATAGTCTACACCGCAGCATCACGGTAGAACACTGTCTAGGTCAACAATACTATCTAAATATCTCACACAATATATATGAGGTATCACGCCCCGATCTCCCACAGGTAATCGGCCATCCCTGCTAGGCGCGAATCATCGTGTGAGCGCTCCCGCGGGACAATCTTTCCCATCTGGATGTGATGTCGCACGAGCACAAGCTGCGCCCGTGCAAGGCCATGATCCGAACAGGCAGTAAAATGTATAAGCCACAGAGTCGCACAGATAGTCCGAATGCAGTGGAATAAGAAACGAACAGGCGATTGGTAACAAGTTCACAGAGTCGTCAATAGTGAAAGCATTGAATAACACAAGTAAAGAAGTAAAAAAGCTCTTTATTGATATTGAACAAGTGTTACAAGCGGCGTTAGGCCGAGATTACAGGTCACTCAAGCCTCTCTCTCCGAAACAGTAAAAGTGTGCCAAGTGGCTACATTTGTGGAATGATACATAGGCGATGTTCCAACATTATGTCTTGTATAAGCGCTTCAGCTCCGGACGCAACGCTCCAAGGCTCCAGAGCGAACTCCATGCCTTAGCTCGCACGAAGGGGGTTTCCGCACCGAACGAGGACGAGGTTCTCCCTCACCCTGCAAGCAATTTGGTGGATTATCAGTACATGAATGCACTGGTGGGGAGGCTTCTCGCCCGCTCGACAAATATAAACACGTTATAAAGGTTCTGTGCATCGTCTATTATTTTTTTAGTCTTGCCTTAGGATCAGTTTTATGGCATAATGAAAAGCCTAACTCGTGCGGCAGTGCGATGTGCGATATAAAAGAACACAGCGAGACTTACCAACTTACCATTCGTCCTTTCCTGTCCAAGGAAAACAAAGTAAAATCAAGCATAAGAATATATAATAAAATCCAGGGGCAATTGCATAAGCAAACATAAGTGTCGTGAGCGAGGTCCTGTTTCAGGTGCACGAGTTACAAGGATTATTCAGGTGTGTTACAGAAGATGTTCAAGTGTTCAGTTATGTATAGATATCTTTTACTCATATTCGTTAAGGTGTTTCAGATTCCAGATATGATGCAATGACTCGCACGCGGATTGTTGCTAAGCGAGGATGACTTATCTATATGAATAGGAGGTCCATGCTTAGCCATAAAGGACCAATTTATAGTCTCATGACGGAATGGGGTATAACGCTTTATACAAGACAAGCAATTCAAGACGAACATATGATACAGAAGAGCCATTGCACGCTATTCCGCCGATTCATACGACTATCATTGGTAGACGGATAGTCCAAGGTAGTATGCTCTACCAAGGCCCGAATACCGAGTATTGTCCTGCCCCAAAGACAGTGTCGCATACTATAACCGAATTTGGCACCTAATACACCATTTATTCCTCCTAGGCCGATACGATCCCAGTGCCCCGATGATCGTCCAAGAAATTAGATACCTCGTGCACGAGTTTTCCGTGACCATGCAAGTCTTGGGTCATTCCAGATTCACAAAATGACATAATAATTTTTTATTCTTTTTCTTTAATGAGTATTGCTCCACTACCTGTGACTCTTTGCTTCACTTGACATGATTACCGTTCAGAGTTAAACTTGACTTGATGCATTCTCCTGGTTCAGAGACTGCCTTGGCGACCTAACGGTCCCGTATACTTGCAGATTTATATTGCACAGAAGGATTATTTGATAGTCTTCTGGCTAACTAGATGCATGCACGATACAGATAGTATTATTTGATTCTGACATAAATTAAGTAATAAGCATTGAAACGAGGCAACGAGTACTAACTATAATTTAAGCAAGTAAGCAAGCAATTTATATGAAACAAAAGCATTTTTTATGTTGGCACGGCCTAAGGGGGTAGTGCGAGGAGTGCAACCGTACAGGGGTATATCGAGCGACATAGTTCTATGAAGCGTGCAGTGTAAACAAGTGAAGCAGTGCAGAACGAAGGGTCCATAATTATCTACTCGAAGCATAGCGGGGTCTACTTGCACAAAGTAAGGGTAGCATGCGTGGGTCCAAGTTATAAGCCATGTTTTATTTCCATGTTCTAACACAAGCAATACAAGATGGGATTATTCCCTTAGCTAAGTGGGTTATATTCTTTGTTAGCATTCAAGGAGTGATTCACCTAGCGACTAGTATATATTGTCCATATTTTAAGTGTGCTGGATAAGCAAAGTCAAGTTCATCGTAGACACCCACCTTAGCGATGATTTGCCTCGGTCGAGCGATACTCCAAGCGAGCCTTTGAAAGTCTAAGTCTGAACTCCTTAAGGGCTACGTCTGGAATCCTTTGCCTCAAACGAGTCTTCTCGTTGAGCAAAGCGGGGCGGGTCGTTGCACTTGTGCCATTTGAATCGGTTGTCCGCTTGAACAGAACGGGTCGTTACATGAGGTACCTATCATGTCATATCAACTCCAATTGGAGGATAATATGAAATATGATAAATAGAAATCAATACCCAATCACAATAAAAACTAAAGGGAGATAATGATACGATATGGAATAGCAAAAGAAATCACGAGGTCACAAAACAACTCAAGTCCAAGTCCAGAATCTAATTACAATACAATAGTCTCAAATAATATTACATGAAAATGTGTTTAAATAGGAACATATACAATAGCATAAATGAACTAGCTAAGTCTCTCCAACTTGTGGTACTATCTCAAAAGGCTCTACGGTGCTGGCTCAACTGTCTCGCCATCCTGTGGCCCATAATAGGTGGTACACATCTCTTCTAACCAAGCATCTGAAAAATATATTCAGTCAGAAAGGAGCGAGTACAACCCAATAGAAGTTTCAAGTTAATTGATAATTACTATAAACAATGATAGTGAATGTAATACAAGACGATAAAGGAATAGCCAGATATTATAATATAGCAAAAAGAGAGAGAGACAGGTAATCTAGAGCAATATGGCAATATCAATACACTAGGAGATGGAATAAGAGAAGAACTGATACTATACTAAGTGTTTTGCAATAACTTTTCAATGTGTATTTATCCAATAGTCAATAATCAATAAACAATTATCACAATAATATGATCACGGTAGTACGGCTCAGTCCCTTAGGACTGGCTATCCACAATAAAGCAAACACGATAGTACAACTCAATCCCTTAGGATTGGCTATCCACAATAGTGCAATAATACGGCTCAATCCCATAGGAGTGGCTATCCACAATAATGCAATAATATGGCTCAATCCAATAGGATTGGTTATACACAATAAACAATAGTACGACACAATACCTTAGGATTGGCTATCCACAATAATGCAAGAACATTAGTACGACACGATCCCTTATGATTGGTTATCCACAATAATGCATGAACAATCAAGTCACATCACGATATTAGAAATACAAGATCGAATCAATATATGAGCAGGGTGATCAGAGTGTACAATGAATGTGAGAACAATTGATATATCAAAACTGAAATCCATACAACTAGCATGTGTAACAATTATATCGAGAATCAGATAAAATATTACTAAATACTTGTATTGTAGTAATTATCAACTAATAAAAACTATCAGAGAATGTACTCGCCTGTGGTCCGGAGCAAATGATGCGACTCGATGTCCAAACTGGTGTCACCCAGACCTATATATGAATGACATATCAATTGGGTGTAATAAAGTGATAAACATGATAAATGCACTATGATATGATTTCTAGGCCAGTTCTAAGTCATAATAGTCAACTAGGTCATACACAAGTTTCTAGGTCCATACTAAGGTAATTAGTCCATGTCTTGGGTATTAGTTATACGGGCTATACCATTAAGTATCAACTACAATACATATATAGATACACTAGTTAAGTATATCAAGTACTATATATATATATATATATATATATATATATATATATATATATATATATATATATATATATATATAGATAAACTAGTTACCTCAATTACTAGGTAACACCTTAGCATCTACTTAATACTTACCCAAACCCAACTCTATCTCAATACCTTTGTAACTAAGCTAATTACCAACACTATGTAACTAATACCTTATAATCTTAAAATAGAAACTTAATATCTATTACCTAATTGCTATAACATACAATACTCTAATATAAGACCCAACTGATACCCCACAATTGTTGTTACCTATACACCAATTAAGAGTCCCCTCCAATTGCTCAAGCTATACTCTATTCCCCACTAGTATCAGTCTTTTATAAGACTGATACACTCCTACTGAAGGTAATAAGTTTTTCCAAATCTACCTAATCCCTCCTTCACCACTGTAAGACTAATACCCCTTACAACAGTAGTACACCTATTCAATATCCACTGCAACTTACAGTGCTATTTGGAACTTGACAGAAAGGTTGATACATGTGTGCCTAGGCTGCTGTTAGCTATTTCTCCTTCTTGCACTGTCTCATAACTGACTTACAGGGGCACAAAATCCACACGAATGCAATATCTAAGTATAAAATGATGTGGAATGGCTCCTTTCCACTGAGCTAACCCAGCTCCAATACTATGGTCTTCACCCCCTTTCAACGCAACACTCCTTGATCCTTCATATCTCACTTCACCAGTGCCTGCACACATACACTAACCTATTAACTGATCACAACCTGAACACTTATGCACAGTCTCATAAACACAACACAAGCTTACACTCATACACACACTAATGAACCACACCACATAGGCACAACTGATATAACCAAGTATCACGGAACCCACTATCAACTGGGCACATAATCTTAGTGTATCAGTCCAACTGAAACTGAAACCAACTATTTTCCCCCTTAATCGAAACTCCAATTCTGATACTCATCACATCAACCCTCATATTAACCCGACCCTTTACTTCTCACATACTGATACTCGAGTACCACTTCTCATCCTACTTGATGTGCACTAACACCCTCTCACCTTGATGCTATGAGCCACACATAGGTGTGCATACAAGCACACACACAGTCACAGATCTTAGTTACCCTGGCTCTAACTGATACACACCTACATCAGTGTGTGTACATACTAATACACACTATCAGTATATTCATACTGATCCTTCATCAGTGTTGCACACTGATACAACTTCAGTATTGTACACACTGCTCTACATCCTCCCCCTCTTCAACCCAGACACACACACAGAACATATCATCTCACATATATCAACAAACAATTAAACCTTAGTTAGTATTCCATATTTCCTTCCTAGGACTGATACAACTCAGTAATGCAACTCCCCAAACATAGCCTATAAACACAAGTATAGGCATATGTCTACATATATGTATATATATTAGTGGCAATATAACAAACACTTTTGGTGCATCACTCAAGATACTCTAAATTGCACCACAATTACTCCACCAATATCATGATAATATCTTACTAATCATAAAAGAAACAATACATATATAATTATAACATATCCATATAATTAATAGCTAAATATAATGCATCATAGAAGAATTAATAGTAATTAAGCTCCCACACCCAAAATACCAACCCGTATCATATCGTATCATGATACGACATACTCGTATCCAATTGTGGACACGTATCTAGTCCTATAGCATTAATCCAAGTCTAATTAGATCTAATTGGTCTCATAACACACACTTGATGTGTCAATCTCAGAATTCTCTCTAATCGGACACAAATCTCTATGTAACTTTTACAATACAAGTCATATGAACATAGTTCTTGATCCTATGAGTAGCCTTAAGCCAAAGTACGATTCCTAATGGTTAAATGCATGAATTAGAGTCTAAAATAAAGGATGAATTCAGAATTTACCTATTGGAAGATGGATTCCCAATGAATTGCTCAATGGACACAATCAGGATACGATTCTCTTTGCTAATTTCTCCCTCTTTAAGTGCTCCTTGCAAACCCAAGCTCTAATGCTCTTCAATTGATGAAAATTAGAGGAAAAGAAAGAAATTAGGTTGAATTTGGTGGAGGAATGAAGTGAATTGTGGAAGAACTAAATTGGGGATCTAGAATGAATGAAGAAATAAGTTGGGGAGAGAAATTCTTCCCCTATATAGTGGCCGGCCCTATTCTTCCCCTCCAAGCAACACAAAAAGTCCAATCTACCCCCCACTAATTGGTCATGAGGTGTTTAATTAGGGAGGTCCATATGAAGAATCTTCTAATTCTAATGAACACTAATTCTAATCTCCTAATTAAATAAAAAGGATGAGTCTAATGTGTCCAAGTCCAATGTTGCCTCCATTATTGTCATGACAATTCCAACTGGGTTCACTAGTGTCAAGTCTAAATAATAGGCTAGTCCATTAACTAATAAATAAATAGCACAAGCACAAGATTAATTATTAGCACAATAAATAAATATTAATCACTACAATAAAATATAGGCAAAAAGACTAAAATATCTTCATCTAGAAATATGGGGGTGACAGGCAAAGACATTCAGACTTGGCCCTTTAGGAGTTCAAACTTAGACTTTCAAAGACGCGCTCGAAGTATCGCTCGGCTGAGGCGAATCATCGCTAAGGTGGGTGACTACGCTGAAACTGTCTTTGTTTAGCCTACACACTTAAAAATATGGACGATACGTGCAAGTCGCTAGGCAAATCACTCATTCCATACTAATAAGAATACAATGCACCTAGCTAAGGGAATAATCCCATCTTGTATTATTTGTGTTAGAATATGGAAATAAAACTTGTCTTATCGTTAGACCCTCGCATGCTACCTTAGCTCCGTGCAAGTAGACTCCGCTTTATTGTCTCAAACTGGTCTAGCTGATATCTTTATGCTATCTATCCTATATGCAATACTTGTCACAAGATAATGCAATGGTATGGAACACATAACATGTTTCACTTACCTGAGGCAGGAAGACTATCGAAATAGTCATTCTGAGCCAAGTAACGGAAACATGGAAAGGCTTTGGCACTATAAGGTTGCCAAGGCAATTTTTCGTACCGGAAACTGCATAATGAAAGATTTGAAGAAACTATAAGAAAGTAATGGAAGTATTAAGTAAAAGAACTGAACTGTACTGATAAGTAAAGAGAACAAGAATCAAGGTTCGGGGTGGCTTGTAGCGGGTTCGTTCTTGCGTCTACAACCATCCCCGTTTATTCGGGATAGCTTGTAGCAGGTTCGATCATGTGTCTACAACCATCATCGCTCATGTAGATCAAAAGATAAGATAAGAGAACAAGATAAGATAAAGGACTCGCATGATCATGGATAACTTGTGCACAAGGATAGGGTTCCTGCGGACGGTACGCTGGTGTGAGACTCTGTCTCACAATATCTATATCGGAATATGGATACGTATTTTATACTACATGTTTTATTTTTTTCTGTATTTCATGGGATTTTAAAACTTGGAATTTCAAAAACTTTCTTCTTGACCGGTATAACCGACGGTATAGTTCAGTACACCAACGGTATACTGCCTGGCAGATATTTGTGTTACTTTTTTGAGATATTTTCGAGATTTTTTTTATAAATAGTACTTGAGTTTTATTTTATTTCTCTTTTCTCTTTCCCTCTTTTCTCTCCACCCTTTCTCTCTCGAGCTTGGTGCTTGGTCTTGAGATCTGGAGTGTGGTTTCTGAACCCCTTCGTGGTGGTGGACTACAAGGTTGAGGCTGGGAGCTCGCTATAGGCAAGTACACCTTGCCGATTCTATGAACTATTTTACATTCTATCAATTTCTTTCCTGGATCTTGGGTTGTTGTTTTTTTATCTTAGGCTTGATTTACTATAGTTGTTTAGATCGAGATTTCTAGTCTAGTAACCATTTTGGTTTTAATTTCTGGTAGAATCGTGTCCCGTTCCTTTTTGGTAACTCAATAACGGAAACAGTACCAGAGTTGTGACCATGATTTTTATTCCATATTGTGATATGTGACTTACTACTAGACTTGACTTCTTGTTAGACGTGATTTTGGTAATTTTTGGGATTTAATTTGGGTCCCGAAATCAGATTTGACGTTGGCCTAATTTTTTCTTGGAAACTGACATACCGACGATATACTACAGTATTTCGATGGTAAACCGATTTCGACCGACTTAGATTGCAAATATTTTGAGTGAACCCTTATTGGCATACCGATTTTATACCGATTCTTGCCGACATTGTTAACCAACTTCAGGATATTTGACTTGGCCGGCATACCGACGGTATACCTATTTGTTGGAATCTAGAACTTGTTGTGTTTTTCTTGTCTCAGGATCGGTATACCGACGGTATACTACAATATACCAACGGTATACCGATTGTGTTCTCTTTTGCATATAATTTTTTCTTGTGCTCTTTGATTGCTTGTACCTGATTTTCTTGTATTTATTATCTTTCATGTCTATTTATGATATGTTGACCCGACGCGATATTTTGTATAGTTAGGGGCTTTTCACCCTATATACACCCGCCAAGTATATGTTACCTATCGATACCGCATGACCAGGCATTTGTATTAGTAGAGGATGATTACACTCTATGTACATTTGATACGATCATACATTTATTTTAGTAAAGGATGATTACACTCTACGTACATTTGATACGACCAGACATTTGTATTAGTAGAGGATGATTATACTCTATGTACATTTGATACGACCAGACATTTGTATTAGTCGTACTGGGATCGATCCGGTCCGGACGGAACATTATGGATAGTCACGCTAATAGCCTAGCAAGGGTATGGCGGTAAGGCTTGTAGCAGGTTCGCTACATGCGTCTACAACCGTCGCCGTCTACCAGACTATCGTCCAAAAATGGCTTGTAGTGCCAGTGACCATTCATATAGACTAAGTTTGGCTCGATTGCGGTAATTCGCGTGCGAGTCATTGCATTGCGTTCAACCTGAATCTGAGTCTGAGTAACATGTCTGAATCAACCTAAAATATGTGAGTAACATGTCTGAATCAACCTGAAATATGTGAATAACATATCTAAATCAACTTGAATCTGTGTATAACACGTCTGAACCACCTGAGTATCACAATATGGGAAATATGAGTAACTCGTGCACCTGAATCAGGAATACGTTCGTGACACGTGTGTTTGCTTATGTAATTCCTTGGATTTTCTTTTATATATATATATATATATATATATATATATATATATATATATATATATATATATTCGTGTTTGGTTTAACTTGGTTTTATCCTTAGACATGAAAGAACAAATGGTAAGTTGGTAAGTATCGCCGTGTTCTTTTATATTGCACGGCGCACTGCCACACGAGTTAGGCTTTATATCTTATGTCATAAAACTGATCCTAAGGTAAGACTAGAAAGACAACATAATAGTTGGTGCACGGAACTAATATAACGTGTTTGGATTTGTCGAGCGGACGAGAAGCCTCCCCACCAGTGCATTCATGTACTGATAACCCACCAGATTGCTTGCAGGCTGTGGAAGAATCTCGTTCGGTGCGTAGTATCCCCTCGTGCGCGCTAAGGCGTAGAGTTCGCTTTGGAGCCTTGGAGTACTGCGTTCGGAGCTGAAGCACATATACAAGAAATAATGTAGGAACATCGCCTATGTATCATCCCATGTTGTAAGCCCCTTGCCACCTCTTTATAGAGAGAGAGAGAGAGAGAGAGAGAGAGAGAGAGCTTGAGCGACTTGTAATCTCGGCTTAGCGTCGATTGTAGTAATTCTTGATTTTCAATAAAGAGCTTGTTATTGTTTCATACTTGTGTCCATTCAATGCTTCCGCTATGACGACTCTGTGAACTTGTTATCAATCGCCTGTTCGGTTTCTTATTCCGCTGCATCCGGACTAACCCGTGCGACGTTGTGGCTTAGATATTTTTCCGCATGTTGGATAATGGCCTTGCGCGGACGCAACTCTTGCTCGTGCGACATCACGTCCTGATTGAAACGATCGTCCTGCGGTAGCACTTAGTGCGATAATTCGGACCTAACGGGAATGGCCAATCATGCGAAAGATCGAAAAGTGAACAAATATGCTGTTAATGTTCTTTTTATATACATTCAGAGATTTGACTAAATATTTAAGGCAAAAAGTGTGTTATCCCCGCAAAGTCCCAAATCCCCACCTCTTTGTCACATAAGCCCAAGGGCGTTACTATTTTGTTGGAGAGCTCTTTCTAACTCCCTTCCAACCAATGCAAACCCCTCTGTAAGTCATACTTCATTGTCCTATTACAAGTGCATCCTTGCTTGGGAAACCATCGATCACAAAGCACATACAAGTTGAATCTACAGTTCCTTCGTTCATCACCAATCTGCTCAAGGAAGGGGATCGCGATGCAGTGACAACCTCCTTATATCAGATGTGGTTCATATGGAATAAGGCTGAATTCCATCTTAAAGGCTAAATATGAAGCTTCTAACTCAGGTTCTATCATGGCTAGCACTCCACTTTGCATGGCATCCTCCTGAAGCCAACACCAGGAAGATCAACTACGGTGGAGCGTATATGGATGGGAAGATGGCTGTTGCCGACGTGGCAGTCAAATTTTTTTTTATTAGTGTTACTTAATAAAAAATTAATAAGCAATAATTAAATCAACTATCAAACAAATATTATAATTAAATACTAAATATTTAGATAATTAATTAATGTATATTAATTAGTTACTAAATATTTATGATTAACTAAGTACTGTATACAGAAATTTACTGTAACGAAATAAATTTATATTAAATTCATACAAACGAAACAAGTTTGCCAATTTTTGAAATAGAGATATTGTCCGCCAACAGTGTTGGCAGAAAACACAACAGAGGTACACGTAGGCATTAAAAAAAAATAAAGTGGACCCCACAACCCAAATTCCGCCAACACTGTTAGCTGAAATTGGTGGGAGGCCAATTTCAGCCAATTGTGTTGGCAGAAATTAGCTGTGGGGGCCAACGGGTGATTTTATTTGGTTGGTTTGGTTTGTTTTATTAGTTTGTTTTAATTAGTTGTGTTTTTGTTTTATTTATTTAGTTTTGTTTTGTAATTAGATTTAAGAAAATTTATTTTAACGAAATAAAATTAAAATAAATTAACAAAAAATTTACTGTATCGGAATTTCAAATTAACAAAAAATTAAAATAAATTAACTCAGTTGGCGATATGTATCAAAATTTTAAAATATCCCAAATTTCTATCCTTATATTTAATTAATATAAATTTATTAACGGTACAGTAAATATTTGTTTTCAAATCGTTTTTCGTCACACAATAGGTCGATTTCTATGTTTTCGACGAGAGTAACACAATTCATGTAGAGAGAATTTACATCCGAAGTAAGACGTACATATTACAGGCAAAAATATAAAATATAAAACTTTAAAGTATCATAACTTTTGACTGGAAGATCGAAACAAGATCCAGTTTGTGCCAAAATGACCTTATGAAAAAGTACTTCGGGATAAACGATTTTACCGTTTGACGGACTTTTCAAATTTTTAGAATCGCAAAAAAAATGATGTTTCGACCTCCAAATTTTACTTTCAATATTTTTTTTTTTGATTTTTTTACAAAATATTAACTATACCGTTAATAAATTTATATTAATTAAATATAAGGTTAGAAATTTGGGATATTTTGAAATTTTGATACATATCGCTAACTGAGTTAATTTATTTTAATTTTTTGTTAATTTTGAAATTCCGATACAGTAAATTTTCTGTTAATTTATTTTAATTTTATTTTGTTAAAATAAATTTTCTTAAATCTAATTACAAAATAAAACTAAATAAATAAAACCAAAGCATAACTAATTAAAACAAACTAATAAAACAAACCAAACAAACCAAACCAAACCAACCAAATAAAACCACCCGTGGGTCCCACACCCAAATTCCGCCAACACAGTTGGCAGAAATTGGTCCCCCACCAATTTCAGCCAACAGTGTTGGCAGAATTTGAGTTGTGGGGTCCACTTTATTTTTTTTAATGCCTACGTGTACGTCTGTTGTGTTTTCCGCCAACACTGCGGACAATGTCTCTATTTCAAAAATTAGCAAACTTGTTTCGTTTGCATAAATTTAATATAAATTTATTTCGCTACAGTAAATTTTTTGTACTATATATATAAATTATTTATTTATTTATTTTTATTTTTTTCTTTCTAACTCGTATCCTAAACAAAAGAGAGGATGTTGTTTTTCGAATTTGGAGGTGGGTTCCATGGGAGACAAGAACTGCAAATACTAAATCATGTCTCCTCATTTCCGTGAACCAAACAAGCGTGACTTAAATTTCTTGGTCCATTTTTTAAAAAAAATAAAAATTCAGGTCCATTTCTGATTTACTAAACACGCTCTTAGTTGAACCAGCAATCCACTCCACTCATATTTTGATTTTCTACTTTTGATAGACCTAGCTGTCCTTTCTTGCAAACTTAACTAGAGAGTGGGTAGTACTGAGTTGGATCCACGGGTGAACACTCCAAAATATTTTTAATTTTAATTTTTATCCTTATTCTGAGAAAAATAAACGGATTTTTTCATTTAAAGTAATATAAAATTAAATATTTATAAAAAAGGGGAAAAGTTTTGGATTTTTGCGGAGGGGGGGACCACTCGCCAACTCAGTTGGCGAGGTGCTGAGTTGGCGAGCATCTCGCCAACTGAGTTGGCGGGGCGCTCTCCTCGAGAGGCCGCTCGCCAACTCAGTTGGCGGGCCATGCACCGTTGGCCAACGGCTATATTCACTTCCTATAAAAAAAAAATCCCAACACTCCTCACACCACATTCTCCTCCTACCCCAAACACTCCTCACACACACCACATTCTCCTCCTATTTTCACAACTTCCTGCTCTTGATATTTACTGGCGATGGCTACCCACAATGACGGTCGTATTCCTGGCGGACCGACTACCGCGCTTATTATTAAGCAACGTGAAGACCACATTTCTAGTCAGATATTTACTAGCGAGGTAATTTTTAAAATTACAAGTTGCCAACTTTATTAATGTATATATTTTTTATAATGCCTATGTTTACTTTATTAATGCATATATTTTTTATAGTTATACGACCATGATCATGCTTTACGAACCCGGATCCACGTACATTGGCGGGCCGAAAGAAATTATCGTACGTGGGAGCTAAATTCGGTTCAAAAAGCTTTGGTGCACTACCAGAAAAAGTCAAATTAGCGACGTCTAAAAACGTCGCTAAATAACCAAAAATCGTCGCTAATTAGGTTTAGCGACGTAATTAGCGACGTTTCAAAGCAGTCGGAAAATACCAAGTCGCTAAAACAAAAAACGTCGGTAAACGTCGCTATGCCGGCATTTTTTAGCGACTTTAATGTGTCGCTAAATTTAGTGACGTTTTGCGACGCCAAGTCACTAAAAAGCAACGTTTAGAAAATTCGCTAAACGTCGCTGATTAGCGACATCTATCGCGACGTTACACCGACGTCTTTAATGACCTGGCTATACTGCCATGTCAGCAATTGGCGACGTTTAGCGACGTAATTAGCGACGTCCTTAGCGACGTTTTACAGCGTCGCTAAGTAGCGACGTAATTAGCGACGTAAATTAAAGTCGCTAAACGTCGCTAATTTTTAAAAAAAATAAAAAAAATAATGTGCAGAAGCAAACATTGATGATTTCCTGCAGTTTTACATCATCTTCATCATACACACCAACATGATTCAATCTAGTTAACTATATAATCCAATTAAATTAAAGATCACAAGAAGTATCAATCCAATTAAATGTGGATAACTATATAATCCAATTAAATTAACTAAAAAATTAAAGACCACAAGAAGCATTATACATCATGTCTATTGTTGAAGTATCAATAATTCCTAAATAATAATAAAAATAACTATACTACTACGGATCTGCAGGAGGCTGACCAGCGGCGCGCTTGAAGGATAACAACTCCTCATACTCGTTCCGTGGAATCGACACCGATGTCGATGGAGAAGGCAGTGACGTCGGTGGAGGCCGTGCCCGCTCCAAGTATGCGAGTCGCTGGTTGTAAGAATCCAGGGTAGATAACAGCCTCGTACTGCTATCACCCATTGAATCCTGCATCCTCGTCAGGTTCTCGCCCATCGATAGCTGTGACGCATGCATCCTCGTCAGCTTCTCGCCCATCGATAGGTGTGACGCCTGCAGCTCCATGATGTTGCGATCATTGGAGGCTCTAATATCATTTGTCAATTCTCGTAGCTCCGTCATGCTGCGGTCGAGCATATCCAATCGTGCGATGAGCATCGGATCGTCCGCCTGCGGCTGGGACCGGGACTGGTCCTCCATACTTCGCAGCAAGTCGTCACGGAGAGACGCAATCTGACGGTCAACGGCCTCCTGGACGGCCTCCTGGACTCTGGCCGACGACTGCGAGGGCTGCGACTGCGAGGGGTGTGTGGAATGCACAGCTGTCGGGGAGGCCCTAGATGACTGCGTCGCAACCAGGGCGCCATAGGAGCCCGTACCGTAGTACGTACCCCTCTGGAGACCACCAGCTGCGGTCACCCACAGGTCGTCCGCCGACGGAGATGGACCGGGCTGCGACGAAGCACCAGCCTCTCCAGGTGTAGGTGCACTAGCAGTCGCCCGCTCACGAAGCCTAAGATACTCGGCCTAGAAAAGGTTTGGAAACTCAATAATTGCCTAAGTTATATTAAAATAAACACAAAGTAAAGTAATACTTACATAGGTCTCTGAGGCCCTCTCATCAATGAGATTTCCGTCCTTGCGATGGGTGGCCAAGAAGACGGTCACCATGTTTGCATCCTCACCCCTCTGTACCTGTTAAAAATATATTTTTTATTACTAAACTTAAATATTTTTTCCAAGTACAATTTTATGGTACTTATATTAAAATAATATATTTTAAAAGAAAAAATATACCAAACGACGAAAATGTTTCGTCATCGGAATCGAGCCACCACACCACTTGGCAGCATTCTGCCTAGCCGCCTTGGCCTTCTTAGACCTTTCCTTGTAACTCGGATCGTCGAATCTAGCCCTCATCGCAGTCCACTGCTCAGGCGTGATCCAACCTTGGATCGGTTTTCCAGCACGATCACGAGCCTTCTGGTCATCCAGAGCATCTCGGATAAGCTTGGCGGCAACGGTAGGAAAGAGCCGCTCAATCAACTCGGCCCGGTGCGGAGGATAAAAATACGTTTGCTACAATAAATTATTCATTAAGTTAGCATCACGAATATGCATAAATTAGAAGATTTATTTAATATACTTTTACCTGGAAGTGCGCAAACCAGAACGCCTTCCTCTCCTCCGAAGCCTCAGAGTAGTTGATCCAAGGGCCACCGTAGTTGTTCCTCAAAAATTGGTCCAGGCGTCTCTGAACCGACGATGGACGATATCTATACAGAAATAATAATTTAGATTACTGAAAAAGTCAATATACGATGAATAAAGAGAAACACAAATATATACTAAACCATCTAATTGACTTACTTTGTACCGTCGGCCCAAATCTCTGTCCTCGTCTCCTCCGGTGGTGCGCATGGAGGATCTTGCTGATGCTGGGACAACGTCGGCACGACCTCCTCTACATGCTCATCAGTCTCCATGGTTCCGTCAGCAGGAGGAACGCTGGACGAGGGAGTACTATCACGCCTGGAACTACTCGTCCCAGGAGTGATGCCACGCAACGTCGTCGCAGTCGGAGATGTGGCTGATCGATATACTGGAGTACTGGGCGACGATGATCCGGAACCAACAGTAGGCAGTACCGGAGTGGCACTCTGTCTACCTCGGGACCTGCCGAATCCTCCGCGTCGTCCTGTCATATCTGATAACAACATATGATGAATATAGAGAAACACAAATATATACTACATTCTACAGTCGAAATGTGATACATATCTCAAAGCATTATACAGTCAAAATATAATACTTATATTCGTTAATGTCAACATCTACTTCTACATGCAATATTTACAGTCCAAATACAGTTACATTCTACATGGAATATTTTATATTTTCAATCATCTTCAGAAAATTCATCTTGTTCGCCTTCCTCGTCCTGCTCTTCCTCTTCTTCGTCTTCACTTTCATCTACTTCGTCGTCCTCTTCGGATAATTCTACATCTTCTACATTATTACTCGGGTAAT
Organism: Iris macrosiphon; assembly: GCA_036927795.1. Taxonomy (NCBI): domain Eukaryota; kingdom Viridiplantae; phylum Streptophyta; class Magnoliopsida; order Asparagales; family Iridaceae; genus Iris; species Iris macrosiphon. The sequence goes on along the minus strand of JAYESA010000020.1, from coordinate 6,366,737 downwards.
GAGTAACTTCCGTTGAGTCCACATCTACAATATTTGTTACAAGAGGTAGATCGTCCTCCTGATAAGCTATTTCGTCAATGTCAAAGGTATTTCTAGCTTTAGTCTTGCATACTGCCCACCAATCCGACCTCGCTGTCCCCCGTCTAGGATAAGTTGTGAAGTACATGAGCTGAGCCTGACTTGATAGGACAAATGGTTCGTAGCCTTGATATCTACGCTTGTAGTTTATATCCACAAGGCCATGCTTGTCAATTTTTCAACCTTGATCTTGAATCGGATCGAACCATTCACACCTGAATAGCACAATATTAGCAGGTTCTGGGCCATAATTATATGTCAACTCCACAATCTCTCGTAAGATGCCAAAAAAATCATTGCCCGGATTGACGTCTTTGTAGTTTGTAGATTTGATACAAACCACTGTTTTTCGTGGAATCAAGATCCAGAAAGCTGTCTCTGATAGGAGCATTTGTTGACTTGAACCTGAACCCATTCACACAGAAACTTGGCCATATTTTTACGGCAGTAATTGGTCCCTTGGCTAGAGTCCTAATAGATTCAGTCTCGGGTGATATTAGACGATCGACCTAAATACCAAAGTAGCGATAGTAAGTTATTTGTTTTGCAAGTGCAGAAATAAAAAGTAATTACCAAGCATCTTACATATGCGCTCAACAAAGAAGAAAAATGGCATCTTATATCTTGTTCTACTTCTTCGTCTGTTATGTAGGGTCTAACCGACCTCAACTCATCATTATATGTGCTGAAAAATAATGAAGCAACTGCTGATTAGTAGCATAATAGTATCTTATACTATTACATTGAGATGATGTAAACGTGGACGTATTAATTACTTACCCCTCTAGCTTCTCCACTTCATCCTCGTCGCAATTGAGTAATATATACAATTGAGCAGCCCTTAGCTCATCGTCATTCAAATATCTCTTCTTCATTTTTCCCGAGGGCTTTCCGGATGCATTGAATACTTTGAGTATTGCATCATTAGATTCCTGATATGCGTCGTCGTTTCTGGGAGCTTTCGTCCTATTAGTAGCAACATGCGGTTTGAAATACGTCGAGCAAAAGTTTGTAATCTCCTCGAGAACATAAGCTTCACAAATAGAGCCTTCAACCCGTGCCTTATTTTTCACCTTTCTCTTTAGGGGATTCAGATGGCGCTCGAAGGGGTACATCCACCGATAACCGACAGGACCACCAACACGTGCCTCATAGGAAAGATGAATTGGCAAATGCTCCATAGAGTCGAAGAATCCAGGAGGAAACACCTTCTCGAGCTTACATAGTGTTACCGCAATGTCCCTCTCTTGCTTTTCTAGACGATCGACGAGCAACTTAGTACAACAAAGATCTCTGAAGAATATGCTCAGCTCTGTCAATGGGTCCCAAACGACCTGCGGTAAGAATTTCTGAAATGCAATCGGAATTAACCTCTCCATGAATACGTGACAATCGTGGCTCTTCATACCTACTAGTTTGTTCTCCTTGAGGTCGACGCATCTTTTCAAGTTCGACACGTACCCGTCTGGAAACTTGAGACCCTGAATCCACCTACAAAGTCTACCTTTATCCTCTTTATCCAGTGAGAAAACTGACTTAGGTTGCTTTAACTTTCCATTCCCCTCCTCTATCAAATGCAATGCAGGACGTCTACATATGTCTTCTAAGTCCAACCTGGCCTTCGGATTATCTTTCGTCTTCCCCTTTACATCCATTACAGTATTAATTATGTTATCAAACACATTCTTCTCGATATGCATGACATCAAGGTTATGTCTGATCAGATTGGTGCTCCAATATGGCAGATCCCAGAATATACTCCTCTTCGTCCAGTTATGGGTGCGACCAAATCCGTCACACTTGTACCCCTTAGCAGGCTCTTCGATAGCACTTGGTAAATCTTTTACCTCTTCCCATATCGTGCATCCGGGCCACCTTGGCGGTGGATTGGCCTTCTCCACAACTCCCGCACGAAAAGCATTCCGATTCCTCCGGTACGGATGATCCTTCGGCAAAAATTGTCGATGACAATCGAAGAAGCACGGTTTGCCTCCGTGTTTCAAACGGAAAGCCTGAGAACGGTCCATGCAATACGGACATGAGAGACGACCATGGGTGCTCCATCCCGATAATATTCCATAGGCCGGAAAGTCGTTGATGGTCCACATAAGTGCTGCCCTCATCTGAAAATTCTTCTTCCTAGAAACATCGTACGTGTTGGCACCTACTTCCCACAGCTGATTCAACTCATCTATCAAAGGCTGTAAATACACATAGATGTTCCTCTTCGGATTGTTCGGACCCGGGATAATAACGGTTAGGAACATATACGGAGTCTTCATGCACATCCAAGGCGGTAGATTGTACGGAGTGACGATCACAGGCCAACACGAATACTGGGAGCCCGAAAGTCCGAATGGGGTAAAACCGTCAGAGCAGAGCCCCAATCTGACATTACGTGCTTCCTCGGCAAAATGTGGATACTCTCGATCAAAGTGCTTCCATGCTTCTCCATCGGATGGATGATCCAATACTCCTTCGATCTGTTTTCGCCTGTGCCAACTCATATTTTCTGCAGTCTTCTTAACCATAAACAACCGCTGCAACCGCGGCGTCAAAGGCAAGTAGTGCATCGAATCGGTAGGCTTTCTTGCACCGACAGACTTTCCTTTAACAGTGGCCTTGTAGCGATCAGCACCACAGAATCTGCACGCATCTTCATCCTTGTCGTCTTTGTAGTACAACATGCACCCGTTGTGACATGCATCGATTTTCTCGTATCCATCCAAAGCGATCTCACCATCCTCTTAGATCGATAGAAGTCTTTAGGCAACTTTGCACCCTCGGGCAAGATCTCTATAATCAAATCGAGCAGTCGATTATAGCATTCTTGCGACATGTTAAAATCGGACTTGATGCTCAATAATCTTGTAACCACCTCCAACGGTAAATGATCCTCACAACCAGGATATAGTGGAGTCCTTGCATTCTCAAGCAACTCCATAAACTTTGCAGCATCGGCATTCGGTGCCTCCTCAGCTGCATCATAATTGTCCGGATTGAAACTCGGTCCCGCCGTATCATAATTGTCAGGATTGAAACTAGGTCCCGCCGTATCATAAACCATGTTCACCAACCCGTCGTCGTAAGCATCGTGGTCTTGGACATCCATATATGGCTCCACATAGGGCTCCGACTCCGATGCTAGAGATACAAGTTCTCCGTGCGCGGTCCACTGATAGTAATTCGGCGTAAAGCCCTTCGAGTATAAATGATACGTAACTTCCACTTCTGGATGATATTTCCTGTTGCGACATCTCACACACGGACACTTAATTTTGGTACCGTCCATGTACTGAGGGAACGCCTTGGCGAACTGCAGGAACTGCTGTACACCCTCAATGAATTCATCCCGCACACCGCACATGTCATCAGGATGACGGTTGTACATCCACGAAGGATGACGCAGATAGTAATTCATATCCATTTCTAGATACTTCTGCAAAAATGACAGTATGTATCATATAAATCATTACATACAGTGGTTTATCACCTAGCTTCATAACTTAACCGTACTATAAAAATCATATCTGATATAATACATACTTTCATTTATCAAAGTCTAAAATAAGCAATATTCATGCTAACCCATCTTAAACCAACTAACCAATACCTGGACACTAAGCTAACTAAAACTAGTATACATAGCTCACTAAATGCAACTGAAAACGGATACTGATACAGTGGGACTTGTTGATACTTACTGATACATGGTTGCTGAAATGACACAGTGCTAATGGTTTTCCTCTTCGGTTGCCTGCTCACTGTTGCAGACCTCCTTCTCACTGCCCACTACAAGGCTCGAGCATGCCATCCCGCTTATTCTAGATACCATCTTAGTACACTCCTATCTAACATCTCTAAACATCACTAACCTACATATCTATATATACCCTATTAACACTTGACTTTATACCTTGCCTGCATCAACTCCTACAATTGCCTGTACTGATACCTCACACAGTCCCTGATACGTATCAGTGTATAAGTACTGATGACTGATACCAAACTGAAACTGAGATGCACTAAGGCATGCCTCTGCACTGCCTAGGGACTGCCCCCAAGTCTAACTGACAGGCACCATTTGGGTGCACTGCTGCAGTGTCCCATGCCAGAGCCCCAAGTCTGTGTCCATGTGATATTAGTGTCTGTGTCCATGTGATATTAGTGTCTGTCTGTGTCCATGTGATATTAGTGTCTGTATCCATGTCAAAAAACTTAATCCTAACCTTAGGTCCTTATCAGTGTCTGTGTCAGTGTGTGTGTGTGTCGTGTCGTGTCTGTGTCACCATATGTGTGTGTGTGTCGTGTCTGTGTCAGTATCACATGTGTTCTGAGAGAGAGAGAGAGAGAGAGAGAGAGAGAGAGAGTTAGGCTTTACCTAGAGCTCGAGGAAGAGGAGGGGGACGCCGGAGTAGCCGCGGGGGAGGTCGACGGAGCAGGCGGTCGACGGAGCGGGGGGGCGGGGGAAATTTTGTTTCGTTTCAAAATTTTAAAACATGGGAAAAAACGAAACCGAGCCCTAATTAACCCAATTTTAGCGACGTTTAGCGACGTCAAATAAGGACGTCGCTAAATTAAATTATAGCGACGTTACGGTCGTCGCTAAACACGTTGCTAAATATTTCTAATATAAACGTCGCTATTTGCGTCGCTAAACGTCGCTAACTTAGATATATTAGCGACGTTTAGCGACCAAAATTGAACTTATAGCGACTAACCTTATAAAAACTGAACATAAGTCGCTAAACGTCGTTAAATGTCGCCAATTAGCGACGTCTACCGACGTTTTACATGGAGTCGCTAAATTAGCGACGTTTTTACCTGGAGTCGCTAAAAAACGTCGCTAATCCCGCTTATTCTAGTAGTGGTGGAATCCTTTGGATTCCACTATATAGATCGTGTTAGATATTTAATTCACGATCTCCATTTAGTTGTAAGCCTTGCGGAGCGTTGGTGGCCAGAACGCAACACTTTCCAACTCCCATTCGGCGAGATGACGATCACCCTTTTTGATGTGGCGAATATACTAGGGTTACCTATTAAAGGTAACGCTATATATTTTGATCCGCACTTAAAGGGATCTGATCCGGAGTTATCTCGGTGTTAGCCCTCCTTCTGGTCTAAAAGATGGCAATTATGTGAAATTTCTATGGCTCCGTGGCAACTTTATAGACCTACATGAAACTATTGATGGGGTGGTTGATGTAGATGAAAATCGGGTATGTATTTTAATTAGTAAATTTGTTTATTACTTAATTTAGTGGTGCAATTCTATATAACACTTAATAAATTCAGGTCATTCGTTGCACTAGAGCGTATCTGCTCTGTTTATGTGGTGCAATTATATTTTCCGATGCATCGAGAAATATGGTAAATGTGCAGCTTTTACCATTCTTGGATGATCTGACCAAACCTATTGAGCATGCGTGGGGAGCTGCTACTCTTGCATTTTTGTACGCCAATCTGACAGAATTTGTCAGATCCAATCGCAAGAGTATTTGTGGATGTATTTCACTGATACAGGTACGAATGAAAGACCTTAAAAAGTTAGAGTAATTTTATACGCAAATTATGTTTGTACTAATGTCATATTTTTGTTTTATAGTTCTGGTCCTACGAGCACTTTTATATTAGTAGGCCTGTTACCAGCATTCTCAGTGATGTTGGAGTATTTCCAGTTGCTATACGCTGGCCTACAGACGTAGTGGATTATCAACACTACCAATATAGGACTGTATCACTATATCGTAGCCAATTTGATATACTGCGGTATAATGAGGTAATTTTTAAATATGCAATAAATATCTTTAAATTATTTAAGTTTTGATCGTAAATAAACATCACATCTAATTGATACAATATCTTTAAAGAGGTAAACTGGTTACCGTACTTATTTGATCCTGATGCTCCAGAAATCAAGATGACATCCTATGCATTTAGTTTACACAGATGTCATATTATATATGATCGGTTCACCATGTACCATCCGGCAGACCGTGTTCTTCGGCAATTCGGAATGGCCCCAATAATTTTCGATGATCCACCGACAGTCGGTTATCAGACATCAAATGCATTACAACGAATCATTTGTCTCGTTGCTGACTGGAATAATCGGTTCGAGAATTATAGTGTGAGGGACATGTCTCCTAGACTAAATTCTGCTGAGGAATGTAAGTTATAAGTTACTCATTATTCGTATTGATTTAGTGTAAATAGTTTGCTAAATTTTTGTTTATATTTTGCAGACATAGGTAGCCTGGACTACAGACAATGGTGAGGATGCCCTCTTATGAGCAACCGAGTATACCACTATGAGGAGCCCAGGTTCAAGACTAGATCCCTAGACGATTCTACAATGCGTGCTTTTATTGATGGAATGAATGATTTGGTATGACTTCATTATACTTTAACTTCATTATACTTTAAAAAATACATATACATAGATATGATAAATATATTAATTTACATGTTTCAAATTTCAGAGTGGGGTATACCGACAATATTTACAACAACCTCATATGGAGGAACATGTGGCTCGTCGTCTTATGGAGGAGCTTGTTACTCGTGTTGAGCATCTGGGTATTGGACCGGAACCGGAAATGCCTCCGGTACAATCCCGTCTTCCACCGGACTATCCGACCGGCTTAGTACGACAGAGACACTCTCGTCGTCGTCGGCGGGATACTGCTGGAGCGGGCCCGAGTTACCAGTATGCTGGAGCGGACCCGAGTTACCAGTATGCTTGAGCGGACCCAACTTACGAGACTCCTGGAGCGGGACCGAGTTACGAGACTACTGGAGATGAAAGCTACCAGATATTCACACAATTTTTTTTGAATCCATCAGCACCGCTGCCTACCCAAACTCAACAAGACGAGGACGAGGATTAGTAGATAATTTTTAACATTGTATGATTGCAATTTTTGTATGATTTGTAATGGTTTTTTATTACAATATTTGGGTATTGAACAATTATATTTTACTCTCTCGGTTGACTAGTACATCTTCTTCGGTTGTGTCCCATAGCACCACAATTACCGCAACGTAGATCTCTTGTCGATGATTCCCGTGGTTTGATGCGGTTCTTCTTTGGTCTTCCGGCTTTGCGTCTTACATCTGGCACCCCAATTTGTCCTCTTACCAAAGGACCTTGGATCTCGTAGGGAACTGGAATTGGCTCCATTTTTTGCGCGTATACACTTCTCAAGGTATCCGTCGAAAATACTGCAGGATAAAAACTATCAATACTAATATTGCAATATCTACAAACAAAACATGCATGTATACATGGTATATAAGTATGGTACCATATTAAACATGTACAAGATCTGTCAGTTATATGAACAATATAGGTTCTACTTGTTGCCCGGTCTATTATTTCAAACTTATAACTATCAATAGCTAATATTTCTAGGTGATTCTTCTCTTTGATAATAGAAGCCATATTTTTTAACATCTTCGGACAATAATCTGTGTCTATATTTTCAGCATTCTTTCTACGATTGTCATGAAGTGTAATAATCTTGGCTCTAATACCATCGAGAAGTATTGTTATTGGCTTATCTCGTAATTTCTTAATCCAGCTATTGAAACATTCAGCAAGATTAGAAGTGTTAATATCTAATCTAGGACAAGTAGCATACGCTGTTATCCAATGTTCAAATTGACGACTTTCATCGTTTACACCAATAAGCCAATCGTACAACATTATGTTCTCGACTTTAATTATATCAAACACACTCTCTGCATCCGTTTTATTATATGATCTAGCAAGCGAGTCTAACAAGCGTTGAAATACTGGTTCTTTGGTAACTTTTTTCATATTTTGTTTAAAATGTTGAATACAAAAAAAATGAGCAGATGCAGGAAAAATAGCACGAACAGCATTTATTAAACCCTTTTGCTTGTCAGATATAAATGAAATTGTACTCCAATCATTAAAACAACTTTCAAAAGATATTTTAAGAGAATTTAAAAACCAAGACCAAGAATCACTATTCTCACATTCAGCAACAGCATAAGCTATATGATATAATTGATAGTTAGGATCGTGAGCACAAGCAATAAATAAGATACCTTGATATTTAGACAAAAAAATGTAGCATCAGTACTAATAATTGGTAAACATCCACTTAAAAATCCATCAATACATGACTTAAAACAAATAAAAATTCGTTAGAAGCTATTGTTTTCGGTAGTTTTAATAAAACATTTACTACCTGGATTTGTCTCCATAATTCTATAACAATACTCCTCAAGACTAGCGTATGCCTCATCATAACTACCATTAATTTCAGCTAATGCTGTCTCTCGGGCTCTCCATGCTTTGGAATAACTAACTTGTATACGGTGCTCCCTATATATATCTTTAACAATTTGTGATGGACTGTATGACTGGTTATCTCTAATAATGTCACTTATCATGGTCTTAATCCATGAAGCGGTAGCTAGTCGATGATGTCCTGTACTAAGTCTTCCTAAACAAGAATGACGATTTTCTAATGTACTAACTTTAACTATATCGCCATTTCCAATAGATTAGACATATACTCTCCAATTACAATTCGGTTGATCACAACTATAAATAATTCCACGAGCATTATTCATAAGACTAGCTGAACAACTAAAATTATATTTAATTACTAAATTACTTATAAAGCTTCTAAAGTGAGAACGACTAGGAAATGATTGTCCCTTAAATAATTTATCAGTGATAGCTTTTACAACATCATCATCTACCGTATAATCTACATTTTCAACTAAATCATCACTATTTTCATCGTCATTGTCACTATCACCATCATGGTTAGATTCATCTGATGATGAATGACCTTCTTGGATAAATGAAACTATTTGTTGAGAAGAACTAGCACCCGAACTAACATGCTGATATTCAGAAAAATATTCATTATTTCTACAATCTAAGGTTGCTGTTACTTTAATAACATATATTTTTATATATCGTGATTGTGAATTAATCTCAAGAATATAATTCCATGCATCTTCACTATCTATCAAAAAATAATTAGAACAGAAAATAGACTTCAGAATAAAATCATAATTAATAGAACAACGTTCAATAATATGATTACGTATATTTTCAAAACTAATATTCGGGTAAGTTGAAAAAATTATACTTTCTCCTCCTTCGTAATTTAACCCATTTACTTTATCGTCGTGCGAGCATACAATTTTTACGCTACGATCCATGACGGTTGAGAACTTTTGCTACAGAAAACAGGAGGAGGAAGCTGTAAAAATAGGAGGAGTAAGCTGCGAAAATATGAGGAGGAGGAGGAGGAGGAGGGGGTGAATGTGTTGTGTGAGGAGTGTTTGGGGGGTGGGGGTGTTTATAGGGGTTGGAGGGAGCCGTTGGAGGGAACCGTTGCTCAACGGTTGGATATCCAACGGTGCATGGCCCGCCAACTGGGTTGGCGAGCGGCCTCTCGAGGAGAGCGCCCCGCCAACTCAGTTGGCGAGATGCTCGCCAACTCAGCACCTCGCCAACTGAGTTGGCGAGTGGTCCCCCCCTCCGCAAATTCCCCTAACTTTTTTCGTTTTTTATAAATATATAATATTATATTACTTTAAATGAAAAATTCTGAAAAATAAAATACTAAACTTGTGAAAATGTTCCTTAATTACCTTACAATCTTAAAAAATAGTGAAATACTTGGGTTTATGTCCTTTCTTCTGAACATGTTGGAAGTTTGGTAATTAACTCTCTACTTTTTGTTACGGGTAATCCTCACAACTATTAATCATGGCAAATTATAAGGGCACTGCACATTTTACTCGGGGCTAGCCCATTGAAAAATTACAAAAAATTATAAGTTTGCCATCCGAAAAGTTACTTGGGGCTAGCCCAAACTCGGAACTGTTATAGGACTGTCAAAATTTTGATAGTCCTACCACTTGGATGGACTGTCACAATTTTGACAGTCCTACCACTTGGATGGACTGTCAAAATTTTGACAGTCCACCATCCTAAAAGTTACTTGGGACTAGCCCAAACTCGGGACTGTTATAATTAGGACTGTCAAAAATTTGACAGTCCTACCACTTGGATGGACTGTCAAAATTTTGACAGTCCACCATCCTAAAAGTTACTTGGGGCTAGCCCAAAGTCGGGACTGTTATAATCAGGACTGTCAAAATTTTGACAGTCCTACCACTTGGATGGACTGTCAAAAATTTGACAGTCCTACAATTTGTATGGACTGTCAAAATTTTGACAGTCCTAACAATTTATAGGACTGTCAAAATTTTGACAGTCCTAATTTTAACCCACTGAAAATTTTATATAAAACTAGGACTGTCAGGATTTTGACAGTCCCACAAACAATGAGGACTGTCAAAATTTTGACAGTCCTCATTTTAATTGTCAGGATTTTTTTTTTAGTTTATTTCTATTTAGTTAGTTTTGGATTTTGATTTTTTTTATTTAGTTTAACATCCAAAATAAAATATGTTATCATTGAACCCAAAAAAATAAAATATATATCTACCGTACGAATATTACGTCTGCCGTCGATCAGACTTCGAACGGCCATAACTATTTGTTTTCAAATCGTTTTTCGTCACACAATAGGTCGATTTGTATGTTTTCGACGAGAGTAACACAATTCGTATAGAGAGAATTTTCATCCGAAGTAAGACGAACATATTACAGGCAAAAATATAAAATATAAAACTTTAAAGTATCATAACTTTTGACTGGGAGATCGAAACAAGCTCCAGTTTGAGCCAAAATGACCGTATGGAAAAGTACTTCGGGATAAACCGTTTCACCGTTTGACGGACTTCCCAAATTTTTAAAATCTCCAAAAAATGATGTTTTCGACCTCCAAATCTTACTTTTGGTAATTTTTTTTTTTACAAAATATTTAATGTACCAATAATAAATTTACTATTTTAAATAACAGAATACTTTAATAAATTTTAAAGATAGAAATTTGGGATTTTGATATATATCGACAACTGAGTTAATTTATTTTAATTTTTTGTTAATTTTGAAATTTCGATTGGAAGGACCGTCAAAATTTTGACAGTCCTAAAAATTTCGACATATATTTTTAGGACTGTCAAAATTGTGACAGTCCTAGTATAAAGTAGGACTGTCAAAATTGTGACAGTCCTAAACTTTACCCACTGTCTGTAAGCACAGTTATATGTAAGTTTAGGACTCACAATTTTGACAGTCCTAGTATTTACTAGGACTGTCACAATAGTGACAGTCATAAACTTTACCCACTGCAGAATTTAACATTCATGACTGTATAAATGTCTACAGTCCTATAAGTATACAGGACTGCAGAATTTTTCACAGTCCTAAATTTTTAGGACTGTTGAAATGCCTACAGTCCTATATAAATTTAGGACTGTAGAAAATTCTACAGTCCTTAATATACATAGGACTGTCGATTTTCCTACAGTCCTAAATCTATATAGGACTGTAGGAAAATCTACAGTCCCGTCCGATACTGCTCGATATTGTCGACGATTCTCGACATTTTATGACCTAAAATCGTGTTCGATTCTCGACATTGTCGACTTTGGGAGCCATCGACAAGGAGGACGAAGTCTCGGAGAGTTGGAGAGTTCCGCCGGCGGGAGGGGGGAGGGCTCCGGTGGGGTGGGGAGGGTTTGGGAGAAGGGTTTGGGAAAGTGGGCTAGTCCCAAGTAAAATAATGAGCTAGTGTGAGTAAACTTTGCTCAATCCTGGGCTAGCCCCAATCCTGGGCTAGCCCCAAGTAATATGTGCAGTGCCCTTATCAAAAGCCTTAATCATCGTCAACTGAGCCTTCTTCCAGTAAAATGGGACCGATTACAGATACACAAAAATAAAAAAAATAAAAAAAAATGAAAAAGTGATGCAAAGAACAATCTCAAAAGAACAAATTACTCCAGAATACTAACAGATATTTTAATTTTGTTTATTAGAATAGCCAGAAGCTCAAACTCGAATTATTATTAGTAGCAATTAATTGCTATAAAACCCAAAGCAAGAGAAAATTTGTGCAGTGTGACTATATATCACTATCCCGTTGATGCATGCATGAACACAAGAAGAAGAAGAAGAAGAAGACGTATAATATTGTTTGTGTACGTACTCCAAAATTCAAAAGATACTTAAGAGTGCATCACGAGGAGGAAGACTCTCAAGCATTGCAGTTGTTGCAGTACTGCCTGTGTCTGCGGGAAGCTACCTACTTCCAGTGTCCAGTCCAGTCCTGTCCTGTCCTGTCCTGTCCATCTCGTTCAAGAAAGCCATTGCAGCGACGTGGACTGGAGTGGAGTGGTGTCACTTCCACACATCACCATGCACGTACGTTTCTTTATTTATATATATATATATATATATATATATATATATATATATATATATATGTGTGTGTGAAATAATAGAAATAGATTGGACTAGTACAGATGTGGAAGTCTATTGCTATTGATCTACATGTGTATGACTTATTTAGAAATATGAACAATATGGTTCATATTTCGTTTACCCAATATAAATTATATGGCTAATATTCCGTTTACCATATATATATATATATTTTTTTTTTCGGAGAAGACAAATTTAATTCAGACGCCTTCGAGAGGCTACAAACTCAGCCCGCAAACTTACATACAATCCAGTCCGAAGGTCTATATATACAAACCGCAAACTTACGTACATGTATATATATATATATATATATATATATATATATATATATATATATATATATATATTAACGACAGCGGCGGAAACAGACGTAAAAAAAAATTTAAAAAATTGTAAAACGTTCTTCGGATAGACGTTATGATGCTTTATGTAAAAGAAATTTATATTTTATATTTTCAGTAAAATTTGTTATAATTTTGTTGATCTGTATAAAAATTTTCGAAATTTTAATTAGGCAAATATTCAGTGGACAAAATCATAGTTTACCCTAAATATTTCACATCTTCGATCTAGCGTATACTTACTCTCGTAAGGCTCTTTCTTTGTAGCTCTGCGCCAGCTTGACTTGAATTCACAAGGATCCAGACAAATGCCAATTAGCCAACAAACAACAAGAATCGTTACAATATATAATGTAGGGATATTTAGATTTTAGAGTTATAAAATTAGTATTTAAATTTTTTAAAAAGTAATAATTAATATTTGGATTCAAAAAAGTCGTAAAAAATAATTAGTACGATTTTTGAGACAAAAAATATTACTAAATATTTTTTAGATTCAAATATTAATTTTATAACTAGATTCAAAGTCTAAATATCTCTATAATGTATGTATCGGTATCAATGGACGAGGAATCTTCTCCATATACTATGCATTAATTATATAAGATTAGTACTGATTAATTTTCTTGCCCATTTACTGTAGAATTAGTGGTTGTCTCGGTACTGATACATTTGTGATGTAGTTCAAGTGATGGTACTGCACTGGAATTCAAAACACGGTGGAAGAAGAAGAAGAAGAAAAAAAAGATAGAGATTAATTGGAAGAGAGCTAGCAAACACTCAATTGATGGAGAATCGGTATAAATTTTATATTATATTTTACTTACTTTAGTTATTCTAAAAATATATTAGATAATTTTTCTTTTTCTTTTTTATCTATTGGGAATTTAGGTTGGTATAAATAATTATAGTTCTTATAATGCTTTATATATAGGCCATAAATTTTATATTATATTTTACTTACTTTAGTTATTCTAAAAATATTTTAGATAAAAATTAATTTTTCTTTTTTATCTATTGGGAATTTAAGTTGGTATAAATAATTATAGTACTTATAATGCTATATATATAGGCCATGTAAGCTACACTTGTAATTTGAATTGAAAATAAATCTACTTGTATGGTGAGATGCCAAAATATTGAAGAGCAGATTTTGTTGGATTGTACTTCGTTTTCGATTGAGCGCACGAAAGTGGTGACAATGGATTTGATCATTTAGTCTCACATCGAATAAAAAGTGGGATAATGAGGGGTATAAGATATTGGGATTGGTTCATGGCATTCTCTTGTAAGCTAGGTTGGTTCACTCCAATATCGCATTTCATTGATCAACTTCGGTTTGAATCATACCACGTTTTCAACAAGTGGTATCAGAGTCCAAGATTACGGGACTGATTTGGACACTCTAACGAGATAGATTTACGGAACGTTCATGCGTATAATCGAATTATACGGAATATCTTTCCAATGTGGAGTTAGGAGCATCCTCCATAAGGCGATCTGGATGTCAGACATTCATAGAAAACGGATTAGACCTAATGTTGGAGGCAACTTCACAGATTTGTTTCGAATGTGGGCTCGACACATCTAAGGTGGAGCAAGACATTGTGGTTTGAACACGATGATTGTGTGGATGAACATGTTAGTTTGATTTTGTGGTTGAAATGATGTAATATGTTTCTCTTGGATGCTCGATTGGCGGAAAAGAGCAAAGGTAGCTAGGGTGCTTGGTTGCTCGACTAGCAAAAATGAGGTAAGGTGGATATTGTTTGATTGTATCTCGTTTCCGGTTGAGCGCTTAGATGTGGTGACAATGATGGTGTGGATAAATATGTCAATTTGGATCTGTGGTCAAACTGGCAGAAATGAACAAAGATAGCAGGGGTGCTTGGTTGCTCGACTAGTGAAAATGAGCTAAGGTGTATATTGTTGGATTGTATCTCATTTCTGAAAAGATTACCAAAACAGAGGCCTACACCATGGTCATTTAAGTGGAAGTCTTTGTTGGAGTGGGTGGGGTTCCCAACCTATGTGAAAAATATTCCGGAGTATGATTGAGTATTTCTACATATAATAGGATTACCTCAATTTATTTGGATTGGATATTCCTAAATATAATAGGAATATCTCAATGGATTTGGATTGGATATTCCTATCTATAATAGAAATGCTAGTTGTGGATTTAAGGCTATATATAGGTGTCTCCGGGCCCTAAAATATATCATCTCTCTCTAAAAAAAATATAGCAACAAGGAGAGAAAAGGAGGCAAGAGTGTCATTGCAACATTGGAGAGGAGAAAGAAGGATTGGAGGCCGTTTCAAAGAAGAAAATCAGTTTCGGGTATTTTTCGTTGTCTTTCTTCTTCGTGTTTATAATCTATTTTCTGTTCCAAAAGAGTTGTGGTGATCTGTTTGGATCGGTGAGAAGTTTTAAGGAGACAGTGTATTTCTTGTTCCATTAGTGGAGACTTTTCAGGGTTGGACTCCGATCGTCCCGTGGTTTTTCCCGCAAGGATTTTCCACGTCAAAAATCTCTGTGTCTGCAATTTGTGTTTGGCGTTTTTGGTTTGTGCGTTTTGCTCGGTTCTCTCGTAGGTACTCTCTGGTTTGGGGAACGGTTTCCGCACTTTCGTTCCCAACAAAGTGGTATCAGAGCCAGGTTCTGAAATTTCAGAAGGGTGTCAGGAGTTGACAGGCAAACCAGGGAGGAGAGATGGATGCGAAGTCGGTGCGCATGGTAAACCTGAACGGTACCAACTATCATTACTGGACGAGCAAGAGGAAGGATCTGCTATTTGTCAAGAAGCTGCATCTGCCGGTATTTGCTTCCGAGAGACCCAGTGACAAATCCAAAGAGGACTAAAATTTTGAGCATATACATGTGTGTGGGTACATCAGGCAGTTCGTTGACGAGAACCTGTACAACCACGTTGCCAGTATTGACCACGCGAGGACACTGTGGGATAAGCTACAATCTTTGTATGTAAAGAAGACCGGAGTAAATAAATTATTCTTGATCCGGATGATGATGGGTTTGCGGTACAAAGATGGGACGTCTATTACGGATCACTTGAGTGAGTTTCAGGGCATGGTTGACCAGCTATCCTCGATGTGAGTCAAGTTCGACGATGAGGTTCATGGACTATGGCTGCTGTGTACATTGCCAAACTCGTGGGAGACCATACCAGTGTCTATGATCGCTTCTGCTCCGGAAGGCGTGGTCAGTCTGGAGGTTGCCAAGAGTGGGGTACTGAATGAAGAGATCCGGAGACGTTCGTAGGGCACTTCATCCACATCCCACTCAGAGACGTTTGTTTCAGAGAGCCGCGGAAGGGGTAAAAGCAGGGGTCCAGGCGATGGCAGAAACAGAAGTAGGAAAAGGTCCAAGAGTAGGTACGATGACCCGGAGTGTTACCATTGTGGCAAGAAGGGCCAAATCAAGCGAAATTGTTTCGCTTGGAAGAGAGAGAAGAAGGGCGACAAGGAGAAACAATGTGAGAACACTACAGCGGCAGCCTCGACACATGGAGGCGACGTGATCATTGTAGGTGATGAGGTAGTTATGAACCTCGCTTGCAATGACAACTCTTGGCTGGTAGACTCAGGTGCTTCAGCACACGTATCTCACAACATGGCATTATTTGCTACATATACAACAGGCGACTGTAGAGTATTGAAGATGGGTAATAAAGATGTGTCGAAGGCGGTTGTCATTGGAGATGTGCATTTGAGGACAAAGACATGTGCAGTTCTTGTTCTCAAAGATGTCCGTCATGTCCCTGATATCCATTTCAATTTGGTGTCGGTTGAAAGGTTGGATGATGAAGGTTTCTTCAGTCTCTTCGGAAATAATCAGTGGAAGCTTTCCAGAGGTTCGATGGTGATTGCCAGAGGAAGTAAGAGGTTCGTACTCTACTACATGGAAGTGAGCGCACAGGGGGCACAGGAGGTTAACGCGGCTACTGATGCGTCTACTGAGTTATGGCACAGGCGGTGTCACGACCCGATTCCGTAGAATCATTTGAGGCGTCCCCCGAATCGTGACCGCCGTGCGGGCCTGGAGTTGCGCTCGCACAAGGCTTTAATGATTTGCATAGCAAGCACATATTCAGAGTACGCAGATAAATTGAAACACAGATTTGAAACATGAAAAAGTTCTCTTTATTGATAATGAACATCTATTACAAACTCCTGAACGAGTCAGCTAATATGCCGAACGGCTTACAAAAGAGATGACTCAAAATGAGATAGCAGTCCTGTACATTACATCCCTTTATAAACTCAAAAGAAATAGACCTCCAGGCTGGAGGATAGCTTTGCCACGGAGCTGCATTTGTGTATGAAGAGTTGCAGCTTCGGACTTCAAAAGGCTTCAAGGGCGCGGTGAAGGTGCGCTAACAGCTGGACTGGATCGGGAAGACGACTTTGGCTCCTCTTTCGGTTCGCCTTGGTGCGGAGAACCTGTTTCAACGAGGGTCAGCATATCGAAACATGCTGGTGAAGGCGAGCTAGCCGAACTATACCAATCAACACGTTGTTTTAATGAAGCATGCATATTTGTGGGTTTCTATCTTGCCTTAGTTTATTTACAAGTAAGCAGCATATAGAATTTACTGAAAATGAACGTGCCACCGTTCGGTGGATTTTACCTGCCCGTCTGAATTACCTGCACAATACTTACCATGCCTTCCCTGCCACGAATACACAAGTTAGTATGCAACAGGTTTAAATATACAAGATGATCACTGGCTTGATTGCCATAATGGACACTAGTCTGTGACGAAGATGGTTTGCTCGTGCAAGAACGTGAGGCGCCGCATACCACCCTGTCCTAGTACGTGAGACTAAATGTTAGTTCCGTCCGGAGCCGGAACGGTGCCAGTGCCCCAGCAGCCGCCCGCAGGAACTATACCTTGTGCACAAGTTGTACGTGATCGCACATTAACAATCATTCGCCCGGAGGCTACGTTAACAAGCATTCGCCCGGAGGCTACGTTAACAAGCATTCGCCCGGAGGCTACGTGAGTACAAGACAAGCAGTATTGCATGATTCATTTTACATTACAACTACGTTATATTCATGCATCAGGATATACGTTTAAACTTGTATCTATGCATTTGATGAACATTCCGAACGAATAAGCATGCAAAGATATAACCGTTCACAAGTTTATTGACAAGCATAATAAACCAAGTCTTTTCCCTTTTTATCTTGGTTTCTTTTATTATTACTTGGTATCGTTTGATTGGGGCAAAGAAGAATACAGATTATTAGATGTGAAGCTTGGAAGCAGGGCTAGCAAATCGGGTTGGTAGCCACTCACTTAGATTGATGGAAGGAGAAGGAAATAGGCGCTTCACGACTCCGCTCGTAAGCCGCCTACTGCTCGTTCACCTGCGCACGAACAGCTCGATTAATACTTCTTCCTCTCTTTCCAATCTCGGAATAGAAGTGCAAGTCAATGAATGAAAATAATGAAGACCATCGAAACCGTTCAAGGAAAACAAGCAAATTCCAAAACCAACTCAAAGCACGAAAGCAACAAGCGACATCGAAAATCGAGACAATAAAAGATAGCAGCGGAGAGGTCCCTCCTGACTCTGCCGCTAAGCCGATCCTGGGGGCACGGTCCACTGAATATGGGAATCGATTCCGAAGAAACAAATCCATAACGAGGACGAGTTCTTAATTCAATCTATCCTGATCGAACGATACCGTTTGTGTTTCTTAGCCGCGCTCCCCGCACCGGGGGAACGGGGCGCTACAGGCGGCTCAGCCATATCAGCGAGAAGGGGATGAGCTACTTGGTGAACATGAAGGTGATTCCAGGACTAAAGTCTACAAAGTTGGAGAAGTGCACGCACTGTTTGGCGGGAAAGCAAAATATGGTGCATTTCCAAAGTCACCCAAGTTCAAGGAAGTCGGCGTTGCTCGAGTTGATTCACTCGGATGTCTGCGGTCCTATGAAGGTAAAATCCATTGGTGGTGCTTCTTATTTTGTAACATTTATTGATGATTGTTACAGGAAGGTTTGGGTCTATTCCTTAAAGACCAAGGATCAGTTGTTGCCCACTTTCAAGGAGTTTCAGGCCTCTGTTGAAAGAAAAACGGGCAAGAAGCTGCTATGTGTTCGGTCGGACAATGGCGGCGAGTATATCGGTCCCTTTGATGCTTATTGCAGAGAGCAAGGGATACGACACTAGAAAAATCCACCAAAGATACCGCAGCTCAACGGTGCAGCGGAGCGGATGAACTGGACGCTAATGGAGAGGGTGCAGTGTTTGCAGTCAAAAGCAAACTTGCCAGGAAGCTATTGGGGTGAGGCACTTTACACAGCTGCTTATGTTATTAATTTATCTCCTAGTTCTCCTTTGCAGGGTGATGTGCCTGACAAAGTATGGTACGACAAAGAGCCGTCATACAATCACCTGCGAGTGTTTGGTTGTAAGGCCTTCGTGCATGTACTGAAGGATGAGAGATCCAAACTTGAGCCAAAGACGAGGCGGTGCATCTTTGTCGGCTACGGTCGGGATGAGTTTGGCTATAGACTCTACGATCCAGTGGTAAGAAAGATCTATAGAAGCAGGGACGTGGTATTCGTCGAGGACCAGACCCTGACCAATACTCAGAATTCTGAGATGCCTTCTGAGGCTGAGGAATTGCCTGAGTTAGAGTCATTTTGCTTCGAGCAGTTTTTAGAGGATATCGCAGAGGATCCAGTTATGGGGGAGTCAATACATGGAGTTTCTTCCAACCTTGATCATCAGCCTGTTGATGGTGGTCAGGGTGACCCTCAGGAGGATGAGCATGCCGAGGAGGCAGTTCCTAGAGGGGAGGAGGCTGTAGATATACAGCCAACACCAGTGGTTCCGTTGAGGATGAGCGATAGAGAACGTCAACCATCTACGAGATACTCACCGAGTGAGTATGTGCTACTGACTGACGGGGGAGAACCCAAAATTTTTGCAGAGGCTACGGAAGACGAACACAGGCATGAGTGGATGGAGGCCATGCAGGAGGAGATGAGTTCCTTGGAGGCCAACTCTACTTATGATCTGGTGCGGTTGCCAAAGGAAAAGAAGCCTTTGAAAAATCGATGGGTGTTCAGAGTGAAACAGACAGATGATGCTACTCGCCCTCGATAGTAAGCGAGATTAGTAGTTAAAGGCTACGATCAGCAGAAAGGCATAGATTATGATGAGATCTTTTCACCAGTCGTCAAGCAGTCGTCTATACGGGTGGTGCTAGCATTGGCAGCCAGTTTCGACTTTGAGGTCGAGCAAATGGATGTGAAGACGGCATTTCTCCATGGTGATCTTGAGGAGGAGTTGTACATGGAGCAGCCAGAGGGATTCTGTGAGAAGGGCAAGTCATATTTGGTCTGCCGTTTGAGGAAGAGCTTGTATGGTCTGAAATTGGCTCCGAGGCAGTGGTACAGGAAGTTCGAGTCGTTTATGGGAGAGCATGGCTATGCACGAACGACGTCGGATCATTGTATTTTTGTGAGGTACTTCACCGAGTATGATTTTATCATTTTGTTGCTTTATGTTGATGACATGTTGTTGGTGGGTCGGAATGCCACCAGGATAGCAGAGTTGAAGCGCCAACTGGGCGCAGCCTTCTCTATGAAGGATTTGGACGCAACGAAGACTATTCTTGGAATGGAGATCAGCCGAGAGAGAGAGTCCAAGCTGCTACACTTGTCCCAAAAGAAGTACATTCACCGGGTACTTCAGCGTTTCGGGATGGACGGGTAGAAGAAAGTGAGTAACCCCCTTGCGACTCACTTTAAGTTCACTGAGGAGCAGTGTCCATCTACAGAGGACGAGAAGGAAGATATGGAGCGAGTTCCATATGCCTCAGCCGTAGAGAGTCTTATGTATGCTATGGTATGTACGAGGCCAGACATTGCTCACGCAGTCGACACAGTTAACATGTACACTTCTAATCCTTGAAGGTTACATTAGAGTGGGGTCAAGTGGATTCTATGATATCTTCAGGGTACTGTCGATTGGAGACTTTTATTTGGTGGTGACGAGCCGAAGCTGGTTGGATATACCGACGCTGATATGGCTGGAAATGTAGAGACGAGGCGATCGAGTTCGAGCTATGTGATGATGTTTGCTGGTGGAGCAGTATCGTGGCAGTCACGTTTACAGAAGTGTGTTGCCTTGCCGACGAAAGAGGCAGAATACATTGCGACAGGCTTGCAAGGAGTTGCTGTGGATGAAGAAGCTGTTGTAGGAAATTGGGCTAAAGCAGGAGCAGTATCCTTTGCTTTGCGATAGTTAGAGTGCTATTCACCTTGTGAAGAACCAGACATTTCATAGCCGGTCCAAGCACATTGATACCCGGTATCATTGGATACGGAAAGTGGTTGACAAGAAGGAAGTGGCGCTTGAGAAGGTTCATACATATGACAACGGAGCAGATATGTTCACAAAGGTTCTACCAAGGAAAAAATTTGAGTACTGCAGGCGGATCGTTGGGATGACGACCCCCTCCACATAGTTGTGAAAGGGAAGATTTGTTGGAGTGGGTGGGGTTCCCAACCCATGTGAAAATTATTCCGGTGTAGGATTGAGTATTTCTACATATAATAGGAATACCTTAATTTATTTGGATTGGATATTCCTAAATATAATAGGAATATCCCAATATATTTTGATTGGATATTCCTATCTATAATAGGAATACTAGTTGTGGGTTTGAGGCTATATATAGGTGTCTCCTGGCCCTAAAATATATCATCTCTCTCTAAAAAAAATATAGCAATAAGGAGAGAAAAGGAGGCAAGAGTGCCATTGCAACATTGGAGAGGAGAAAGAATGATTGGAGGCCGTTTCGAAGAAGGAGATCAGTTTCGGGTATTTCTCGTTGTCTTTCTTCTTCGTGGTTATAATCTATTTTTTGTTCCAGAAGAGTTGTGGTGATCCGTTTGGATCAGTAAGAAGTTTGTAAGAAGTCAACGTATTTCTTATTCCATTAGTGGAGGTTTTTCAGGGTTGACTCCGATCGTCCCGTGGTTTTTTTCGCAAAAAATTTTCACGTCAAAAATCTCTGTCTCTGCAATTTGTGTTTGACATTTTTGGTTTGTGCGTTTTGCTCGATTCTCTCGCAGGTACTCTCTGGTTTGGGGAACGATTTTCACACTTTCGTTCCCAACAGTCTTTTTGTTGAGTAGATTACCAAAACGAGGCCTACACCATGGTCATTTAAGCGGAGGTCTTTTTGTTGAGTAAATTATCAAAACGGAGGCCTACACCATGGTCGATTTGGAAGACTTAACCATGATCATAATTCTCGAATTTTACGTTTAAATGATTTACCAGCATGAGGTGAATTTTTCGAAACCAGAAAGAATGATAGAGTACCATTTTGGATTTTATATTATATTTTAGTTATTTGGTTATTCTAGGATTGTTTTAGATAGAGAACATATTATCTTTTTCATTTATTAGTAATAAATTTAAATTTATTTGTATTCATTCAATAATATGGATTTATAATACTATATACATGTCATGTACAATAATAGTACTCTTATTATTTGAATTGAAGAATTGAAATATTTTGTTGTTCTTCTTCTTCACCCGTCAAGAATAAAAGTCTGACATAGAAATCCGACGTCACCCACACGTCATTAAAATAATTACACCATTCTAAAGTTGGATATTTTAATAATTACAACTTGGTAGTTATATTTTATATTTCTATTAAAATTATTCGTGGTATTTAACGATAATTAACTGTTTGCATATTATGTAAATCTTTTGCATCCAATTTTGTCGCAAATTCTTAATTTCATATCTTCCGTCGTCTCTGTCCCGAGGTACAATATAATTTAGGGTACACAATTAATAACTTCAAAAAAAAAAATTGTTGGTGATAAAAATATTCTTCAAATGTTTAGATGTCCTTTTATCATTCATGGTTGAGTTATTAACATGGTTCAATTCTAATGTGGGACAATGGATCCAAATGACATACAACTCAGTGTATACAAAAGTTTCGTACGTATTATCGGACATCTTAATATAAAAAATTAACAAAAAAAATAAATAAAAACCACTTAATTTTGCATAATTTGATATGATCAAAATTCTGCAACCGTGCATTAAAAAAAAATAAAAAAAATCCTGCAACTGTGTATGCATCTTGATTTGCTATATAAAAAACAAATAAAAATAAATAAATTTCTTCTTCGGGGTTGTGGCCCAGCTGGATGATTTGTAGGTTTTATCATTGACTAGCTAGAATGGTGAAAATAAAGGTCGAAATAAAAAAATGTTCGTTTTAGCACTCATTGCCCATAAGAATGTTTTGATTCGTTGAGTGGTTCATGTAGGCCCAGGGCTGCAGGGCTCATGCTCGTGAATCTTACTGTTGGAAATCCGATGACTTCACCCATTGAATCACCCATCACATGAGTGGTTCTCATATTTCTTAAGCCAACTCCAACTTATCCTTATTTTTTTTTCTTCTTTCTCATTTTGAGGACTCGTAATATAATATTTTTATATTATTTTATCCTCAAAATCTTACAACTCCAATGCATCTATTCTCAAACAATAAACAACTATTAATTATTTTTACATAATTTTTTTATAATTATTTTAATATAATCATATACAGTATGTTATTTATATATCAAATTTTCTAAAAAAAAAAGAAAAAAAAATATGAAATTTTTGTACATGATCCAAATTATGTGAAATTCTACAAATTTTTTTTTTAATATTAATAACAAATATATTCAACATTAGACTTTATTGAAATATTTCAACAATAACATTTTAATGATATTATTATATTAGTTAAATTTATAAATTAAAATACATAGAACGAAACCGATTCTCAAATTTAAAAAATTTCATCCTTCCCTCGCATTTGAGGATGAAACCACTTTTCCCTAAAAAATTTGAAAGAAATTTCTCAAACTGAGGATGGATTTGGAGAGGATTTTTCCTTCAGGTTGAGTTGGAAATGACCTTATAATATATATATATATATATATATGTATATATATATAATATTACTATGTTAGAGCAGTTAGTCATATATGTGCCTACTAAGTATTTTTAGGTATTATATCATAACCATCTTATCAAGTTGGGCCTCATTTGACTATAAAAATTTGTGATTCATCATCCATGATATAGAACTGATGTGACAACGAGATTATTGTTACATATAATAATTTTTTTTTATTTTTTGATATTCTAGTTTGTTTTTTGAATTCTATCATGATCGAGACGTGGTCGTAGACGTGACAATGATTAAGTGTTACAATTAACATTTTCTTTTTATTTTCTCATTTATAATATTCTAATTTTATTTTTTAAATTCTATCATAATTTTTTAATTTGTGATCAAAATTTTCAAACAGTAAAATCATCGTCACATGATGTCTCGTCATCTTTATGTCATAGGTGAACTTTGATGATGAATAATATTTTTGTTTTATTATATTCTGGTGAGAATGGAAGATTTCCAAATAGTTTGGGGAAAGAAATTAATTTTGTATGGTTTAATGAAGTATTCTTAAAATCCATAATCGACTAAAATAAATTTAATGTTTTTTCCATAAATTTCATGCTAAAATCACCCCCCCTTCACTCAAGAAAAGAGGGCAAAAATTGTAAACATTTTCAAGCTTAAAATGAACGGATTTTTTTCGTTTAAAGTAATAAAATATAATATAATTATTAAAAAAGGGAAAAGTGGGGGGTATTTGCAGATAGGGGGACCACTCGCCAAGTGACTTGGCGGGGCGAGGCAGCTCGCCAACTGAGTTGGCGGGCCATGCTGAGTTGGCTTTCTGTCACGCCCCAGTCCCAAAATGTCGAGGGACAGGGCACGAGGCAATGGCCAGCAGCACGCACCGATGGACAACCCAATTTAATGGATCCATCAGGGCATGCTTAAGCTGTAGTCTAGCTGTGAAATGTTACAAGTCTCAGGTAATTCTAATCTCATCCACAGAATAGCACAGATTAATTTCCAGAAATAATGTAATGGAAATAAATAAGCAGTATCAAATAAGATTATCTCGGGAAACAATCCGAGAATTATTCTGTTACATTCAGAGGAAAATAGACAGGAAATAAATGCTAAAAATGGAAATACTGTGTAGATGAAGCCGGTGCTCAGGAGAAATCTTCGGCCAATATCTCGTTCTCTGTTCCGGGTTCTGCTCCAAGGAGTGCTCCTGTACCGTACACCTCGGTGTAGTTCTCCTCAGCTATACCTGGGGACATAGTCCCTTCCAGGTCCTCAGGGGACATAACAAGGTACAGAAAATACAAGCCAAAATATATGCAGTGCAGCAATAATGAAACAGCAGGGTAAATATGTAAACCAGCTAAGTGATATGCAAGTGAGAGTTTAGTCATACTCAGGCTGAGGCTACTACAGGATCAGTGTCGAAGAAACCATAGTAGTATTTTCTCGACAGGGCCAGTAAGGTACCAAAGCTCTGTATCAGAGTCTAAGGCACCGCCAGATAACAGTATTTATATTATAATATATTCAGCCTTGATATGATAATACTCTCCCCACCCCATGTAATCTCACGTCACAGTTCCAGAATATCACAGGTACAAGTCACGCAAGATTGAACTAATGCAATGAGTCAGGATAGAATCTAAGCATGTAAACTGTAAATGACATGAAAATGTATCCTATACGGAATCACCAGGTATATCTCAGGCAATTCCGTCACATGAATAGTGTCAGGTGTCCTGGGTTGAGCAGTTAAACAAGTTTTTATATGAATCTACAAAAAATCAAGTAAAATACTATAACCAGAAATATCTGAGAATTGGCAAGCTTTACTTTCCCACTGATGTATAACTAGTCAAGGAAAGTAAGTAGCAAAGCTGCAAGTTTTGGCAAGGTACACTTGCCTGTGGTTCCGGCTATGTTTGCAGTTCTGACTTCGGCAGAAATTGCAGACGGTACTCCGATTGCTGAAACAAACATCACCATCAGATCCAGAAAATATCAATCAGCTAAAAACGCCTGTCCTTGGGTCCAATTTGGAGACAAGGGCAAAACGGCAGTTTCGGGCCAAAACGGGGTCCACCGGTGGGCCCGCTTTGCACCGAAAAATGCGTCAGGGTCAAAGGTCTCCAAATTCATCAAACTTAGTGTCAACAGGTCAGGAACACTGATACGAACCCAACGGAACTTTCAGAATTGGATTCCGATAAGCCGATCACAAAATCGCCCGTCGAGCGGGGCCTATGGGGCCCACGACACGCGATTTCGTCAACGTTCTCAGAATCGAACCAAACTTGGCTCACAGGACCAGCGTATCGCTACGAGTCCGATGGCGCAAGTTTCTTCTCGATCCGACGTATGTGCACGAAGTTAGGGTAAATTGCAGAAAAGTCGGATACGGGACGGTGTCCGCGGATACGCGTGGATTTCGGTGTGCACGCACACCCGAATCAGCTTCTGCGAAATCCCACACGTCCGTATCGACGATGTGCACGTATCTGTGAAGACCGCGCGCGACCAAGTTGTCCCGTTTGGCGGGACGTACTCGGTTCCGGGGTGAAACAGGGTCTTGTTTTTTCCTGTTTTTGGATCGCGGTGTGCGATCACCACAGGACGCGATGCCCCGAACGGTTTGTCCGGGTACCGAGAGGGGCATACAGGCTTCGCAACGCAATTTACGGAATCAAAATCCGAGCTACGAACAGAAAGTTACAAGTACCTGAAGGGGACCCAAAAACCGGGGTCTGGATCGTGTCCGACACGTGTCCGACTCGTGTCGGACATAGGGGAAGAATCTAGGGTTAGGGTTTGGGTTTGCCGGCGGCGGGGACGGCGGCTGGGCGGCCGGGCGGCTGAGGCGGAGGGGCTGGGGGCACGAGGCGGTGGCGGCGAGACTGGGCGGAGGCGGCGCAGGTGCCGGAGGCGGCCGGAGCAGCGGCGGGGGCTGCGGGCTGCTGAAGAGGAGGAAGGAGGAGAGGGAGGCGGCGCTGCTGGCCGGAGGAGGCGGGGGCGAGGGCGGCGAGGCGGTGGCGGCTCTCGGCGGAGCTAGGGGGGTCGAGGCGTCGGCTGCCGGAGCTAGGGTTCAGGGGAGGTTCGGGTTTGGGGGAGGAAGAGGGCGGAGGGGTAGGGTTTAAGTAGGGTGGCCGGAGGGGTGAGGGGGCCGAGACGGGCGGCACGTGGGGTTCGTGGCGGTGAGGGGCCGGCCGGAGCGGGCGGCGCGCCGGGCGGGGCGGCGCAGGACGCGGGGACAGGGGAGAGGGGGTCAGCCGGGCGGGTAGCGGGACGGGCGGCGGATCCGACCCGACCCGACCCGATAGGGGAGTGGGCTGGGTTCGGGTTCGGGCTGGGCCCGGTGGGCCTGGCCCAGTGGGCCGCGGGCTGGGTATTATAAAAATATAATAATAATAATAATAATTAAATAAATAGATAAAATACTTTTTAGGTGTTTTAAAATAGGTCCGGGGTCCGATAAATTCCAGAAAAATTGCCCTAAGTCCAGTTTTTCATTTTACACCCAAAAATATTATTTTCATAATATTTTAATATTGTTTATTATCATAAAAAAATTATTGAATAATTAAAACCCTATTTTTAAATTACAGAAAATTCCCAGAAAATTCCAGAAAATTGTGAAAAATCCAGTTTTTAAAATTTTGAAAAATCAGGAGGTTTACAATCTACCCCCCTTAAGAGGATTGCGTCCTCGCAATTAAAGAATAACCGGTCAGCAGAGATGACACGGTCGCAGGTATCGTTCGAAAAATACATCACAAGATACTTAGGGAATTACTGTTTCCCTAACAATGAAAGTTATGCACTTCCAGAGAAAATCTAGTTAGAGAAAAATCTACAACTTTTATGAAAACCAGATTGTTATTAACAAGTTGCAAATTACTAGGTTGGGGCTGAGGTCACGAACCAAGAGGCACGAGCTACAACAAGACTAGAAACGGATAACTACGAATCACTTACTCGCATCGGCTTCCTGCACAGAAATCGCGTAAGCTTGCTCTCGTCCTTGAGGTAGATCCCTCTGTTGCTGTTGAGCTTGCTGGTAGGGTGCTGCTCGAGGCGCTGGTGGAGTTTGCTGGTTCGCCCTTGGTGCTCCTTCTCTTCGCTCAGGGCAGTCTCTTACTGCATGCTGCCTGGATCCGCAGCCTAAGCATAGTCCGAGTTTACGTCTACATTCCTCCTCGACATAGCCTATCTTGCCGCAGTGGTAACAGGTAGGAAGGTAGAAGGCTTTTGGTGCTGCTCTTGGTGGCGGGCTTATTTGTTGATGCTTTGCAGACTCCTCTTGTGCTGTTTTGGTTGGTGCGGATGGGGAAGGCCGCTTCAGTCTGGTCTCTCTCTTAGTGACGCGCTCTATGCGTCGAGCCGCAGCAAGAACGTCCGAGTATGATGTTGGTGCGACGGACCCAATTAGTTTATGCAGCTCAATGTTCAGTCCGTCGAAGAATTTCTCGGCCTTCTCTTCCTCAGTCGGGATCAGGGTGGGGGCGAAGCGGCTCAGACGAATGAATTCTGCGTTGTACTCTTCCACCGTCATGGAGTCCTGAGTGAGGCGATTGAATTTGTCCCGCAGTTCTGATCGAGCGATGGCAGGAATGTACATCTCCTGGAAGAGTCTGGAGAACTCCTCCCAAGTGACTTGGTCTGGTCCGAGTCGCGTCTCCTCGGATAGCCACCAGTGATGAACATTGTCCGTCAATTGCATTCGGACGGCAGTCATCCAGCGTTCTCGTGGAAGCTCGGCTGCTTCAAGTTGATGCCGAATGTTGGTGTACCACTCATGAACTTCTGTGGGCTTCTCTTTTCCAGAAAAAGTGCGGGGCTTCAGTTGGCGGAAGTCAGTGATCGAGCCTGTAGTTGGCCGTCGAGCTGGTAGGTTGGCCTGCCCCAGTGTAATTACGATGCTGTCCCTCAAGAAATTAGCTTCGCGACGCTGAGCCTCATGTTGGACTTGCTGCTGAGCTTGCATCATCGCGTAGATCATTTGAAATATTTGTTGCCCGTCGATTGGCTGTCCTGGTGGGAACACGGGCATTGGTGGGACGAACTGCGGTGGAGGTGGGATGTCATCGTGCCGGAATCGGGAGGTAGGTTGACCAGCCTGCTGGCTCTGTTGAGTTGAGGGAATTCCTCCGACTGGTGTCACTTCGTCGTCGTAGGTGACACTTGTAGCTTGTGGTGTTCCGACGGGAGTCTCGTTGCATTCTTGTGGGTCCATTTTCCTGTATCCAAAATAACCAATAAGAGGCGCACAGGAATCAAGGTAAGATGCAAGTTCAAATTAGTTCGAATACGATACAGATATCAAAAACTCAAGCAAGTGGATGAGATCCTAAAAACTTATCCTATCTTATTGCAGGCCTGTTCGGTCCCTAAGTTGAAACCGAACAATTTAGTCGTTGACCTGCATGGGCCACCACAAAAACCATGTCACGCCCCAGTCCCAAAATGACGAGGGACTGGAGATGCGTGGCAATGGCCAGCAGCACGCACCGATGGACAACCCAATTTAATGGATCCATCAGGGCATGCTTAAGCTGTAGTCTAGCTGTGAAATGTTACAAGTCTCAGGTAATTCTAATCTCATCCACAGAATAGCACAGATTAATTTCCAGAAATAATGTAATGGAAATAAATAAGCAGTATCAAATAAGATTATCTCGGGAAACAATTCAAGAATTATTCTGTTACATTCAGAGGAAAATAGACAGGAAATAAATGCTGAAAATGGAAATACTGTGTAGATGAAGCCGGTGCTCAGGAGAAATCTTCGGCCAATATCTCGTTCTCTGTTCCGGGTTCTGCTCCAAGGAGTGCTCCTGTACCGTACACCTCGGTGTAGTTCTCCTCAGCTATACCTGGGGACATATTCCCTTCCAGGTCCTCAGGGGACATAACAAGGTACAGAAAATACAAGCCAAAATATATGCAGTGCAGCAATAATGAAACAGCAGGGTAAATATGTAAACCAGCTAAGTGATATGCAAGTGAGAGTTTAGTCATACTCAGGCTGAGGCTACTACAGGATCAGTGTCGAAGAAACCATAGTAGTATTTTCTCGACAGGGCCAGTAAGGTACCAAAGCTCTGTATCAGAGTCTAAGGCACCGCCAGATAACAGTATTTATATTATAATATATTCAGCCTTGATATGATAATACTCTCCCCACCCCATGTAATCTCACGTCACAGTTCCAGAATATCACAGGTACAAGTCACGCAAGATTGAACTAATGCAATGAGTCAGGATAGAATCTAAGCATGTAAACTGTAAATGATATGAAAATGTATCCTATACGGAATCACCAGGTATATCTCAGGCAATTCTGTCACATGAATAGTGTCAGGTGTCCTGGGTTGAGCAGTTAAACAAGTTTTCATATGAATCTACAGGAAATCAAGTAAAATACTATAACCAAAAATATCTGAGAATTGGCAAGCTTTACTTTCCCACTGATGTATAACTAGTCAAGGAAAGTAAGTAGCAAAGCTGCAAGTTTTGGCAAGGTACACTTGCCTGTGGTTCCGGCTATGTTTGCAGTTCTGACTTCGGCGGGAATTGCAGGCGGTACTCCGGTTGCTGAAATAAACATCATCATCAGATCCATAAAATATCAATCAGCTAGAAACGCCTGTCCTTGGGTCCAATTTGGAGACAAGGGCAAAACGGCAGTTTCGGGCCAAAACGGGGTCCACCGGTGGGCCCGCTTTGCACCGAAAAATGCGTCAGGGTCAAAGGTCTCCAAATTCATCAAACTTAGTGTCAACAGGTCAGGAACGCTGATACAAACCCAACGGAACTTTCAGAATTGGATTCCGATAAGCCGATCACAAAATCGCCCGTCGAGCGGGGCCTATGGGACCCACGACACGCGATTTCGTCAACGTTCTCAGAATCGAACCAAACTTGGCTCACAGGACCAGCGTATCGCTATGAGTCTGATGGCATAAGTTTTTTCTCGATCCGACGTATGTGCACGAAGTTAGGGTAAATTGCAGAAAAGTCGGATACGGGGCGGTATCCGTGGATACGCGTTGATTTCGGTGTGCACGCACACCCGAATCAGCTTCTGCAAAATCTCACACGTCCGTATCGACGATGTGCACGTATCTGTGAAGACCGCGCGCGACCAAGTCGTCCCGTTTGGCGGGACGTACTCGATTCCGGGGTAAAACAGGGTCTAGTTTTTTCCTGTTTTTGGATCGTGGTGTGCGATCACCACAGGACGCGATGCCCCGAACGGTTTATCCGGATACCGAGAGGGGCATACAGGCTTCGCAACACAATTTACGGAATCAAAATCCGAGCTACGAACAGAAAGTTACAAGTACCTGAAGGGGACCCGAAAACCGGGGTCTGGATCGTGTCCGACACGTGTCCGACTCATGTCGGACACAGGGGAAGAATCTAGGGTTAGGGTTTGGGTTTGCCGGCGGCGGGGACGGCGGCTGGGCGGCCGGGCGGCTGAGGCGGAGGGGCTGGGGGCACGCGGCGGTGCCGGCGAGACTGGGCGGAGGCGGCGCAGGTGCCGGAGGCGGCCGGAGCAGCGGCGGGGGCTGCGGGCTGCTGAAGAGAAGGAAGGAGGAGAGGGAGGCGGCGCTGCTGGCCGGAGGAGGCGGGGGCGAGGGCGGCGAGGCGGTGGCGGCTCTCGGCGGAGCTAGGGGGGTCGAGGCGTCGGCTGCCGGAGCTAGGGTTCAGGGGAGGTTCGGGTTTGGGGGAGGAAGAGGGCGGAGGGGTAGGGTTTAAGTAGGGTGGCCGGAGGGGTGAGGGGGCCGAGAAGGGCGGCGCGTGGGGTTCGTGGCGGTGAGGGGCCGGCCGGAGCGGGCGGCGCGCCGGGCGGGGCGGCGCAGGACGCGGGGACAGGGGAGAGGGGGTCAGCCGGGCGGGTAGCGGGTCGGGCGGCGGATCCGACCCGACCCGACCCGACCCGATAGGGGAGTGGGCTGGGTTCGGGTTCGGTTCGGGCTGGGCCCGGTGGGCCGGGCCCAGTGGGCCGCGGGCTGGGTATTATAAAAATATAATAATAATAATAATAATTAAATAAATAGATAAAATACTTTTTAGGTGTTTTAAAATAGGTCCGGGGTCCGATAAATTCCAGAAAAATTGTCCTAAGTCCAGTTTTTCATTTTACACCCAAAAATATTATTTTCATAATATTTTAATATTGTTTATTATCATAAAAAAATCATTGAATAATTAAAACCCTGTTTTTAAATTACATAAAATTCCCAGACAATTCCAGAAAATTGCAAAAAATCCAGTTTTTAAAATTTTGAAAAATCAGGGGATTTACAATCTACCCCCCTTAAGAGGATTGCGTCCTCACAATCAAAGAATAATCGGTCAGCAGAGATGACACGGTCGCAGGTATCGTTCGAAAAACACATCACAAGATACTTAGGGAATTACTGTTTCCCTAACAATGAAAGTTATGCACTTCCAGCGAAAATCTAGTTAAAAAAAATCTACAACTTTTATGAAAACCAGGTTGTTATTAACAAGTTGCAAATTACTAGATTGGGGCTGAGGTCACGAACCAAGAGGCACAAGCTACAACAAGACTAGAAACGGATAACTAAGAATCACTTACTCGCATCGGCTTCCTGCACAGATATCGCGTAAGCTTGCTCTCGTCCTTGAGGTAGATCCCTCTGTTGCTGTTGAGCTTGCTGGTAGGGTGCTGCTCGAGGTGCTGGTGGAGTTTGCTGGTTCGCCCTTGGTGCTCCTTCTCTTTGCTCAGGGCAGTCTCTTACTGCATGCTGCCTGGATCCGCAGCCTAAGCATAGTCCGAGTTTACGTCTACATTCCTCCTCGACATGGCCTATCTTGCCGCAGTGGTAACAGGTAGGAAGGTAGAAGGCTTTTGGTGCTGCTCTTGGTGGCGGGCTTATTTGTTGACGCTTTGCAGACTCCTCTTGTGCTGCTTTGGTTGGTGCGGATGGGGAAGGCCGCTTCAGTCTGGTCTCTCTCTTAGTGACGCGCTCTATGCGTCGAGCCGCAGCAAGAACGTCCGAGTATGATGTTGGTGCGACGGACCCAATTAGTTTCTGCAGCTCAATGTTCAGTCCGTCGAAGAATTTCTCGGCCTTCTCTTCCTCAGTCGGGATCAGGGTGGGGGCGAAGCGGCTCAGACGAATGAATTCTGCGTTGTACTCTTCCACCGTCATGGAGTCCTGAGTGAGGCGATTGAATTTGTCCCGCAGTTCTGATCGAGCGATGGCAGGAATGTACATCTCCTGGAAGAGTCTGGAGAACTCCTCCCAAGTGACTCGGTCTGGTCCGAGTCGCGTCTCCTCGGATAGCCACCAGTGATAAGCATTGTCCGTCAATTGCATTCGGACGACAGTCATCCAGCGTTCTCGTGGAAGCTCGACTGCTTCAAGTTGATGCCGAATGTTGGTGAGCCACTCATGAACTTCTGTGGGCTCCTCTTTTCCAGAAAAAGTGCGGGGCTTCAGTTGGCGGAAGTCAGTGATTGAGCCTGTAGTTGGCCGTCGAGCTGGTAGGTTGGCCTGCCCCAGTGCAGTTACGATGCTGTCCCTCAAGAAATTAGCTTCGCGACGCTGAGCCTCGTGTTGGACTTGCTGCTGAGCTTGCATCATCGCGTAGATCATTTGAAATATTTGCTGCCCGTCGATTGGCTGTCCTGGTGGGAACACGGGCATTGGTGGGACGAACTGCGGCGGAGGTGGGATGTCATCGCGCCGGAATCGGGAGGTAGGTTGACCAGCCTGCTGGCTCTGTTGAGTTGAGGGAATTCCTCCGACTGGTGTCACTTCGTCGTCGTAGGTGACACTTGTAGCTTGTGGTGTTCCGACGGGAGTCTCGTTGCATTCTTGTGGGTCCATTTCCCTGTATCCAAAATAACCAATAAGAGGCGCACAGGAATCAAGGCAAGATGCAAGTTCAAATTAGTTCGAATACGATACAGATATCAAAAACGATTCAAGCAAGTGGATGAGATCCTAAAAACTTATCCTATCTTATTGCAGGCCTGTTCGGTCCCTAAGTTGAAACCGAACAATTTAGTCGTTGACCTGCATGGGCCACCACAAAAACCATGTCACGCCCCAGTCCCAAAATGACGAGGGACTGGAGATGCGTGGCAATGACCAGCAGCACGCACCGATGGACAAGCCAATTTAATGGATCCATCAGGGCATGCTTAAGCTGTAGTCTAGCTGTGAAATATTACAAGTCTCAGGTAATTCTAATCTCATCCACAGAATAGCACAGATTAATTTTCAGAAATAATGTAATGGAAATAAATAAGCAGTATCAAATAAGATTATCTCGGAAAATAATCCGAGAATTATTCTGTTACATTCAGAGGAAAATAGACAGAAAATAAATGCTGAAAATGGAAATACTGTGTAGATGAAGCCGGTGCTCAGGAGAAATCTTCGGCCAATATCTCGTTCTCTGTTCCGGGTTCTGCTCCAAGGAGTGCTCCTGTACCGTACACCTCGGTGTAGTTCTCCTCAGCTATACCTGGGGACATAGTCCCTTCCAGGTCCTCAGGGGACATAACAAGGTACAGAAAATACAAGCCAAAATATATGCAGTGCAGCAATAATGAAACAGCAGGGTAAATATGTAAACCAGCTAAGTGATATGCAAGTGAGAGTTTAGTCATACTCAGGCTGAGGCTACTACAGGATCAGTGTCGAAGAAACCATAGCAGTATTTTCTCGACAGGGCCAGTAAGGTACCAAAGCTCTGTATCAGAGTCTAAGGCACCGCCAGATAATAGTATTTATATTATAATATATTCAGCCTTGATATGATAATACTCTCCCCACCCCATGTAATCTCACGTCACAGTTCCAGAATATCACAGGTACAAGTCACGTAAGATTGAACTAATGCAATGAGTCAGGATAGAATCTAAGAATGTAAACTGTAAATGACATGAAAATGTATCCTATACGGAATCACCAGGTATATCTCAGGCAATTCCGTCACATGAATAGTGTTAGGTGTCCTGGGTTGAGCAGTTAAACAAGTTTTCATATGAATCTACAGGAAATCAAGTAAAATACTATAACCAGAAATATATAAGAATTGGCAAGCTTTACTTGCCCACTGATGTCTAACTAGTCAAGGAAAGTAAGTAGCAAAGCTGCAAGTTTTGGCAAGGTACACTTGCCTGTGGTTCCGGCTATGTTTGCAGTTCTGACTTCGGCGGAAATTGCAGGCGGTACTCCGGTTGCTGAAACAAACATAACCATCAGATCCAGAAAATATCAAACAGCTAGAAACGCCTGTCCTTGGGTCCAATTTGGAGACAAGGGCAAAACAGCAGTTTCGGGCCAAAACGGGGTCCAAGGTGGGCCCGCTTTGCATTGAAAAATGCGTCAGGGTCAAAGGTCTCCAAATTCACCAAACTTAGTGTCAACAGGTCAGGAACACTGATACGAACCCAACGGAACTTCCAGAATTTGATTTCGATGAGCCGATCACAAAATCGCCCGTCGAGCGGGGCCTATGGGGCCCACGACACGCGATTTCGTCAACGTTTTCAGAATCGAACCAAACTTGGCTCACAGGATCAGCGTATCGCTACGAGTCCGACGACGCAAGTTTCGTCTCGATCCGACATGTGTGCACAAAGTTAGGGTGAATTACAGAAAAGTTGGATACGGGGCAGTGTCCGCGGATACGCGTTGATTCCGGTATGCACGCACACCCGAATTAGCTTCTGCGAAATCTCACACGTCCGTATCGACGATGCGCACGTATCTGTGAAGATCGCGCGTGACCAAGTCGTCCCGTTTGGCAGGGCGTACTCGGTTCCGGGGTCAAACTGGGTCTAGTTTTTTTCCTGTTTTTGGATCGCGGTGTGCGATCACCACAGGACGCGATGCCCCGAACGGTTTGTCCGGGTATCGAGAGGGTCATACAGGCTTCGCAACGCAATTTACGGAATTAAAATCCGAGCTACGAACAGAAAGTTACAAGTACCTGAAGGGGACCCAAAAACTGGGGTCTGGATCGTGTCCGACACGTGTCCGACTCGTGTCGGACACAGGGGAAGAATCTAGGGTTAGGGTTTGGGTTTGCCGGCGGTGGGGACGGCGGCTGGGCGGCCGGGCGGCTGAGGCGGAGGGGCTGGGGGCACGCGGCGGTGCCGGCGAGACTGGGCGGAGGCGGCGCAGGTGCCGGAGGCGGCCGGAGCAGCGGCGGGGGCTGCGGGCTGCTGAAGAGGAGGAAGGAGGAGAGGGAGGCGGCGCTGCTGGCCGGAGGAGGCGGGGGCGAGGGCGGCGAGGCGGTGGCGGCTCTCGGCGGAGCTAGGGGGTCGAGGCGTCGGCTGCCGGAGCTAGGGTTCAGGAGAGGTTCGGGTTTGGGGGAGGAAGAGGGCGGAGGGGTAGGGTTTAAGTAGGGTGGCCGGAGGGGTGAGGGAGCCGAGACGGGCGGCACGTGGGGGTCGTGGCGGTGAGGGGCCGGCCGGAGCGGACGGCGCGCCGGGAGGGGCGTCGCAGGACGCGGGGACAGGGGAGAGGGGGTCAGCCGGGCGGGTAGTGGGTCGGGCGGCGGATCCGACACGACCCGACCCGATAGGGGAGTGGGCTGGGTTCGGGTTCGGGCTGGGCCCGGTGGGCCTGGCCCAGTGGGCCGCGGGCTGGGTATTATAAAAAATATAATAATAATAATAATAATAATAATAATAATAATAATAATAAATAAATAAATAATTAATTAATTAATTAATTAAATAGATAAAATATTTTTTAGGTGTTTTAAAATAGGTCCGGGGTCCGATAAATTTCAGAAAAATTGTCCTAAGTCCAGTTTTTCATTTTACACCCAAAAATATTATTTTCATAATATTTTAATATTGTTTATTATCATAAAAAAATTATTGAATAATTAAAACCCTGTTAAATTACAGAAAATTTTCAGAAAATTCCAGAAAATTGTGAAAAATCCAGTTTTTAAAATTTTAAAAAATCAGAAGGTTTACACTTTCCAACCGTTGCAGCTCGCCAACTGAGTTGGCGGGCCATGCACCGTTGGCATTCCAACCGTTGCACAACGGCCACATTCTCTCCCTATAAACACCCCCCCCCCCAAACACTCCTCACAGCACATTCTCCTCCTCCTATTTTCACAACTTCCTCCTCCTTAATCACAGCAATTCTCTTTCTCCTCCTGATATTTACTGGCGATGGCTACCCATAATGACGGTCGTATTCCTGGCGGACCGACTACCGCGCTTATTATTAAGCAACGTGAAGACCACATTTCTAGTCAGATATTTACTGGCGAGATAATTTTTGAAATTACAAGTTGCCAACTTTATTAATGCATATATTTTTTATAATGCCTATGTTTACTTTATTAGTGCATATAAATTTACACACAAAATATAATGCATATATTTTTATAGTTATACGACCATGATCATGCTTTACGAACCGGGATCCATGTACATTGGCGGGCCCAAAGAAATTATCGTACGTGGGAGCTAAATTCGGTCCAAAAGGCTTTGGTGGAATCCTTTGGATTCCACTATATAGATCGTGTTAGATATTTAATCCATGATCTTCATTTAGTTGTAAGCCTTGCGGAGCGTTGGTGGCCAGAACGCAACACTTTCCAACTCCCATTCGGCGAGATGACGATCACCCTTTTTGATGTGGCGAATATACTAGAGTTACCTATTAAAGGTAACGCTATATATTTTGATCCGCACTTAAAGGGATCTGATCTGATCTGGAGGTATCTCGGTGTTAGCCCTCCTTCAGGTCTAAAAGACGGCAATTATGTAAAATTTACATGGCTCCGTGGCAACTTTATGGACCTACATCAAACTATTGATGGGGTGGTTGATGTAGATAAAATTTGGGTATGTATTTTTAATAGTAAATTTGTTTATTACTTAATTTAGTGGTGCAATTCTATATAACACTTAATAAATCCAGGTCATTCGTTGCACTAGAGCGTATCTGCTCTGTTTATGTGGTACAATTCTATTTTCCGATGCATCAAAAAATATGGTAAATGTGCAGCTTTTACCATTCTTGGATGATCTGACAAAACCTACAGAGCATGCGTGGGGAGCTGCTACTCTTGCCTTTTTGTACGCCAATTTGACATAATTTGTCAGATCCAATCGCAAGAGTATTTGTGGATGTATTTCACTGATACAGGTATGAATGAAAGACCTTAAAAAGTTAGAGTAATTTTATACGCAAATTTTGTTTGTACTAATGTCATATTTTTGTTCTATAACAATACTCCTCAAGACTAGCGTATGCCTCATCATAACTACCATTAATTTTAGCTAATGCTGTCTCTCGGGCTCTCCATGCTTTGGAATAACTAACTTGTATACGATGCTCCCTATATATATCTTTAAAAAAAATTTGGGATGGACTGTATGACTGGTTATCTCTAATAATGTCAATTATCATGGTCTTAATCCATGAAGCGGTAGCTAGTCGATGACGTCCTGTACTAAGTCTTCCTAAACAAGAATGACGATTTTCTAATGTACTAACTTTAACTATATCACCATTTCCAATAGATTTGACATATACTCTCCAATTACAATTCGGTTGATCACAACTATATATAATTCCACGAATATTATTCATAAGACTAGCTGAACAACTAAAATTATATTTAATTGCTAAATTACTTATAAAGCTTCTAAAGTGAGAACGACTAGGAAATGATTGTCCCTTAAATAATTCATCAGTGATAGCTTTTACAACATCATCATCTACCGTATAATATATATTTTCAACTAAATCATCACTATTTCCATCGTCGTTGTCACTATCATCATCAGGGTTAGATTCATCTGATGAATGACCTTCTTGGATAAATGAAACTATTTATTGAGAAGAACTAGCACCCGAACTAACATGCTGATATTCAGAAAAATATTCATTATTTCTACTATCTAAGGTTGCTGCTACTTTAATAACATATATTTTTATATACCGTGATTGTGAATTAATCTCAAAAATATAATTCCATGCATCTTCACTATCTATCAAAAAACAATTAGAACAAAAAATAGACTTTAGAATAAAATCATAATGAATAGAACAACATTCAATAATATGATTACGTATATTTTCAAAACTAATATTCGGATAAGTTGAAAAAATTATACTTTCTCCTCCTTCGTAATTTAACCCATTTACTTTACCGCCGTGCGAGCATACAATTCTTACGCTACGATCCATGACGGTTGAGAACTTTTGCTACATAAAACTCAAATGAACTTTAGCTGCCGGCAGAGAGACAGAGAGAGTGTTGGAGACTTTGCTAGAGGGAAGAGAGGAAATAGAGGAAGTAGATTGAGTGTGAGATGATTTGGTTGAGATAGGTAATTTATAGAGGGAGAATGTAATAGCCGTTGTTAATAGCCGTTGTGGAACGGTCGGAAAACGGATCCTTACTCGCCAACTCACTTGGCGAGCATATTGCAACGGGGCTAAGCCAACTCAGCATGACCCGCCAACTGAGTTGGCGAGCAGCCTCTCGAGGAGAGCGCCCCGCCAACTCAGTTGGCGAGATGCTGTCCAACTCAGCACCCGTCAATTAAGTTGGCGAGTGGTCCCCCCACATGCAAATTCTTCCAACTTTTTCCGTTTTATATAATTATATTATAAATTATTACTTTAAACGAAAAAATCCGTAAAATGAATTGTCCAAATATATCATGTGAAAACCACTAAAAATAAATAAAGAAAAAAAGAGGTCGGGACTCTGTTTGGAGACTCGAAATAGAAATCATTTAAATCAAGAATAATACATCAGTTGGTCAAAAACGATCATTGAAAAGTTAATTAGCAAAAAATGTCTGAAAATTATAATCAGAGTACCATTATAGTAATTTAGCCTAATTAGCATGACCAAGATGCTAACCAAGTTGTTTTATCAATATTTTTTATTAGAAAAATAATGTAAATTATTATAACTTATGTATAACCTAAATGTTAATTTTTATAACTTATATACATCCTAACACTAGAGCATAAACCTTGCATTACTTCAGGATCTATCATACAAAAGTAAAATCTTGGATCACTTGCATGCTTCTGATCTCCTTTACTAGTAGCTAGCTAGCTAGCTAGCTAGAGTTACTATAAAGAAAGTCATTGTATTATGAGTACAAAACCTTCTTTTTAGGATATTGGGTTTTACTAGGCAAAAATAAAAGCCACTTTGTACATGCTGCTGCCTCTGATTACTTGCCCCAAAAATAGACAAAAAAATTGATTCAAAAGAAAAATAAAGGTAAACAAAGGCCCCTCATTGTCAAATTAAAGCTAATCAAAAAGTAATGAAGATTTATAATCCACAACCTCGTGATAATCACTCTCTATTTTGGCATGCTTAGCACTGGTTGTACAAATAGCTTTTAGTAAAAGTTTTTTTATTTGACAGAATGATACGGCTTTTTAAATCATGGGAAATCTCATTTCAGTATCTATTGAAGGAAAATCGTAATTGTCAAAGAGATCTTTATAATATTTTCGGATTTTAAAGATAGATTACTAAAACCATCTTTAATTTATTACAAATTAAGAATAATTTTGATAATCCATTTTACAAATCAACCGACATAGTAAAAACTTTTTTTTGGCAATTACAGTTTCTTTTTTAAGAACACACTGTAAAATTTCACCAACAAAGATTTTGAGACAAAAAAAGGGATAAATATGCTTAGTATTTTTTACTATTTCATTTCCTCCCTATATGTAGGACATTCGTATTATACTTGTATCATCTGTACGTTCCTTTGAGCCAACTATTTGAGAAAGTCTGGTTGTCATTATTTGTTGCAAAATTTGACTTTAGGAGAAATGGAGAAATAGGGTTTGCATTAAGAAGAAAGAATAAGAAGAAATGAAGCATCCATTAATGGTAGTGCTCAGACTATGTACAGATTTAGCGATTTAGCTGGAACTAAGAGGGTATGCCAAAATACCTTAGCTTATTAAGGTTTAATTTTGTGAAAATATTTTTTTTTTTTTCGTCATGGGGATGCACGCACAATCGTGCTAGTTTGCGTTCACGTGGTAGCCAGCTATTGGTCCTCCTGCTAACTCGGGGTTCCATTCCAGGCCAAGAGACCAATGTCTGGTTATCACGTGGCTGCGGACTGACGCGATCATCTCCTAGGAACGGACAACGTAGCAGTGTCCTTAATTTTGTTTGTCGATTGGATGTGATGTGCACAATAGCTGCAAAATTCTGTCTCAATTAATTATAAGTGGGATGCAAGTCATCATAAAATTATCGACGAGTTAGTATTAAAACAAATTAAGAAGGAAATCAAAAGGAGTGCAGAGTGTTGAATTAATGTCCATGCATGAATTTGCAATATTATTTGCTTATCTATAGATTCAAATAATTTTAAAATTAGATAACTTGATATCCGGATAAAGTGAAAAAAAAAAAAAAATTAGATTTGTCTCGTTAGCAAAATAAAAAATCAATAGACAAATATAGCAATAAAATATCACACAATTATTAATTTGACCAAATTGATCTCTCTCGCCAACTCGTTAGAAATGTACGTTAGTGACTGTTAAAAAAATAAAATATCAAAATACCCTCCTCCCTATCTCCACTCCCCCATCTCCTCCACCCACAGCCACCCCCATCCCCACTCTGCCCCCTCTCCCGCACCACCAACCACTCCCCCCTCCTCCCGTGCAGGCCATTCCCACTCCCCCACTCGCACCGCCCCTCCTCTCCACGCCACCATCCACTCCCCCCTCCCAACTATGTAGTCGCTGTGCCACCGCCATTGTCGGAGAAGGAGAGAGAGATGCAGCCGAAAAGAAAGAATGGAGGAGGAAAATAATTGTCATTTCAGACCAAATTTAACTTTGTTAACCACAAAAATTAAATTGGATGTAAATTAAGTTAAAAAAAAAAAAGTTTGATGGTTTTTTAAAACGAGGGATAATTTTTTGCAAAAATAATAATTTTAGAAGAGTTTTTTTGTACTTTAGCCCTTGGTATCCTTATTGAATATTTTTAATTTTGATATCTTCCTTCAGTCTCAATTACTCTTAAATCTTTTTATTAAAAAAAATGAACAAAATATCCTTCGTTGAGATGCGCTCTCTCTAGTACCACAAGTCTTGGAAGCAGAAACGTAAAGCAATACCTCTCCTTTCCTTCTGTCAAGTCTTGAAATATTTTTGTTATCAGCACAGCCATAGCAAAATATATATACACACTTCCCCATGCACTTGTACGTGAAAAGAACTCTACTTCCCAAGTCCCCATTCTCTCTCTCTCTCTCTCTCTCTCTCTTCGTATATATATATATATATATATATATATATATATATATATATATATATATACTCTCTCTCTCTCTCTCTCTTCGTATATATATATATATATATATATATATATATATATATATATATATATATATATATATATATATATAATACTGCTTATTTCCTTTGCTCTTCTTTCTTGGCTTTTCGTGGTCCTTTAGCTTTCATGTTAGGAAATAGGATTCATAGATGGTAGTACTGTAGCAGCACGCAGCTGCTGCTGCTGCTAATGAATCATTCATTCCTACACTCTCTTTTCTTTTCCCAAATGAATTGAAGGGGGGCTCAAAGTCCGATATATCATATATAGAGAGAAAAAGAACAAAGTAGAAAAGGAAAGTGCTGGTACTGAACGAATGGATCGATGTGTTTGTTTGTTGGCATTGGACTTCGGCTAACA
Source organism: Iris macrosiphon (assembly GCA_036927795.1). Classification (NCBI taxonomy): domain Eukaryota; kingdom Viridiplantae; phylum Streptophyta; class Magnoliopsida; order Asparagales; family Iridaceae; genus Iris; species Iris macrosiphon. Next base: position 6,324,181 of record JAYESA010000020.1, on the reverse strand, counting down.
GCTACAGCAATATGCTTAATTTTGGTTTTTTTGGTTCTTTGTAAAGTCATTGCTAGGATGATTCAGACTGTTCCAATTTTTTTTTTTTAATTTTTCACTTAATTTTTTTTTTTACAGACCTTTTAATAATTGGACTGTCAAAATTTTGATAGTCATAAATAATATATTCAATTCAATGATTCAATCTATTAAAAGGAATGTCAAAATTTTAAAAGTCATAAATAATTTTTTAGACTAATTTCGAATAAAATTTTAAGTAAAAAAATTATAAAAATAAATTCGACCACTTTATTATCAGTCTTAATTTTTTGTTTTCAACTGCACTATTCTCTCCTCCTATATCATCATCATCTATTATGATATGACAGAATTAATCTAATAAGAAAGGATAGGTCAACTAATAAGATAACATTAGATAATTTGATGTTTATGGTTTAACCAATTAGAAAATAAGAGATTCCTATTCAACAAAAGAGAACAGAAATTTTGCTAGAAAATAATTTAAAAAAAATATTAATGTAACAAAATATTTCGCCAACACAGATGACAAAATTCTAAAAAAGTAAAAAAAATTATTTACTTTGTGACATTTTTGCTGGTTGGCAAAATTTTTGCATTGTCAAACTTTTGCCAACTCAGTTGGCAAAAATATGACATATACAGTTTTTTTTCGTTTGAGTTTTATTTGGTTTATTTCGTTTGATTTTTATTTCTGATATTTTTTATTTTTTTAAAAAGACTGCTTTTGTTTAGTATTTAGGTTTAGTTCTTTTTTAAAAAATTGTTGTAGTAATACAATTTTTAATAAATTAGAAAAAAAAATTAACATCAAAAATTAAAATATGCTATTATTGAACATCCAAAAATTAAGAAAAAAATTGTCGTAAAAAAATTACGTCTGCCGTTGAGCAGACTTCGAACGCCATAACTATTTGTTTTGAAATCGTTTTTCGTCAAAAATAGGAAAATTTGTATTATCTATTTATAAATAATTTACTAATCGTAATAAGATCGATTTAACTTTCGATTATGCTAAAAAATTTAAGGGTCTGCTTGGCAATTATGGAAGTAGCGGTTATGAGGTAATTTTAGAGTACCGGTTATGAGTGATCCGATTTTGAGTGATTTTAAGTAGCGGTTATGAACTGGTAACGAACGGTTCTGAAAGTTTCTTTTTTTTACAAAATAAATAAAATAAATAATTTGAGGTTTTCATAAACAATCAAAGATTTTCATAAATAGAATAATAAAACCCATCAAAACCAGTGTCTTATATAAAATTACCAAGCAGAGGTTTTCATAAACAATCGGTTCAAAAAGATCCAAAAAACAGAGAAAACATCGTTACCAACCATTTTTTTTTTTTTAGAATTTTGCCAACTCAATTGGCGAACTATTTCGTTACCGTTAAAGTTTTCAAACTTTTTTCGTTTTTCCTAATTTATTTAAAAAATTATAGGTATAGCATTTTTTTTTTCAAAAACAAACCAATTAAAAAAATATACTAATTTATTATATTAATGTATTGCTACAATATTTTTTAAAAAAGAACTAAACCTAAATAAAACTAAACAAAAGCACTATTTTTTTCCAAAAAAAAAAAACATTAAAAAATCCAAACCAAATAAACAAAAAAAAAACAAAAAAAAAATGTATATGTCATATTTTTGCCAACTGAGTTGACGAAATTGTCAAAAGTAAATAAAATATTTATTTTTTTCAAAATTTCGTCGTGTTGGCGAAACATTTTTTTATAGTAAATTTCTCGAAGAAATTTTATTTTTACTAATTTATTTATAACTATTTTCTATACAGCAAAATTTCTGAAAAGAGAATAAAAAAAAGGTCAATTGTATGTCATTTTAATTTTATTTTTCCTTCGAAGATATTTATTTCAATTCAATAAAATCTGATCATTTTTCTTTTGCTGATTTTACTTTTGTATTCGTTACATTGTTGGCTTATTTTTCTTTGACCTTCCTCGGTGGCTAACGTTATCGATTGAAAGTTGATAGTGAAGAAGGCTAAATTATAACTTAATATCCTTAACTATTTTATAGTCATCAATTTTGATAGTCATCAACTTAATTTTCTTCCTTTATTCTTGTTCTAACAATATTAATTGAAGAGGTAAAATGACAAAAATGTTCCTCGTCCACTCTCTCTGACAGCCTTTTTCCTCTCTCTCCAGCGCCGACGACCGGAGGGAGGGAAGATGGCCTCAGCAGTAGCGCGGGCGACGAGTAGGACAGTGCGGGTTGTGCGGTGGTGAGCAGTTGCAGCAGAAGCAGCAGACGCAATGGGGTGACAGAGGGTAGGGGGGCACGGACGGACGGAGGCAGCGGGTCGTAAGAGGAGAGGGGGAGGGGGAGGGGGTAGTAGGAAAGGACATTTTTGTTCCAAAAAAAAAAATTAACAAAAAAATTAACGTTTGAGGGTGACGGAGGGTACCAAGTTGAAAATATTAGTTGAGAGAAGGTATTAAGTTAGTATTTATTAAAAAAATAAATTTAAATTTCCGACATAACACTTGGAATATTATGTACACTACATTGCATGCATATGAGCCCACTGCCTCCCAACTTCCACCATTTTATAAATGGAAGAAATAATACGTCCATATGATCTACTGATCTTCTACCATCCAGCCAAGGACATATGCCTATTTTCGGTAACCACAATGTAAGCCCCTGATTTTTCAAAAATATTAAAATTAGGATTTTTCACAATTTTCTGGAATTTTCTGGAAATTTTCTGTAATTAAATTCAGGGTTTTGAATTATTACATAATTTTTTAATTGATAATAAATAATATTAAAATATTATGAAATAATATTTTTGGGTGTAAAATGGAAAACTGGACTTAGGGTAATTTTTCTGGAATTTATTGGACCCCGGACCTATTTTTAAAACACCTAAAACTATTTATTTAATTATTTAATTATTAATTATTTTATTATTATTATTATTAATATATTTTAAACCCAGCCCACTGGGCCCGGCCCACCGGGCCCAGCCCCAACCCGGCCCAGTACCCGCCCTAGCGGGTCGGGTCGGATCCGCCAGACCCGACCCGGACCCGCCCGCACCCGCCCGCTCCTCTCTCCCTCACCCAAGACCCAGCCCCTCCGCTTCCGGCGCCGCCGTCCGCTCCGCCCGCCCACACCCCCACGACCCGGCCACCCCTCCGCCTCTCTCGGCCACGACAACCCCCGGCCACCCTATAAAAATCCCCCTCGTCCCCTCTCCGATCTCCCCCACCGCCGCTGCCAGCTACCCCCGACCACCTATCCGCCGCCAGCCGCCTCGACGCCACCACCGCCGCCGCGGAGCGCCGCCCCTCCTTCCTCCTCCCCGCGGAAACAGCAGCAGCCGCAGCAGCGCCGGCGCCTCCGCCCGGCCGGCCGTCCAGCACCGCCTCCGCGCCGCCGCGTCGCCTCCGGCCCCTCTGCCGCAGCCCAGCCGCCGGAGCTCCGCCGTCCAGCAGCCCTAACCCTAACCCTAGATTCGAATCCCCGAATCCGACACGTGTCGGACACGTGTCGGACACGATTCGACCCCGGTTTTTCGGGTCCCCTTCAGGTACTTGTAATTTTTTGTTCGTAGCTCCGTTTTTAATTCCGTAAATTGCGTTGCGAAGCCTGTATGACCCTCTCGGTGCCCGGACAAACCGCTCGGGGCATCGCGTCCTGTGGTTATCGCACACCGCGATCCAAAAACAGGAAAAACCAGACCCTGTTTCACCCCGGAACTGAGTACGTCCCGCCAAACGGGACGACTTGGTCGCGTGCGGTCTTCACAGATACGTGCGCACCATCGTTACGGACGTGTGAGATTTCGCGGAAGCTGATTCGGGTGTGCGTGCACACCGGAATCAACGCGTATCCGCGGACATCGTCCCGTATTCGACTTTTCTGCTTTTTGTCCTAACTTCTTGTACACTCGTCGAATCGAGACGAAACTTACGCCATCGGACTCGTAGCGATACGCTGGTCCTTTGGGTCAAGTTTGGCTCGATTCTGAGAACGTTGACGAAATCGCGTGTCGTGGGCCCCACAGGCCTCGCTCGACGGGCGATTTTGTAATCGGCTCATCGGAATTCAATTCTGAAAGTTTCGTTGGGTTCGTATCAGCGTTCCTGACCTGTTGACACTAAATTTGGTGTATTTGGAGACCGTTGACTCGGACATGTTTTTCGGTGCAAAGCGGGCCCACCGGCGGACCCCGTTTTGACCCGAAACTGCCGTTTCTGCCCTTGTCTCCAAATTGGATCCAAGGACAGACATTTCTAGCTATTTGATATCTTCTGAGCATGATGTTAATATTTATTTCAGCATCCGGAGTCATCTCTAAAAATTTCTCCGAGACTCACAACTATAATCTTATCCAAACAACAGGCAAGTACCTGCACTTCAAGTTTAATCTTTATATTGTGATAATTAATTTTCTGCTCTACTAGTACCCTTGATGATTACACGTAGTGTTAGAATACTGAATTTTATGTCTTGAATACTGGAGTTCATGTCTTGTTTTTCGTGTCGGGTGGGAGAATACTAGAAGGCATGTAGTTTACCCTTCCCCCTACCGTGTTTAATAGCTGTTGGTGCGCGACTGTACCCTCAGCCGGATCTCGATTATTCATGTTTAATAGCCGTCTAGGACGGCCGGATTAGCCTTATAAACCCCTACATGCCAACTATGTATTCTAAAATAAACACAAGTTCACACAGATAGTTTCTGGATCTTGTTATAGTTCTTGCTGACTGTAGTAGTTTCATTTCCTGTCTCATTTATTTCTGTTTTCTCATATTCCTGTTTATAGCATTAACTCTGAGATATTGATGTTCTTTTATGCAATTTTCTCAATATGATACTCATTTTAATTGTCATAAATATTTAGTTTAATCTTGTTGTGCACTGTGTACTTTGCTCCTTTCCTGACTGGATCCGTTGCTTTAGGCGATGATGAGAACCTTGCCCCCATCTATTATGGCCCCTATGAGATAGCAGGTGATACAGTTGAGAAGCCGGTTCCTACTCAGGAGATACTTTGAGGAGTAGTAGCCAGTTATCTAGTATATTTTCTTTCAGCACAGTAATCGGGTTTGTCCCCGATTTATCTTCTAGATTCTGTATTAAACCATGGAATTGTATATCATAATTTGTCTTATGAAATCTTATCTATTTTTCTGTCATTTTTCTTGTCTATTTACTTTACTGTGGATGAGATAGATTTAAACTACCTGTGATTATGACCTAGACAACGTACTACCGCCGACACTGCGGCGTAGGCTGGACGTGCCCACGTACTCGTGCCCGAATTTCCGGGTGCGGGTCGTGACACACAAGAATCACTCGAGTTCGATCTATCAAAATTGAACATTTGGAATAGCTGAACGTATCAAGTTACAATCATCACTCCATCAAACGTAAATGGCAATAATCATGTCGACATTCGTGTTGTTTGTTCGTCTCAACATTGTGTATTTTGACAATGAGGACCTGCTCGGTTGGAAGCCCAAATGAGGAGCAAAAGCTTCGAATTGCTTATTACCACATTGACTGAAACACCCAGTTTACCACTCTTGTCGCTTTTACTGAGGGATTAATAATTCGATTTGGGTATTCTCAATACATTGATCATCAAGAAGCACTATCCAAATTAATTCAGACTCTGTTGATTGCAGATTACCAAACCTCTTTTGAGATATTTCGAAATCGGACTACCAACATGTCATCAATGGTCTCGCTAAATTTCAATAATAATAATAATAATAAAATTAGATTCACAACTCAATCTCGACCTTCCCAGAACCCTCAACCATGAAGATTTCGGATATACTTGGATTGAGGATTAAGAGAGTTAAGTAAGAAAAAGAGTGATGGAAAAAAAAAATTATGTTTGGCTTGAGAGTAGGAATTTACAAGGAAAGGTGATAGATGGTTAAGTGAGGGCTACTTTAACCCTTTTTTGACTATTTTTTAAACCCAAAGTCGGAGGGTTAAAGAGAAAGATTGAGAAATTTTGTTTAAAAAGTCATAAATGTCCAATATTTGTTCTATAAAATTTCATATATTTTTTTTCTCCACTTTTTTTTTTTTACTTTCAACATGCTCCTCCGCAGTTTCCTCATTTGTGAAGATATTTTTGACAAGTTCTAATTAAAATTTCAATCAAATTTAATTTTATAACATATTAATAAGTGTATTTTGATAACTATTATATTTTTATTAATTCTCCTCTCATTCAAAACCATCAATCCAAACAAGAGTTATTAAACAAATCACACTTAACTCTCTCTTCAATTCAAACAACCTTATACGTATTCACTCGACTTCCTCTCATTTAACTTCCCTGCACTTAATTCTACCTTCATTTAATTCTATCTAACTATGTTTTTTTTCCCTCAATCCAAACAACTCCTCGTCGGAACAAAAGGCTTAAATTTAATTTTATAACATATCTAATAAAATGACTGATGGCTCTTGCTCACATTTCATTTTGAATATTAGTGTATCTCTAATTAGTTGAGCTTTCTGAATTAGTAGAGCAGGTTAAAAGTCAAGAATGATGAAGATGATGGCTTAATTAATCATCTTCATTAATGTATCGTGATCTTTGTGGAACAGTGGAAGGGAGACATGGTTGAACATACAGAAGGGGAAAAGAGCACCAAACTATGACATAATTGTACAAACTACAAACTTCTACTAAAGTATGTGCAAAGCACATTCCAGCAAAACATATTTCTTCGTTGAATAGATTAATGTCAATTGCAAATTGGCTTGTCTATAGCCCAAAATAATGTTTGATTTCTTTTTCCACTGAAGGACAACCCTTGTTTCAATGTTAGCCTTTTAACTCATTTATTTTCTATGTTTGGATACATTGGAAAAAAAAAAAATCCCCAAAAGAAAATAAAAATAGAGAGAAGAGTGGTTCCTCTCACCCAACCAAAGATTCACTTTTTTCCAACTAAGGATTCAATTTCCCTCTTAATTTTCTTGACATTTCCAAACACCAAATTTTTTTTTGATAGATTAGTAATTTTTCAAAAGAAAGGAAAACCAGGAACTGATTTTCTTTCCTTTCTTTCCTTTCCGCGAACCAAACAAGAAAGATTTAATATTCATAGGAATACAATTCTCATTTCTTTCCTGAAAGGAATTCAATATTTCCATATTCATATTTGGTTCGGTAGCCAGAAAACTTTGATTTTTTCCATTCTCATGTCCACACCTATATTTGGTTAGGTTGAAAATATGTTGCTAGAAAAATAACTTAAATTTTCTATTCCCAATAGTAATACAATACTCACATACACATATTTGGTTATATTTTTTCATTGCTATGTCTTGTTCAGATGTTCAAACAGAAATAAGAATCTTAATATGCTTCATTTTCCACAAATATCATTTCAATAAAATCTTAATTTGTTTAATTTTTCATAAATAACCTTTCATTAATTTTAATATTCCACAAATATATGCTGTAATTCATCACAACCTGATGACAATGTGCAGTATCTAAATTTTAATTACCAACTTTCAGAACAAATATGCAAAACAACGATTCATCTTGCCACAATTTATATCGTAATTCTGATAGCAACATGATAATATGGAGCAGCTAAAATTCAATTGCAAAGTCAATCAGATTATCAGCAACAAAACTGGGACAGCCACTCCAGAAATATGATATAAAGCAAATTCATTACCCATACAACAAAATCTGAAATTACATGCATACTTATCATCCCACAGTTAACATACTTAAAGGAGCCCAGAACCACAGATGTCTTCATTCATCCTATATTGTTGGAAAGACTTCCTAATTCCTTCAATCATGTAATTTATAGACTTCCTAATTCCTTCAATCATGTAATTTATAGACTTCCTAATTCCTTCAATCAAAGAAAGACTTTCTTGTAATATTTAGTAATTTCCACAATCCCAGAAGCATCGTCGGGGAAAATCTCACATGATTATAGCTGATGATCAAAACCTGTCATCTTTTAGATCACATCATAATAGCTGATGATCAAATCTAGTCATCTTCAAGATTGGTCCAAAGTTGCGTAACCTTCAAGTGCAACATTCAAGTGCGCTTGAAATGTTCCCTGATGAACTTTTCGGCATGAGATGGATACTTCTGTCGAATGTATGCTCGTAGGCATTTCTGATAGGAAAAGTATATCTGAATGTTGGATGCCGATCAACCTTCAATAACTAATGCAAATTAGCTTCACTGAACATAACAGCTACTAGAATTTGATTGTCAGCTCAACAAAGCAACAAACTATAACAATTTATAGCAGAGAGCAAATGCTTAAGGCCTGACTAATCAAAGCAACAAACTATAACAATCTATAGCAGAGAGCAAATGCTTAAGGCCTGACTAATCAAAACAACAAACTATAACAATCTATAGCAGAGAGCAAATGCTTAAGGCCTGACTAATCAAAGCAACAAACTATAACAATCTATAGCAGAGAGCAAATGCTTAAGGCCTGACTAATCAAAACAACAAACTATAACAATCTATAGCAGAGAGCAAATGCTTAAGGCCTGACTAATCAAAATCATAACCTACAGCTTGATTGCAACTCAATGCCTAGCACAGAGATACTTGTGCAAGAATTCTTCTTTGGATTATACTTATTTTCCTTATAATAGATCATGGTTTGTGAAAACTACTCAGATAACGAATGCAAAATAGCTTCACTAAATATAACAGCTACTGCTAGAATTTGATTGTCTGCTCAACAAAGCAACAAAATATCCCAATCTATAGCAGAGCAAATGATTATGGCCTAACTAATCAAAATCATAACCTACAGCTTTGATCACAACCCAATGTCTAGCACAGTGATACTTGTGTAAGAATTACTTCAGACTTTCAGATTATACTTATTTTGCTTTACATAGATCGTAGTTTGTGAAACTACTCCGATATGTAGTATTCTTCAGGAAAACATTTAGACTGTGTAGCATGGACACGGGAAAATGGTGTCCGTACCCATTCCGTGACCATATTCTTGCAACATGGGCGACTATCTTGTACTTATTTGAAAATGTTTGTATCCAGTATCCGTATTGTGTCCTTATTTGTATGCATGCAACATATCATTTAGATGAAGAGAACAATAACCAATAGTTTAGACTCAAAAACATTAACCAATTGTTTGTCAGAACAATAAACTTCATACTTTAGACCCTTGAGTTTATCGCCTGCAGGCTGTAATCTATATGCCTGGCAAGGCTAGTTGAAATAACACTCTTCCACGGGGTGCTACCGTTGTTTAAAGACCATCTCTGGTTTGTCAAAAGCCGAATGTTTGTATGCTTTGATAAGATAGTTGATGTCGAATAGGTTGGCATATACCTAAGAAGAAATTAGACATCAGCTTGTAGCCAACAAACAAAGCTGATGCATTCAAGAATTATGCCTTTATCTTAGTCTTTTAAAAAAAAGTCTGTATACCAAATTTTTGCAAGCTGCTACTCAGTCCATTTTTTTTTTCCATTCCTCTTTTAAGAGCAATTTCCTTTCTAACATTGCAAAGCAAACCTTCTGAAATGCAATTTATAAATCTTAATATAAAAAACTATCATATTTAATGCTCAAGGACAAGAAAAGTCACACAAATATGATTAAATACTTGTATACTATTATAGTTTCCTTCTGCCCCTCTCGATCTTCCACAATTTTTGTTAATTAAAATTAATAATATTCAAAATACAATCTAAATAAGTAAATATCATCTTAATGGTTAAGGGCCAGGTTTTTCTTTCATTGATTCCTTGAATAACTTAACAGTTTAAACCATTTATTGGGATATGTAGAAGAAGATGCTCAACTGTCAGTAAAGCACTAGAATTAGGGTAAATATGTTTCCCTATCTTGCTTCAGATGGTCCTTAACAGGGAATATTATAAAATGCTTCAAAGGAACTTGCACCTTATTTAGTATTTAAAGACAATAATAACCCCTTCCCCGATCTCTCCTTTCTACTTTCTAGCTGCATAATCATGCAAATTAATCAGGCAACAATTTGGTAATAAAATCCTACTGGTGTTGAAATCTTCATGTTTGAATCATGCTCAATAGCTGCCCCTTCTTGGTAAAGTTACTGCTATTTATCAAGTACATTCATAATTCTTTTAGAGGATCCTATCAGTAGAAGTTTTTAACATGCGCAAGATGCCAAAGTTAAACAATCTTAATTATATTGGGGCATGTGATAATGACAAAATGTACTAACAAAAAGCAAAGTTTATCCAGGTCATTTGTTGATGCTCGGTTGCATGAGCTTAATCTGCATAGCTAAAGGTAGGTATAACTACCCACCAACTGGCCATCCCAGTTTTATGGTCATGGTACTCTCGTCATAGATAGCTCGTCCATGAATTTGGCACCAACATGGAGGGTTGACGTCATGTCGAAAATCGGTCATAAGAACTTTGTCAATTATCTTATGAAGTTTTCCTAGCCTCCATACTAGCCAACCTTAGAGATGACAATGGGTCGGGGCAATACCCAAATGTAACCCCCTGATTTTTCAAAATTTTAAAAACTGGATTTTTCACAATTTTCTGGAATTTTCTGGGATTTTTCTGTAATTTAAAAACAGGGTTTTAATTATTCAATAATTTTTTAATTGATATTAAATGATATTAAAATATTATAAAAATAATATTTTTGGATGTAAAATGAAAAACTGGACTTAGGGCAATTTTTCTGGAATTTATCGGACCCCGGACCTATTTTTAAAGGCCTAAAAGTATTTTATTATTTATTTAATTAATTAATTATTTACTGATTTTATTATTATTATTATTATTATTATTATTATTATTTTTATATTTTCAGCCCGCGGCCCGTTGGGCCGGCCCGGCCCAGCCCAACCCGAGCCCAGCCCCTAGCGGGTCGGGTCGGATCCGCCGCCGCCCGACCCGAACCCGAACCCGACCCGGACCCCCATCCCCTTTCCCCCACGCGCTGCGTGCCGAGAATCCCGGCGGTAGCTCCGGCCACGTCGCCGCCCGCACCCGGCCTCACCCCCACGTCTTCTCCGCCTTCCCCGCCACTTCCCCGGCCAGCCCCCGCCATGGCCACCCTATAAATACCCCTCTCCCTTCCCCGCCTCCTTCAACCTCCCCTCATCCTAACCTAGCCGCTCCGGCCACCCCCGAGTCCGACGACCCCCGAGCTCCGGCGCGACGTCAGCCCTGCCCAGCACCCCTCCGCCTCGAGCAGCCCCCTCCGCGACCTCCTCCTTCCCAGCTCCACCCCCTGCCCGGCCGCCGAGCTCGAGCCCGACGACCCCGCTGTCCCTCCCTCTGCTCCCAACCGCCGGTGCCGGATCTCCCCTCCAGCGTCCCTAGCTCCGCCCGCATCCCCGCTCGATCGACGGCTCCCTCCGGCCACGCCGCCCAACCCGCCACCGGCCGACCACAATTCCTACAGTCCCAAACCCTAGCCCTAGCAGTGGACACGTGTCCAGGACACGAGTCGGACACGGAAAAACCTAGTTTCGAATGGCCTCGTTCAGGTACTCGTATCTTGCACCCTGTACCTCCGATTTCGATTCTGTGAATTGCGTTGCGAAGCCTGTATGACCCTCTCGGTGCCCGGACAAGCTGTTCGGGGCATCGCGTCCTGTGGTGATCGCACACCGCGATCCAAAAACAGGAAAAATCAGACCCTGTTTCACCCCGGAACCGAGTACGCCCCGCCAAACGGGACGACTTGGTCGCACGCGGTCTTCACAGATACGTGCGCCTCGTCGATACGGACGTGTGGGATTTTGCGGAAGCTGATTCGGGTGTGCGTGCACCCCGGGATCAACGCGTATCCGCGGACATCGCCCCGTATCCGACCTTTCTGCAATTCGACCTAACTTTGTGTACACACGTCGGATCGAGACGAAACTTGCGCCATCGGACTCGTAGCAATACGCTGGTCCTGTGACCCAAGTTTGGTTCGATTCTGAGAACGTTGTCGAAATCGCGTGTCGTGGGCCCCACAGGACCCGCTCGACGGGCGATTTTGTGTTCGGCTCATCGGAATCCAATTCTGGAAGTTCCGTTGGGTTCGTATCATCGTTCCTGACCTGTTGACACTAAGTTTGGTAAATTTGGAGACCTTTGACCCTGACGCATTTTTCGGTGCAAAGCGGGCCCACATGTGGACCCCGTTTTGATCCGAAACTGCCGTTTTCGCCCTTGTCTCCAAATTGGACCCAAGGACAGGCGTTTCTAGCTGATTGATATTTTCTGGATCTGATGGTGATGTTTGTTTCAGCAACCGGAGTACCGCCTGCAATTTCCGCCGAAGTCAGAACTGCAAACATAGCCGGAACCACAGGCAAGTGTACCTTGCCAAAACTTGCAGCTTGCTAGTTATTTTCTGGACTTGTTTATACATCAGTGGGCCAGTAAAGCTTGCCAATTCACAGATAATCCTGGTTATAGTATTTTACTTGATTTCTGGTAGATTCTTATGCAACATGTTTAACTGCTTAACGCAGGACACCTGACACTCTTCATGTGACGGAATTGCCTGAGATATACCTGGTGATCCCGTATAGGTTACATTTTCATGTCATTTCCAGTTTACATGCTTAGATTCTAGCCTGACTCATTGCATTAGTTCAAACTTGCGTGACTTGTACCTGATATTTTCTGGAACTGTGACGTGAGATTACATGGGGTGGGGAGAGTATTGTCATATTAAGGCTGAATATAATATAATATAAATAATTATATCTAGCGGTGCCTTAGACTCTGATTCAGAGCTTTGGTTCCTTACTGGCTCCTCGAGAAAATACTGCTATGGTTTCTACGACACTGATCCTGTAGTAGTCTCAGCCTGAGTATGACTAAAACTCTCACTTGCATATCACTTAGCTGGTTTACATATTTACCCTGCTGTTTCATTATTGCTGCACTGCATATGTTTTGGCTTGTATTTTCTGTACCTTGTTATGTCCCCTGAGGACCTGGAATGGACTATGTCCCCAGGTGTAGCCGCAGAGAACTACCCCGAGGTGTACGGTACAGGAGCACTCCTTGGAGCAGAACCCGGAACCGAGGACGAGATAGTGGCCGAAGACTTCACCTGAGCACCGGCTTCGGCTACACAGTATTTCCTTTTCAGTATTTTATTTTCAGTCTATGTTTCCTTAATTGTAACAGAATAATTCTCGGATTGTTTTCCGAGATAACCTTATTTGATATTGCATATTTAATTCCATTGCATTATTTCTGGCAATTAATCTGTGGTTATTCTGTGGATGAGATTAGTAATACCTGAGACTTGTACTTAGTACTGCTAGACTACAGCTTAAGCATGCCCTGATGGATCCATTAAATTGGGTTGTCCATCGGTGCGTGCTGCTGGCCATTGCTCACGTGCTCAGTCCCTCGGCATTTTGGGACTGGGGCGTGACATGGTTTTTGTGGTGGCCCATGCAGGTCTACGACTAAATTGTTCGGTTTCAACTTAGGGACTGAACAGGCCTGCAATAAGATAGGATAAATTCTAGGATCTCATCCACTTGCTTGAATCGTTTTTGATATCTGTATCGTATTCGAACTAATTTGAACTTGCATCTTGCCTTGATTCCTGTGCGCCTCTTATTGGTTATTTTGGATACAGGGAAATGGACCCACAAGAGTGCAATGAGACTCCCGTCGGAACACCACAAGCAGCAGGTGTCACCTACTACGACGACGTGACACCAGTCGGAGGAATCCCCACAACTCAACAGAGCCACCAGGCAGGTCAACCTACCTCCCGATTCCGGCGCGATGACATCCCACCTCCGCCGCAGTTCGTCCCACCAATGCCCGTGTTCCCACCAGGCCAGCCGATCGACGGGCAGCAAATATTCCAAATGATCTACGCGATGATGCAAGCACAGCAACAAGTCCAACACGAGGCTCAGCGTCGCGAAGCTAATTTCTTGAGGGACAGCATTGTAACTGCACTGGAGCAGGCCAACCTACCAGCTCGACGGCCAACTACAGGCTCAATCACTGACTTCCGCCAACTGAAGCCCCGCACTTTTTCTGGAAAAGAGGAGCCCACAGAAGTTCATGAGTGGCTCACCAACATTCGGCATCAACTTGAAGCAGCTGAACTTCCACGGGAACGCTGGATGACAGCCGTCAGAATGCAATTGACGGACAACGCTCATCACTGGTGGCTATCCGAGGAGACGCGACTCGGACCAGACCGAGTCACCTGGGAGGAGTTCTCCAGACTCTTCCAGGAGATGTACATTCCTGCCATCGCTCGATCAGAACTGCGGGACAAATTCAATCGCCTCACTCAGGACTCCATGACGGTGGAAGAGTACAACGCAGAATTCATTCGTCTGAGCCGCTTCGCCCCCACCCTGATCCCGACTGAGGAAGAGAAGGCCGAGAAATTCTTCGACGGACTGAACATTGAGCTGCAGAAACTAATTGGGTCCGTCGCACCAACATCATACTCGGACGTCCTTGCTGCGGCTCGACGCATAGAGCGCGTCACCAAGAGAGAGACCAGACTGAAGTGGCCGTCCCCATCCGCACCAACCAAAGCAGCACAAGAGGAGTCTGCAAAGCGTCAACAAATGAGCTCGCCACCAACAGCAGCACCAAAAGCCTTCTACCTTCCTACCTGTTATCACTGTGGCAAGATAGGCCATGTCGAGAAGGAATGTAGACGTAAACTCGGACTATGCTTAGGCTGCGGATCCAGACAGCATGCAGTGAGAGACTGCCCTGAGCGTAGAGAAGGAACACCAAGGGCGAACCAGTAAACTCCACCAGCGCCTCGAGCAGCACCCTACCAGCAAGCTCAGCAGCAGCAGAGGGATCTACCTCAAGGACGAGGGCAAGTTTACGCGATGACTGTGCAGGACGCTGATGCGAGTAAGTGATTTATAGTTTTCCGTTTTAGTCTTGTTGTAGTTCGTGCCCGTTGGTTCGTGACCTCAGCCCCAACCTAGTAATTTGCAACTTGTTAATAATAACCTGGTTTTCATAAAAGT
Organism: Iris macrosiphon; assembly: GCA_036927795.1. NCBI lineage: Eukaryota > Viridiplantae > Streptophyta > Magnoliopsida > Asparagales > Iridaceae > Iris > Iris macrosiphon. The sequence goes on along the minus strand of JAYESA010000020.1, from coordinate 6,309,137 downwards.
TATAGTTTTCACTAGATTTCCTGGAAAGTGTAAACTTTCAATTCTTAGGGAAACGGTATTTCCCTAAGTAACTTGTGATGTGTTTTCAAAACGATGTTTGCGACCGCGTCATCTCTGTTGACCGGTTATTCTTTGATTGCGAGGACGCAATCCTCTTAAGGGGGGTAGATTGTAACCCCCTGATTTTTCAAAATTTTAAAAACTGGATTTTTCACAATTTTCTGAAATTTTCTGGGATTTTTCTGTAATTTAAAAACAGGATTTTAATTATTCAATGATTTTTTAATTGATATTAAATGATATTAAAATATTATAAAAATAATATTTTTGGATGTAAAATGAAAAAGTGGACTTAGGACAATTTTTATGGAATTTATCGGACCCCGGACCTATTTTTAAAGGCCTAAAAGTATTTTATTATTTATTTAATTAATTAATTATTTACTGATTTTATTATTATTATTATTATTATTATTATTATTATTATTATTTTTATATTTTCAGCCCGCGGCCCGTTGGGCCGGCCCGGCCCAGCCCAACCCGAGCCCAGCCCCTAGCGGGTCGGGTCGGATCCGCCGCCGCCCGACCCGCGAACCCGAACCCGACCCGGACCCCCATCCCCTTTCCCCCACGCGCTGCGTGCCGAGAATCCCGGCGGTGGCTCCGGCCACGTCGCCGCCCGCACTCGGCCTCACCCCCACGTCTTCTCCGCCTTCCCCGCCACTTCCCCGGCCAGCCCCCGCCATGGCCACCCTGTAAATACCCCTCTCCCTTCCCCGCCTCCTTCAACCTCCCCTCACCCTAACCTAGCCGCTCCGGCCACCCCCGAGTCCGACGACCCCCGAGCTCCGGCGCGACGTCAGCCCTGCCCAGCACCCCTCCGCCTCGAGCAGCCCCCTCCGCGACCTCCTCCTTCCCAGCTCCACCCCCTGCCCGGCCGCCGAGCTCGAGCCCGACGACCCCGCTGTCCCTCCCTCTGCTCCCAACCGCCGGTGCCGGATCTCCCCTCCAGCGCCCCTAGCTCCGCCCGCATCCCCGCTCGATCGACGGCTCCCTCCGGCCACGCCGCCCAACCCGCCACCGGCCGACCACAATTCCGACAGTCCCCAAACCCTAGCCCTAGCAGTGGACACGTGTCCAGGACACGAGTCGGACACGGAAAAACCTAGTTTCGAAGGGCCTCGTTCAGGTACTCGTATCTTGCACCCTGTACCTCCGATTTCGATTCTGTGAATTGCGTTGCGAAGCCTGTATGACCCTCTCGGTGCCCGGACAAACTGTTCGGGACATCGCGTCCTGTGGTGATCGCACACCGCGATCCAAAAACAGGAAAAACCAGACCCTGTTTCACCCCGGAACCGAGTACGCCCCGCCAAACGGGACGACTTGGTCGCACGCGGTCTTCACAGATACGTGCGCCTCGTCGATACGGACGTGTGGGATTTCGCGGAAGCTGATTCGGGTGTGCGTGCACCCCGGGATCAACGCGTATCCGCGGACATCGCCCCGTATCCGACCTTTCTGCAATTCGACCTAACTTTGTGTACACACGTCGGATCGAGACGAAACTTGCGCCATCGGACTCGTAGCAATACGCTGGTCCTGTGACCCAAGTTTGGTTCGATTCTGAGAACGTTGTCGAAATCGCGTGTCGTGGGCCCCACAGGACCCGCTCGACGGACGATTTTGTGTTCGGCTCATCGGAATCCAATTCTGCAAGTTCCGTTGGGTTCGTATCATCGTTCCTGACCTGTTGACACTAAGTTTGGTGAATTTGGAGACCTTTGACCCTGACGCGTTTTTCGGTGCAAAGCGAGCCCACATGTGGACCCCGTTTTGATCCGAAACTGCCGTTTTCGCCCTTGTCTCCAAATTGGACCCAAGGACAGGCGTTTCTAGCTGATTGATATTTTCTGGATCTGATGGTGATGTTTGTTTCAGCAACCGGAGTACCGCCTGCAATTTCCGCCGAAGTCAGAACTGCAAACATAGCCGGAACCACAGGCAAGTGTACCTTGCCAAAACTTGCAGCTTGCTAGTTATTTTCTGGACTTGTTTATACATCAGTGGGCCAGTAAAGCTTGCCAATTCACAGATAATCCTGGTTATAGTATTTTACTTGATTTCTGGTAGATTCTTATGCAACATGTTTAACTGCTTAACCCAGGACACCTGACACTCTTCATGTGACGGAATTGCCTGAGATATACCTGGTGATCCCGTATAGGTTACATTTTCATGTCATTTCCAATTTACATGCTTAGATTCTAGCCTGACTCATTGCATTAGTTCAAACTTGCGTGACTTGTACCTGATATTTTCTGGAACTGTGACGTGAGATTACATGGGGTGGGGAGAGTATTGTCATATTAAGGCTGAATATAATATAATATAAATAATTATATCTAGCGGTGCCTTAGACTCTGATTCAGAGCTTTGGTTCCTTACTGGCTCCTCGAGAAAATACTGCTATGGTTTCTACGACACTGATCCTGTAGTAGTCTCAGCCTGAGTATGACTAAAACTCTCACTTGCATATCACTTAGCTGGTTTACATATTTACCCTGCTGTTTCATTATTGCTGCACTGCATATGTTTTGGCTTGTATTTTCTGTACCTTGTTATGTCCCCTGAGGACCTGGAATGGACTATGTCCCCAGGTGTAGCCGCAGAGAACTACCCCGAGGTGTACGGTACAGGAGCACTCCTTGGAGCAGAACCCGGAACCGAGGACGAGATAGTGGCCGAAGACTTCACCTGAGCACCGGCTTCGGCTACACAGTATTTCCTTTTCAGTATTTTATTTTCAGTCTATGTTTCCTTAATTGTAACAGAATAATTCTCGGATTGTTTCCCGAGATAACCTTATTTGATATTGCATATTTAATTCCATTGCATTATTTCTGGCAATTAATCTGTGGTTATTCTGTGGATGAGATTAGTAATACCTGAGACTTGTACTTAGTACTGCTAGACTACAGCTTAAGCATGCCCTGATGGATCCATTAAATTGGGTTGTCCATCGATGCGTGCTGCTGGCCATTGCTCACGTGCTCAGTCCCTCGGCATTTTGGGACTGGGGCGTGACACCAAACCTGGTCAATCTTTCGGCAAAAAATTTCAACCCAGACCGACCCTAGCTTTACAAAACCTAGGCCCTAAGGACTTTCAATTCTCTTCTGGAGCTTTCTTAAGCCTCCATAGCCAACCCTAGAGATAGATCGGACAATACCCAAACCTCGTCAATCTTTCGGCAATTTTTTTTAACCTGGCCCGACCCTAGCTTTACAAAACCTAGGCCCTAAGAACTTTGTCAACTCTCTTATGGAGCTTTCTTAAGCCTCCATAGCCAACCCTAGAGATGATAATGGATGGGCTGTACCCAAACACTATCCTAAATATTAAGGGCCAAAAAATTTATCCGGTCCTAGCTTTACAAAACCTAGGCTTGAACTTTGTCAATTATCTTATGGAACTTTCTAAAGCCTCCATAGACAACCCTAGAGATGATAATGAGTCGGGCAATACCCAAACCATGTCCTAAATATTTCGGGCCAAATTTTTTAACCCGGCCCGGCCCTAGCTTTACAAAAACTAGGCCTTAACCCGGCCCTTCAGGTTTTGGGACAACCTGTGGGCTTTTCGGTCAGCTCAACTAGGTTAATTTTTTTATTTATATGTTCGAAAATCATTTACACTATTCAATCAAACCTACGAAATACAATAATTTAACCATTGCTCTTTACTAAATGATAAAAATGTGCCGGTGACCCTAAAATACTTGACTACGAAGCTTAATGAAGAAGTTGAAGGGGAGCAGAGTTCAATTGTAGGAAGTTTAGTTTTGGGGTACTACGCATATTTTCCAATATGTTTTACAAACCCAACCCATCATTTTGAAGATGATTGTGTAAAGAACCTACAATGTTTCGGACTTGGGGCCGGGTCGGCTAGTATCCAAATCCGGGATGAAAATAAATCGGACCAATAAATTGAACTCGGCCCTATCCGTTTCACAATTTGTTAGGGTCAGGTCGCAATTTTTTTACAGGTCATTGGGCTGGCCCTAGCTCATTATCATCCCTAGCCAACCCCATTATGATGGGAGAAGGCTTGGATGATGATGATGTTGCTGGTTTACTAATCTCATGATATTTCTAGTCCTATCCCAACGCTTCAAATCTTTCAAAGTGCTTGCCTTGCTAATTAGTGCATCTCTGAAATTATACAATCATCACATCTTAACCAAAAAAATCTATCCATATTAATTATTTATCATGTTACATGTACTTCTGTTATTACAAAATTAGCTACCCTAGTAAGGACGGATATGCTCATGTCCCAGAACCAAATCTGCTATATTCCCATTCCCACCTCTTTCTACAGGACCAAAGCAAACTTTGCATCGGCATTCTTCTGAATCATCAGAGTTAAACCTAAAGTTCAGTTATTTTCAGGTTGTTGCCCATTAGAATGAATGTTTAAAGAAAATGAAGATATTAAACTTGCTAAAATATTGTACTTTGACGTCATGGAGATCAATCTTCTGTTACTGCCTCATTCTTGCTCAAGTCGTCGAAGGGGTGGTACTCAGAATTATAGTCCATCTCCATGGCTAAATACATAACTAGAACATGGCTCCCATTTCCAACATCACACCGCTCTTCGAACTTTCTGTTCAAAATTTGCACACCTAGCCAAGACCAACCCACTGATGTTCCTTTTTACAGTATACCACAAGGATAAAGGCGTCAGTTGCTGTTGTGTTGTAAGGTGTGGAATGAAGGCGAAAGGGTCTTTGTACTTATATGAGTTTTTCCCTAGATGTTTCGACCTAGGATTTTCACAATGATATAAAAAGTTTGACATTAAGAGAATGAATGGCTCCAAGAAAGGTCTCTACACATTGCAGCAGTTCTGAGTCGAGTTCGTGTACCAAAATTTATCTAGCTGATGTTAAGGAAACCTTGAACTTCAGGTTTGAAAATTAGTTCTTTCTTTAACTAATGTGATGCATCTAGAATATCATGCTGTAAATATGAAGTACTATATCAGCATAAGAAATTCCTTGCAAGCAATAAAAAAAAGAGATATTAGTTTTTCTTTTTATTTTAAACAGCAATCTTAGAGTAAACTGGTGTCTGCTTCCCAAATGACTAAACAGATAACTAATAACACAATTGAATTAAATATTTAGTTGAATATATGCTCTCCACAAATATGTTACCATTAGTGAATCAAGCCCACATCCAATTTCATCTTCTGAATGTGGATGGTAGGTGAGAAGCTTCTCTACAACTTCTTTCTCCTTTTCATCAGTTAAACCTTCCCCATCCAGATATCTGCTAGAATGCAAGCATTTAAAAGGACAGGAAAAGGATTATGTTGACATTTTCTAATAAATCAATATAGAGAAAATGGAGTTAAATTAAGTGATCATATACTCTTTAGCACGAGAGCAGTTCACTATTGTTGTTGAATTATTGGAAATTCCCGTGGCTCATAGACTGAACCAAAAATGGTTATCAAACGGCAAGTCAAACTTGCTAAATGGAATGACAGCGGAGAAAACTGCTAAGCAGAATAATTTGTTCTAGTCTAAGCAGAATAAATGGATTGACTTCTTTTAGACTGATGAACTTGTTTTCAATTGTCAAGTTTATTTGTTCTAGTCTGAGACTCTGAGTTGGATTTCAGGCTCAAATGACAATATTGTCTTCATATGCATGTATGGACTTCAGCTGTAGAGTGTAGACTGACATTTTTAGGTATCAACAGTGTTGTGTCTTTCTCACTGTGTCCTTACCCCCATCGTGTTGTATCCGTGTCCGTGCAACATAGCTGATAAGAAATGATGATATCTTCTTAGTTTGAACAGCTGGATCGTGTGATCGGGTTAGTTGAAGGAATTAGTACACTTGCGAATTGCATTTCTTTTTCACTTATAGAGGGCGCCATTTTCCCCTAAACACTAACGCGCACAATTCTTGTGGAGTTGGTTCTTCCCAGCTTGATATGTGTGCTTCTTTCCAGTTTTACTCGAATGAGCAGGCAAACATGTCCAAGATTCCGCGTCAAAAACTTTTCTTCCCATTTCTTCAGCCCTAAAGGACGTTCACCTTCGTAATGTATACTATATAGCTGCACGGGGACACGAATATGATACCATGACAAACGGACACGACACTGATTTGACGCTTCCTAGGAGTGTCCCAGTCGTGTGCAACAATTGTACGTGGCATGGATAAAGGCACCGACTTTCTGAGTGTAAGAAGAAAAGGAAGACATGGGCATTCCAAATTTATCATCTTTATTCGAGGAAACGAATTCGAAACCACCTGTACGAGTGGAGTATCTCCTTCGTGAGCAAGGTGATCGGCTCAATGTCCGAAAGGATCTCCTCCTCCTTCCATCGCCTGAAGTCCGGCTGGTCCGCCCACGAATTCACCGGAATGTGGGGCTTGGGAGGCTTCGGCGGAGTGGCGGAAGCGCCGTCGACGACGACCGTTGGGGCGGAGGGGGGCGGAGGGGGGGGGGTTCGCCCACCGGAGCGGCGGAGATCGATTCTAGCGTCGGCGGAGCAGCGCCGGAAGGGGCGGAGCGGGAGCGGAGGAGGGGGAGGGCCCGGTGGAGTGGAGGAGGAGAGTGACGGTGGGAGAAGCCATTGCGAGAGTGTGAAGAAATTGGAATTAAGTTCAGCTTTTGCTTTGGGATTTCACTCGCTTGTTGGGTTACAGAGGTTGGGCCGGGCTTTCCAGTAGCTGTAAAGTTGGTCCATAAATATCATAGTCTTGATGGGCCTTTGAACTCATTTTGATACTATATTTGAGAGTAACACTTTGGAATTAGGGATGTAAATTGGTCGAATTCGTGTTGGAAGTTGAAATCTCCACTTTCTCAACCTTCTCTTTTGTCAATAATTCAACTTCGTTTAGAGGAGAAATATTGGTTCACCTCCACCTCCCATGCCTCCACATATTACTATGAGTCCAAACTTCGCTTCACCTGACTTAATGTACATTCCTATTTTGAACACTTTGTGTATGTGTGTATAACACGTTCATTTGAATATGCGGCTTCCCATCAACGGCGAAACCACACTTTGGCTCCAAACTTTTTTTTTTTTTTTTGTATGGTTTTTTTTCTCAACTTGTCAGTTCATATTTCAACCCAACATAATCCATCACAATCCATTTAAGTACGAATTTTTAGTGCAGTTCTTGCTCTTCCTATGTACTTTACTTAACAACTGAGCCAACTTTTTTTGAATACGTCATATTCAAGTCGCATACAATATTACGTGACTTGGCGTTAGACGTGCGACTAATCCAAAATACCTTCATTTAGTAAGGATCGATCCCAATCAACCTGCAACCCAAACATGAGAGAGAGAGAGAGAGAGAGAGAGAGAGAGAACAATAAAAACATGCACCTTCTGTTATTTCATCCCAACCAATTTTAAGTTCATAATTTTTATATGTTCTATAAGTTTTTTTTGGATTTGATCTATTAAAACCTAGTTTTTTTCGAAAACTAGTTTTTCCTTCTGTTAAAGATTTCATCTCGTACAATTTGGCTTTTGTTTCAGTTGATTTGGAGTTAAAATGAAATTTTTATAAAGAAAACAAATTTTCGGTTTTTGGAGCTTTCGGCCATGGCTGAGCCTGCCGTTGGAGAAGACGAAGTCTTCATGCGGCTAGCGACCTATGCGGCAGAGTGTGCTATGCGGCCTGAACTCCTTGCCGCATACTGACAGCATGCGTCCATCTTATTAGATGCATGATTGTACATTACACAAAGTGTTCTGGAGCTGATCCTTGAACTGCTTGTGTTTTCACTCGATGAACAAATAAAAAATTCACTAAGTCCAAGAGGGGCATCTATGCGGCAACCTGAGCATGCGGCAAGCGGACTTATGCGGCATTGACACTATGCAGCTTTCCTCTTTTGTCGCATAACTCTGCTTCACCCTTGCATATCTTTTTATGATTCATGTCTTTTCTCCCTGACACACTTTATGACATGTCACATCAATGTCACATCAATCACTTTATGTCACCTCACTGACATTTCATTTATTTACCCATCACTCAACACTTGTCCCGAGGAGTAGACTTTAACCCTGAGCATGTGGCAAGTAAGTCCATGCGGCCAGTGAGTCCATGTGACAATTGGGTTCATGCGGCCAGTAAGCGCATGCGGCAAGTGAGTGCATGCGGCCAGTAGATGCATGGGACAAGTGAGTCCATGCGGGCAGTGGGCGCATGCTGCCAGAAATTCTTGTGTGCATTTTGTGTGTTCCCTTTAATTATGTTCATTTAATAATTTCTTTTAGTGATTATTGTTGTGCTTCCTTATGTCGATACAAGTTTATGTTACCAGACAAGTTTTGCATGTAAATTTATGAGACAAGTTTATGTACAAGTTCATAATCCTCATGACATCGTGAACATATTTGCGTATGAAAATCCATTGCATTTGACATCGGGCAATCGAGTATGAGTATTGTCCAATGTATCACGTGTCGCGAATACGATAACTCGTGAAAAGCTTGTATTCGTGACTCGTCATTCTAAGGAGTTCTCAAGTGTCCATGACTCGAGAACTTGAAATAATTTAGTAATGATTAAACAAGATAAGATTTACCTAGATAATTGGGAGAGAAGAATATTGCGCTACCGACTACCCCGATCTCTAAGGGCCCCATGCAGCATGGACAAACCCTGCTAGGCAAGGGCTCCATGACTGGCCAAGTTTACGCGTGCTGCGGTACTTACAAGATAAGTTTATATACAAGTTTATGTTACAAGACAAGTTTATGTTTATAAAGCAAGTTTATGATCACAAGATTAAGTTTATGCTTATAGGTTCAATTTCTGTTTATGACAAGTAATAAGTTATGTTATTGTATGGTTGGATGTGCATTTAAGTTTAGTAGACAAGTGTACCCTTGGCCATCCGGGTTAACTGCAGTGTCGGTGCTAGAAATATTCTTAAAACATGTATTTAGTAATTAATGTCTGTGACAACCCTAGCTAGTTAATCGTAGCAAGTCGTAAAGTTGTTTGGCCGTGCGATAAATGATGTTAACTGCAGTGGTGGTAGTGGTGAAATTGGTGGTGATGGTGGTGGTGAAAACTGGAGTTGAAGGTGGTGGTGAAAACTGGAGTTGAAGGTGGTCGGGGGAAGGAACCACAGTCCGGTCGGCGGGGACGGCTCGGTCCAGCGCCGGGGGGTGGCTGTGCACCGGAGCGGGGTCACGTAGGCCAGCGGGGTGGCTGTGCAGAGTGCTCGGTCCGGTCAGTCGGGGTGCGGAGGCCTCTAATTTGCTGTCCGCGGGTTGCTCAGGCCGCACGGGGTGGAGGTGATCCCAGCCGCGGTGGAGAAGCACAGTATAGGTGGAGCTGTTGCTGCGGGGTGGGGTGCCGGCGCCACCTGGCCGGAGTCGGGTCAGTGCGGTCGGCGGGTCTTCCACAGGGAGGAACTCCAAGAGGAAGAAGGAGCTAAGGAAGAAGAAGAAGAAGAAGAAGAAGAAGAAGAAGAAGAAGAAGAATATTGGAGGGAGAAGAAGCTTGGAGTTTCTTCTTGCATGAAGAAATTAAATGGGGGAGGAGAGAGAGTGGTTTTGGGATTAGGGCCGGTGATGTTTTGATTGAGGGTGGGGTGTAGGAGCTACTTTATAGGGGAGTGTGTGGGGTTGTTGGTTGGTTGAGATCATTCCATGAAAAATGGATGGATAGGATTTAACATGGAGAGAATGAGGTTTCTTCATGAGGGAAAGAGTGGGTGAGATTGGGACCCTATTTTGGGACCCTCTCATTTATTCATGGTCAATAGGAGGTTGCCACACAATTTGATAATTGCGACTTAGTCCCCGTAAATTCGGAAAATTGCATGGACACATGAAATAACACAAAAATTTGGCGAAAAATATAATTAAAAATTTTCCATGGTGGGAGGGTGTTGCGCGTTAGGCGCGGGTCTAATTAGAAGAGCATTGGGATTAATTTAGGATTAAAATGAGATTTACAAAGTTGGTAAATCCCGATTTAAAATAGAGATAAAGCGTCCCGCGAATTTAATTTAATTGGGGCCCGTGGGGTCAAAATTCGAAAATGACGCAAAGGCCAAAAATGGTGGGGGCTTGGAGTCAGTCTTGGACCCTTTAGTTGGTCCGGCTCAACGGGTTAAGTTGGTACCCCAAAATCGAGGGTAACGACACAGGTGTCCGACACGAAATTAAATATGGGTTACGATTTTCGGAATATTGCGCAATTAATTTAGAGCACACAAAAATTATTTTTTAACAGTCAGACCAGTGCCTGATTTGGCGAGTTGAGTCGAAAGTACAATAATTGTATGGAATTTATGGGCTGATATTGGGCTCCGAAAAATTAGAAAATGATAGGACGCGACAGGGGTTTTAATTAATTGGATTTAAATTCCAGATAAATTTTCTCTACTCTAAACCTCGACATCTGCTATCAAAAATTTCCAAAACCACTCTAACTATGTACAGAATAAATCGAGGGGGTTTATATTCTTCCCAACTTAGAAAAATTTCGTCCCCGAAATTAAAAGTAAAGCACGATAATATCTAACAGAATTTTAAAACAAACAAGTAATCAATGTCGTACGTAAATTCGTACCTTGCTCCTCAAATAAGTACGGGAATCGCTGCCGAATAGAATCCTCGCGCTCCCAAGTAGACTCGCCTAGTGAATGGTACTTCCATGCCACTCTGACCAGTCGAATCGTCTGTCCTCTCAAAGTCTTCTCGCTGCGATCGAGGATCTCAACTGGCTGCTCTACGTAAGACAGACTAGGCCCGACTGTAATCTCCGAATGATCAAGCACATGGCTAGGGTCTGCGACATATCTCCTCAACTGCGATACGTGAAATACGTCATGTACTCTCTCTAATGATGGAGGTAATGCAAGACGGTACGCCACTTCGCCAACTCGTTCCAAAATGTCGAAAGGTCCGATGTACCTCGGACTCAGCTTGCCTCTACCTCCGAATCTGATGGTACCGCGGGTGGGCGATATCCTCAAAAATATGTGGTCACCCTCCTTGAACTCCAATGGTCTGCGGTGCGCATCTGCCCAGTGTTTCTGTCTGTCCTGTGCTGCGCACAGGTGGCTCTGAATCTGCTTGACCATCTCCACTGTCTGTGTCACCAATTCTGGACCAAGTATCTGACGCTCTCCCACGTTACTCCAACAAACTGGCGACCTATATTTCCTGTCGTACATTGCCTCATAGGGTGCCATCTGTATGCTGGCCTGGTAACTGTTATTGTAGGAGAATTCTACCAAGTGTAGATGGTCCTCCTAAGATCCTCCAAAATCAATCATGCACGCTCTCAACATATCCTCTAATATCTGTATCGTGCGCTCTGACTGTCCATCAGTCTGTGGATGATACGCAGTACTGAACTTGAGACGAGTTCCTAGGCTCTCCTGCATACTCCGCCAAAAATGTGACGTGAATTTGAAATCACGATCCGATACGTTGCTGACAGGCACTCCATGCAATCGTACTATCTGCCTCATATATATGTCAGCTAGTATCTCTGTGGATTGCCCAACTCTGAAGGGCAAGAAATGTGCAGACTTGGTGAGTCTGTCTACGACAACCCAAACTGCATCCCTTCCGCTAGGGCTTCGCGAAAATCCTGTGACGAAGTCCATGGTAATGTGTTCCCACTTCCACTCGGGAATGGGGAGTGGCTGCAATAATCCTGCAGTCCTCTGATGTTCAGCCTTGACTTGCTGACAAACTAAACACTTCACCACAAATTTTGCAATTTCCCTCTTCATCCCATGCCACCAGAAATGTTGTCTCAAGTCTCGGTACATCTTCGTACCCCCGGGATGAATGGAATAAATCGAGCTATGAGCCTCGGTCATCAACTCTTGGCGTAGCTCGCTACTCGAAACATACAGGCGATCTCCGTACCTCAACGTTCCGTCTTCATGAATCCTGAGTCTCGTCTGTATGTCGGCTTCTGTTCTCTCTCGCAGACATCAAAATCTCGCATCTGTAGGCAATGCTGCCTTAATCCTCTCAATCAAAGTAGACTGAACCTCAAGACTGGCCATCTGTCCATCCATGCCTGGCAATACGACCTCTATTCCAAGATCCTGGAGATCCTCTAGCAAATGTCGCTGCGTCGTCAAAAAGTATGCCATGGGCTTCCTGCTTAAGGCATCTGCTACGACATTCGCCTTGCCAGGATGGTACTGTAACTCAATGTCATAATCTGTCATCAACTCTAGCCAACGTCTCTGCCTCATATTGAGCTCCTTCTGCGTGTAGACATACTTCAGGCTTTTATGATCTGTATAAATCTCAACACGCTCACCATAAAGGTAATATCTCCATAGCTTTAGTGCAAATATCACCGCAGCTAGCTCCAAGTCGTGCGTTGGATAGTTCTTCTCATGAACTCTCAGCTGTCTCGATGCGTAGGCTATCACCTTGCCGTGTTGCATCAGTACACATCCCAATCCGCTCCCTGACGCATCACTGTACACTACAAATCCTCCTGATCCTGAGGGTAGTGTCAAAATCGGTGCTGATGTCAGACGCTTCTTCAGCTCATCGAAAGCCGCCTGACACTCGTCGGTCCAGATAAACTCCTTGCCTTTACGTGTCAGTCGCGTCATAGGCGCAGCTATCCTCGAAAACTTTTCCACGAACCTCCGGTAATATCCGGCAAGTCCGAGGAAACTCCTAACCTCCGTAACTGATGTAGGGGTAGGCCAGGTCTCTACTGCAGCTATCTTCTCCGGATCAACTGATAGTCCATCTCCGGTGATTATGTGTCCCAGAAATGGTACTCTATCCAAGCAAAACTCACATTTGCTGAGTTTGGCGTACAGCCTCTCATGTCTCAGCGTCTCTAACACAATCCTGAGATGTCTCTCATGCTCCTCCTGGCTCTTGAAATATATCAGGATATCGTCTATAAATACCACCACGAACTTATCTAAGTACTGGTGGAAAACATTATTCATTAAACACATGAATACTGATGGCGCGTTGGTTAGACCAAACGGCATGACTAAAAACTCATAATGGCCATACTTCGTCCGAAAGGCCGTCTTCTGGATGTCCTCTTTCTGTACCTTGATCTGATGATAACCGGATCTGAGATCGATCTTCGAGAATACACATGCACCGCTAAGTTGATTAAACAAATCATCGATGCGCGGTAGTGGATACTTGTTCCTTATCGTTACAGTATTTAGCGCCCTGTAATCGATACACAAGCGTACCGTCCCGTCCTTCTTCGGTACAAACAGAATGGGTGCTCCCCATGGAGATACACTAGCCCGTATGAAACCCTTTTCTAAGAGATCATCTACTTGAACCTTCAGCTCAACCAACTCCTTTGGTGCTAGTCTGTAAACAGGAGAAGTAACTGGCTCTGCTCCTGGAGTCAACTCTATAGTGAACTCAATCTCTCTGTCAGGTGGCAGTCCTGGGAGATCCTCTGGAAACACATCCTCGAACTCTGCTATAAAGTGAGGGTACATCGGTTCACCTTCAGCAATGTGTGTCGCTAGGGTAGGTTGGACACCATGCTCTCGGGCTCCCCGAAGAAATTCAAACTCTGGGTGATCTGGGGGTCTAAAGATGACACAACCACGATGGAAATATAGCGTTGCGTGGTATTGGCTCAACCAATCCATGCCTAGAACAATGTCATAGTCTGGCATGGAGACAACCAAAAATCGGGCACGCATCTCTCGTCCGCAGACAACTACTGAACATGATCTACAAGTGTCGCTAACAGGTACTATTCTACCTCCCGTAAGAATCCTCTTGACCTTCGGAAGGGGTGCGGTGGCTATTCTATGGGTAGCCACGAAACTAGCAGCTATAAAAGAGTGAGTGGTACCAGAATCAAATAGGACTAATGCTGGTAATGAAGCTACTAAGATTGTACCTGCGATCACTTCTCCAGCTGTCTCAGCCTCCTCGATGGTCATAGCATAGGCCTGTCCCTGCCTCGGTGCCGGTGCCCTCGGCTGATGTCGGTCTTGGTAGAACTGTCCTGCCTGTGGGGCGAAGGGTGGCCTCCTCTGGTTTACTCCTGGTGCTGGTGGTCGCTGTGCTCCAGCTCCTGCGTAAGGTAGCCTCGGTCCAGGAGGCTGCTGATAAGGTCTCGGCGCTGGCAGGGCTGGTCGGTGAACCATCTGTGCTGGAGCCCTCTGATCTGGGCAATCTCGGACTGCATGCTGGTCTGATCCGCATCTCAAGCAAGCGCCCAGTCTCCGTCGACAGTCCCTCAATATGTGTCCCTTCTTGCCGCAGAAATGGCAAGTGGAAATGACTGCTCCCTGCTGAGGTGCTGCCCGTTGGTGTTGCTGCTGTACCAAAGGACGCTTCGCAGGTCCTCCCTGCGGGGCTCGGGCTGCTGATGTCGATGCATAGGGGCGTTTCTGGCTGGCCTCCATCTTGTTGATGCGGTCCTGGCGTCGCGCTGCAAGTAGTACCCCAGAGTAAGAGGTGGGGGCTGTGGACCCGATAAGCCTCTGGGTCTCATAACTCAGGCCCTCATAAAACTTCTCAGCCTTCGCTTCTTCAGTGGGGATCAGGTATGGTGCAAATCTGCTCAGGCGGAGGAACTCAGAATTGTATTCCTCTACAGTCATACTCCCCTGTCTGAGGTTCTGGAATCTGTCCCGAAGCTCTGCTCGGGCGGTAGAGGGTATGTACATCTCCTGGAAGAGTCTAGAGAACTCTTCCCAGGTGGCGCGATCCGGTCCCAAACGATGCTCCTCGGAAAGCCACCAGTGATAAGCGTTGCCGGTGAGCTGCATCCTGACAGCCGTCATCTATCGGTGTCGGGGGAGGTCGGTAGCCTCTAGCTGGTGCTGAATGCCGGTGAGCCAAGCGTGGACCTACGTCGGCTCCTCCGTGCCCATAAAAGGTTGCGGCATCAAACGACGAAAGTCTATGACAGACCCTCGCGTCGGCTCGTATGCGGATGGTGTCGCCTGCCCCAAGGCCGTCACGATGCTCTCTCTCAAGGTCTCAGCCTGGTGCTGCTGGGCCTGCTGCTGAGCCTGCTGCTGGGCCTGTTGGGCCTGTTGTTGGGCCTGCATCATCGCGAACATCATTTGGAACATCTGGGTCCCATCCATCGGTTGCCCTGTAGGGAATGGCATATAGGGCATCTGGGGCAAAAATGGTGGAGGACGTGGTAGCTGCTGCTCCTCCTGACTCAGGATCCTCTGATCCTCAGGTCCTGCCTGATGTGGAGTCTGGTGTCCGTCTGATGGCACCTCGGGATGTCCTGATATAAACACCCTGAATTTTTGAGAATATTTTTAAGATGAGTTATTACGAATTTTGGTATTTTCTGGAATTTAAGGCGAAGATGATTGTGATTTAAAGAATTTTCAGTGTGACCAAATGATGTCAAATTATTCTGAAAATAATAAATTATGATGCACCATAGAAAACTGGACCTACAGTATTTTTCGGTGAATTATTTGGACCCCGAAAACGAGTTTTAAGCTTAAAAGAGCTATTGGATTTCTAAGCCGAACCAAACCACCTTCGAGAACCCGACCCGTTGGCTGAACCCTACCCGCATGTATACTGTAGCAGCTTTAAAGGTTGACCTAGGGATCTGTGCCGTCACCCCTCTCATCCAGCATCATCCGCCGACTCCCCTTGCCGATCATTGCCGCCGCCTTCCGCCGGGTTGCTCAGCCGACCGTACCCTCCCCCGAATCCAGCGTCCCCGACCGGCGGCTCTCCCCCGCAGTCGACTCGGCACCCCGCTCCACCTGAGAACCCTCGCGCCGAACAACTCCGGTCTGCCGTAGCACAGCCCTCGACCGGCCGCAGTGCACGCCGCTCCAGCAGCAGCGTCCCCGACCGATCGGAATAGCCCCACCCGCCGGCGGAACTGAGCCCGCCCGCTGTGCGAATTCCCAGACCGAGCGGAGCCCGCCACGCGGTGTCCCCGACCGGACGTGTCGCGGTGTCGAGTTCCCCGACTTCTCGTGGCCTTGGTGATTCACAGCAGCGTCCCCGCAGAACCCGGACACGTCCAGGATACGAATCCTGGATCGAAGTGACTCACGGACACTTGAAGAACAGAACTCACGGGGCCCTGTACAGGTACTGATTTCTCTCACCTCGCAACTCCGAATTAGTTTTTGTCAGTTGCTATGCGTAGACTGTTTAACCCTCTCGGTGCCCGTGCAACTCGCTCGGTGCATCGCGTCTTGTGGTGATCGCACACCGCGATCCAAAAACAGGAAAAACAACACCCTGTTTCACCCCGGAACTGAGTACGCCCCGCCAATCGGGACGACTTGGTCGCACGCGGTCTTTACCGAACCGTGCGCGACGTTGATACGGTCGTGTAGGATTTCGCAGAAGTCGATTCGGAGGTGTGTGCACCCCGAAATCAACGCGTATCCGCCGACGACACCCAGTATCCGTCCTTTCTAGAACACGCTGTAACTTTATGTACGCACGTCGGATCGAGACGAAACTTACGCCATCGGACTCGTAGCAATACGCTGGTCCTGTGACCCAAGTTTGGTCCGATTCCGAGAACGTTGACAAAATCACGTATCGTGGGCCCACAAGCTCCACTTGACGGGTAATTTTGAGATCGCCTCATCGGAATCCAATTCTGGAAGTTCCGTTGGGTTCGTATCATCGTTCCTGACTTGTAGACACTGAGTTTGCGGAATTTGGAGACCTTTGACCCTGACACGCTTTTTGGTGCAAAGTGGCCCACATGTGGACCCCGCTTTAATCCGAAAATGACCTTTTTGCCCCTGTATCCAAATTGGACGTAAGGACAGGCATTTCTAGCTATTTGACATCTTCTGAGACTAGTGGTGATGTTTATTACAGCTTTGGGAGTAGTACCTACCGGATCCAACGATACAGGGACAGTTGTTGGTATTCGGACATCAGGCAAGTGTACCTTGCCCAAACTCTGCAGCTTAGTTATCTATTTTTCTTGCTTTATATATATTACTGTACATGCTTAACCTAGGACCGTGTGACGTACTTAGCGTCCGATTATCAGTCGGGTGCCGACACTGTACGCATTGTTGGGTACGGTCATCTAGAGATGGACATCCGTGACACTTTATATGCTCGTACTTGTCTTATCAAGTATCCTATGACCCAGGACACTTGACACTATTTATGAGACAAGATTTTCCCGAGATATTCGTGGTGATTCTGTATAGGATACAGGACATGGCCATTATATTCTTAGATACTTTATGACTTGTTGCATTTAGCTATGATCACGCTTGACATGGGCATGAGACGTTATGGTCATGATATGCGTGGTTACATTGGGTGGGGAGAGACACACAGGCTACAGGCTGTATTTATATATATCTTCTATTATTGAGAGGTCGTAGACTCTCGTAGCAGAGCTAGACCCACTACCGGTTATTACCGCTACCGGCTCCCCGACACAGAGCTTGTAGTGGCTCAGCCTGAGTTTTAGTGTTGCTCTCACTTGCATTTCACTTAGATTGGTTACATATTTACCTATTGCTTCATTTAGTTATTTATTTGCTGCACTGTTATTTATTTATTGGCATGAGCTTTCTTGTACCTTGCTATGTCCCCTGAGGACCTGGATCCGGATTTTGTCCCCAGGATTTGAGGACGAGATTTATCCCGAGGTATACGGGACTGGAGCAGGAGCTGATTCAGGAGTTGTACCACCATCCGTGGACGAGGTCTTAGCTGAAGACTTTGCCTGAGCATCCATGTTCCATGCTCAGCTTTTATTATTTAGTTCAGTCTTTTATTTCTGGTCTGTTGAACCATTGTACTAGATATTTATCGGGTTGTTCCCCGAAGTACTTTGTGAGACTAGATGATGATTTACATTCCTTATTTATCCTGTGGATCATACTTTATATTTTGTGTGGATGAGATTAGTTGTGCCATGATTTTCGTAGACTTGTTTTACAGCTTAAGTATGTCCTGATGGATCCATTAAATTGGGTTGTCCATCGGTGCGTACTGCTGGCCATTGACACGCGTCCAGTCCCTCGGTATTTTGGGACTGGGGTGTGACATGGTTTTTGTGGTGGCCCATGCAGGTCTACGAGTAAATTGTTCGGTTTCAACTTAGGGACCGAACCAGCCTGCCCTAAGGATAGTATAAATTATAGGATCTCATCCATTATTAACCATTTGTTGAACTCTATATCGAACTCGAAATTTGTTACTTGAATTGCATCCTGTATTGATTCCTCTGAGCGTTCTTATAGTTTATCTTTTTGCAGAGTAATAGATTCCGGGAACAGAGATGATATTCCCTTGGATACGCCGCACGACGTTGTGGTTACTTATGGAGACGGAGTGACACCAGGGGATGGAGGACAAGCATCGCAGAGTGATCAAACCGGACAGCCTAATCCAAGGTTTCGGAGAGATGACATCCCACCTCCACCACAGTTCACTCCCCAGATGCCAGTATTCCCGCCAGGACAAGCCATGGACGGGCAACAGATGTTCTAGATGATGTATGCTATGATGCAAGCACAGCAACAGATTCAGCAGGAGACCCATCGGCAGGAGGCCGAGTATCTGAGGACCAGCCTGGTATCCGCATTGGAGCAGGCAAATCCCCCAACGAGGAGAACATCGACGGGATCTACCACCGACTTTCGTCATCTCAAGCCTCGCACATTTTTTGGTTAAGAAGGGCCAACGGAAGTTCATGAGTGGCTCACCAACATTCAGCATCAGTTGGAAGCCGCTGAACTTCCAAGAGAGAAGTGGATGACTGCCGTCAGAATGCAGTTAACTGATAATGCGCATCACTGGTGGTTAGCAGAAGAGAGAAGGCTTGGACAGGACCGAGTCACATGGGAAGAGTTCTCCAGACTCTTCCAAGAGATGTACATTCCAGCAGTCGCACGGTCAGAGCTCAGAGACAGGTTCAACCGCCTTATCCAAGGCAACATGTCAGTAGAGGAATACAATGCAAAATTTATTCGCCTGAGCCGCTTTGCCCCGACATTGATCTCGACGGAGGAAGAAAAAGCAGAGAAGTTCTTTGACGGCCTGAAGTTCGAGCTTCAGAGAGTGATTGGATCGGTAGCACTTACCTCTTATACCGATGTCCTTGCAGCGGCCCGACGCTTGGAGCGCGTCACCAGGAGGGAGTCTAATCTGAAGAGGCCTATCACGTCAGCACCATCCAGGCCAGCACATGGGGATTCAGCAAAGCGAACCCAGAGGGGTATGCCAGATAGAGCAGCACATAGGGACAGACCTCTTCCTACTTGTCACCACTGCGGCAAGGTAGGACACATTGAGAAGGAATGCAGGCGTAAGTTGGGACTATGTTTGAGCTGCGGATCCAGCCAGCACTTTTCCAGGGACTGTTCCGAACGCAGAGACGGAGCACCAAGACTAGCATTACCTGCACCACGACCAGCAGCAGGAGCCCAGCATACGGGAGTTGGTGGGGTCAGACCACCAGCCCCAGGAGGGAACCAGCAGAGACCACCCCTGGCACCACAGGCAGCCTTATTCCAGCAGGTTCAGCAGCAGAGAGGTCCAGCTCAGGGACGAGGACAGGCATTCCCATTAGCTGTTGAGCAGGAGACTACAGCAGGCGAGGTCATCGCAGGTACTATTCTAGTAGCTTCATTACCAGCTGTAGCATTATTTGATTCTGGAGCATCGTATTTATTTATAGCAGCTAGCTTTGTAGCCACCCATAGAGTAGCTACCGCACCCCTTCCGAAGATGAAGAGGATTCTTACGGGAGGTAGAATTATTCCGGTTAGTGACGTCTGTAGATCATGTTCTGTAGTAGTTTGTGGCAGAGAAATGCGAGCTCAATTTCTGATCTTTTCTATGCCGGATTATGATGTCGTACTTGGTATGGACTGGTTAAGTCAGTACCATACGACTCTTGATTGTCGACTTGGGCGGGTTATATTTAGACCGCCTGGACATCCAGAATTTGAGTTTACTCGAGGAGCAGTAGAGCAAGGAGTTCAGCCTACTCTTGGGGTACTATCTGTAGAAGAGAAAACAGGTTACCCAAGAGTCATCTCAGAATTTGTGGATGTATTTCCTGATGATCTTCCAGGTTTACCGCCTGATCGGGAAATAGAATTCACAATAGACCTAACTCCAGGAGCAGAGCCTATCACTTCATCAGTCTATCGGTTAGCACCTAAGGAGTTAGTGGAATTGAAGGAACAGGTTGATGATCTTTTGGAGAAGGGTTTCATTCGGCCCAGTGTTTCACCTTGGGGAGCACCCATATTATTTGTGCCGAAGAAGGATGGAACGGTACGATTGTGCATTGATTACAGGGCACTAAATGCTGTAACCATCAAGAACAGGTATCCCTTACCACGCATTGATGATCTCTTCGATCAGTTGAGTGGTGCAAGGGTATTTTCGAAGATTGACCTTAGATCCGGCTATCATCAGATCAAGGTGAGGAAAGAAGACATCCCGAAGACAGCTTTCAGGACGAAGTATGGGCATTATGAGTTCTTGGTGATGCCGTTTGGTTTAACCAACGCACCAGCAGTGTTTATGAGCTTGATGAACAGAGTCTTTCATCAGTTCTTGGATAAATTTGTAGTTGTATTCATCGACGACATTCTCATATATTCCAAGAACCATGAAGAGCACGAGGAGCATCTCAGAATCGTGTTAGAGACCTTGAGACAGGAGAAGTTATATGCTAAACTCAGTAAGTGTGAGTTCTGTATGGACAAAGTGCCTTTCTTGGGACACATCATCTCAGGAGAAGGATTTTCAGTAGATCCAGAGAAAGTTGCGGCAATAGAGACTTGGCCTACACCCACATCAGTTGCAGAGGTGAGAAGTTTTCTCGGACTTGCGGGATATTACCGAAGGTTTGTAGAGAGTTTCCGAGGATTGCAGAACCGATGACGAAACTGACACGGAAGGACCAGGAATTTCTATGGACAGAAGACTGCCAGAAGGCCTTCGAAGAACTGAAGAGAAGATTAACAACAGCACCTGTCTTGACTCTTCCTTCAGGGTCAGGAGGTTTTGTTGTTTACAGTGATGCATCAGGCAGTGGACTAGGATGTGTTTTGATGCAACATGGCAAAATCATTGCTTATGCGTCAAGACAGCTGAAGGTCCACGAAAAGAACTACCCAACACATGATCTGGAGCTAGCAGCAGTGATATTTGCATTGAAGATATGGAGGCACTATCTTTATGGAGAGAGGGTAGAAATCTTTACAGATCACAAGAGTCTGAAGTATGTGTATACTCAGAAGGAGCTTAACATGAGGCAGAGACGCTGGCTTGAACTGATGGTAGATTTTGACATCGATCTGCAGTATCATCCGGGAAAGGCGAATGTGGTTGCAGACGCACTCAGCAGGAAGCCTATGGCTTATTTCTTGACGATGCAGCCCGAGTTGTTGAAGGATTTACAGGAGCTACAGATAGAGGTTGTTTTACCAGGACAGAATGGCTTGATGGCTAATCTTGAGATTCAGTCATCACTCGTAGAGAAGATTAAAGAGGCATTGCCCACCGATGCTAGATTCCGAAGACTCAAAGAAAGGACAGAAGCCGGCATACAGACAGGACTTCGCATTCACGAAGACGGAACATTGAGGTTTGGAAATCGCCTGTATGTCCCAAATGGAGAATTGAGACAGGAGTTAATGACTGAAGCACATAGTTCTATGTACTCTGTTCACCCAGGAGGAACCAAGATGTATCGAGACTTGAGACAGTACTACTGGTGGCATGGAATGAAAAGGGAGATTGCAAGGTTTGTGGCCAAATGTTTAGTCTGTCAGCAAGTAAAGGCCGAGCATCAGAGGACTGCAGGTATGTTACAGCCGCTTCCTATACCAGAATGGAAGTGGGAGCACATCACGATGGATTTTGTCACAGGATTTCCGAGGAGCCCCAGCGGAAGAGACGCAGTATGGGTTATCGTGGATAGACTCACTAAGTCGGCACACTTCTTGCCATTTAGAGTTGGACAGTCCACAGAGGTACTAGCCGACATGTATATGCGACAAATTGTCAAATTACATGGAGTGCCTGTTAGTATTGTATCGGATCGAGATTCGAGATTTACATCTCATTTCTGGAGAAGCATGCAAGAGAGTCTAGGCACCAGACTCAAATTCAGCACGGCTTACCACCCGCAGACAGATGGCCAATCGGAGCGTACCATTCAGATATTGGAGGATATGTTGAGATCATGTATGCTAGACTTTGGAGGATCTTGGGAAGATCATTTGCACTTAGTAGAGTTCTCCTATAATAACAGTTATCAGGCCAGCATCCAGATGGCACCATTTGAAGCTTTATACGGAAGGAAGTGCAGGTCACCTATATGTTGGAGTGACGTTGGTGAACGTCAACTACTGGGTCCAGAATTGGTCACACAAACAGTGGAGAAGGTGAAGCAGATTCAGAATCACCTACGAGCAGCTCAGGACAGACAGAAGCATTGGGCAGATACGCATAGACGTCCCCTAGAGTTCAAGGAAGGAGATCACGTATTCTTGAGGATTTTGTCCACTCGTGGTACTATCAGATTCGGGAGCAGAGGCAAGCTGAGCCCAAGGTATATTGGGCCATTTGACATCCTCGAGCGTGTTGGTGAGGTGGCTTATCGGCTTGCATTACCTCCATCTTTAGAGGGAGTGCATGACGTATTCCACGTCTCACAGCTGCGAAGGTACGTGACCGACCCAAGTCACGTAGTCGATCATTCAGAGATCGCAGTAGGCCCAAGCTTGAGATACGAAGAACCCCCAGTTGGCATCCTAGACGTCAGTGAGAAGACATTGCGGGGACAGACAATACGATTGGTTCGCGTAGCATGGAAACATCATTCCCCTGGAGAATCGACTTGGGAGCGAGAAGATAGTATGCGCCAGCGATACCCCCACTTGTTCGAGGAGGCAGTTGTAAACTAAGCAACCTTGTATTTCCATAATTCTTTTTGGTAGCTTATTCTTTGATTGCGAGGACGCAATCCTTTTAAGGAGGAAAGATTGTAAACACCCTGAATTTTTGAGAATATTTTTAAGATGAGTTATTACGAATTTTGGTATTTTCTGGAATTTAAGGCGAAGATGATTGTGATTTAAAGAATTTTCAGTGTGACCAAATGATATCAAATTATTCTGGAAATAATAAATTATGATGCACCATAGAAAATCGGACCTACAGTATTTTTCGGTGAATTATTTGGACCCCGGAAACGAGTTTTAAGCTTAAAAGAGCTATTGGATTTCTAAGCCGAACCAAACCACCTTCGAGAACCCGACCCGTTGGCTGAACCCTACCCGCATGTATACTGTAGCAGCTTTAAAGGTTGACCTAGGGATCTGTGCCGTCACCCCTCTCATCCAGCATTATCCGCCGACTCCCCTTGCCGATCATTGCCGCCGCCTTCCGCCGGGTTGCTCAGCCGACCGTACCCTCCCCCGAATCCAGCGTCCCCGACCGGCGGCTCTCCCCCGCAGTCGACTCGGCACCCCGCTCCTCCTGAGAACCCTTGCGCCGACCAACTCCGGTCTACCATAGCGCAGCCCTCGACCGGCCGCAGTGCACGCCGCTCCAGCAGCAGCGTCCCCGACCGATCGGAACAGCCCCACCCGCCGGCGGAACTGAGCCCGCCCGCTGTGCGAATTCCCAGACCGAGCAGAGCCCGCCACGCGGTGTCCCCGACCGGACGTGTCGCGGCGTCGAGTTCCCCGACTTCTCGTAGCCTTGGTGATTCACAGCAGCGTCCCTGCAGAACCCGGACACGTCCAGGATACGAATCCTGGATCGAAGTGACTCACGGACACTTGAAGAACAGAACTCACGGGGCCCTGTACAGGTACTGATTTCTCTCATCTCGCAACTCCGAATTAGTTTTCGTCAGTTGCTATGCGTAGACTGTTTAACCCTCTCGGTGCACGTGCAACTCGCTCGGTGCATCGCGTCTTGTGGTGATCGCACACCGCGATCCAAAAACAGGAAAAACAATACCCTGTTTTACCCCGGAACTGAGTACGCCCCGCCAATCGGGACGACTTGGTCGCACGCGGTCTATACCGAACCGTGCGCGACGTTGATACGGTCGTGTAGGATTTCGCAGAAGTCGATTCGGAGGTGTGTGCACCCCGGAATCAACGCGTATCCGCCGACGACACCCAGTATCCGTCCTTTCTGGAACATACTATAACTTTGTGTACGCACGTCGGATCGAGACGAAACTTACGCCATCGGACTCGTAGCAATACGCTGGTCCTGTGACCCAAGTTTGGTCCGATTCCGAGAACGTTGACAAAATCACGTGTCGTGGGCCCACAGGCTCCACTTGACGGGTGATTTTGAGATCGGCTCATCGGAATACAATTCTGAAAGTTCCGTTGGATTCGTATCATCGTTCCTGACTTGTAGACACTGAGTTTGCAGAATTTGGAGACCTTTGACCCTGACACGCTTTTCGGTGCAAAGTGGCCCACATGTGGACCCCGCTTTAATCCAAAAATGACCTTTTTGCCCCTGTGTCCAAATTGGATGTAATGACAGCCATTTCTAGCTATTTGATATCTTCTGAGACTAGTGGTGATGTTTATTACAGCTTTTGGAGTAGTACCTACCGGATCCACCGATACAGGGACAGTTGTTGGTATTCGGACATCAGGCAAGTGTACCTTGCCCAAACTCTGCAGCTTAGTTATCTATTTTCCTTGCTTTATATATATTACTGTACATGCTTAACCTAGGACCGTGTGACGTACTTAGCGTCCGATTATCAGTCGGGTGCCGACACTGTACGCAGTGTTGGGTACGGTCATCTAGAGATGGACATCCGTGACACTTTATATGCTCGTACTTGTCTTATCAAGTACCCTATGACCCAGGATACTTGACACTATTTATGAGACAGGATTTTCCCGAGATATTCGTGGTGATTCTGTATAGGATACAGGACATGGCCATTATATTCTTAGATACTTTATGACTTGTTGTATTTAGCTATGATCACGCTTGACATGGGCATGAGACGTTATGGTCATGATATGCGTGGTTACATTGGGTGGGGAGAGACACACAGGCTACAGGCTGTATTTATATATATCTTCTATTATTGAGAGGTCGTAGACTCTCGTAGCAGAGCTAGACCCACTACCGGTTATTACCGCTACCGGCTCCCCGACACAGAGCTTGTAGTGGCTCAGCCTGAGTTTTAGTGTTGCTCTCACTTGCATTTCACTTAGATTGGTTACATATTTACCTATTGCTTCATTTAGTTATTTATTTGCTGCACTGTTATTTATTTATTGGAATGAGCTTTCTTGTACCTTGCTATGTCCCCTGAGGACCTGGATCCGGATTTTGTCCCCAGGATTTGAGGACGAGATTTATCCCGAGGTATACGGGACTGGAGCAGGAGCTGATTCAGGAGCTGTACCACCATCCGTGGACGAGGTCTTAGCTGAAGACTTTGCCTGAGCATCCATGTTCCATGCTCAGCTTTTATTATTTAGTTCAGTCTTTTATTTCTGGTCTGTTGAACCATTGTACTAGATATTTATCGGGTTGTTCCCCGAAGTACTTTGTGAGACTAGATGATGATTTACATTCCTTATTTATCCTGTGGATCATACTTTATATTTTGTGTGGATGAGATTAGTTGTGCCATGATTGTCGTAGACTTGTTTTACATCTTAAGTATGCCCTGATGGATCCATTAAATTGGGTTGTCCATCGGTGCGTACTGCTGGCCATTGACACGCGTCCAGTCCCTCGGTATTTTGGGACTGGGGCGTGACACCTGATGACTGTCCCATGGGAGCTGGAGTCAGTAGAAGGACCTGCTCCAGATCCGGTTCTTCGGATGATCCAGCGTCTCGGGAAACATCGCCAGGCTGTGCGATACGTCCACTGCGGAGATTCATAACTCTGAAAAGAAGTCATGACTGCGATCAGCGTTTGAGAAAAATAAACAAGATGCAATTTGGTAAACGATATCGAGATAGAGGCGTCATGTGAAGGTTTCAAACTTTGTAGATGAGATTTTTAACTCTATTCCTAATTTGCAGGCTCGTTTGGCACAGTCAGGTGACCAAGACGATTTAAAATCGAACCTACATGGGCCACCACAAAAACCTTGTCACGCCCCGGTTCTATGGATAAGGAACCGAGATACGTGGCAATGGCCAGCAGTGTACTTCGACGGGCTTTCCAATCTAATGGGCCCGACGGAGTACACTTAAGCTGTGAAGTACAATGAATAACCCAACACATAACACAGTCTAAATCTCATCCACATGCAGCAATATAAGAGCACAATAGAAGTAAACACAACAACTAATATGCAGGAAGGAAATATCCAGACAAGTATCAAATACAAATACTAGAGTAGTCATACGGGGACAAACCCGCTAGCACAAATAGACTGGAATAAAAGTAAGCAATAAGATAACTTGGGACGGCAGCAGGTAACTAGGTAATGATACTGTCCCAAGGAAAGAGTCACTACCAGCGATCAGGCGAAGTCCTCAGGAATAACCTCGTCCTCGGCAGTGAGTACAACTGCTGGATAGATGCCCGATCCGTACTCCTCCGGGTAATCCTCGTGGCCTACACCTGAAAGGGAACCAGGTCCTCAGAGGGACGTAACAAGGTACAAGAAAATAATATGCCAGGTAAACAGATAGTACAAGTGCAACAACAGGGTAATCTAGTACAACCAAACAAGTGTGACACAGTTTAAAGACAATGTTCGACGCGTGGGCTTTCTAATATAAAACCGTAGCTCCGGACACGGAAACACACGGCACGTACCGCAGCTCCGGGCAAAGAGTCACACGGGTGAAACAGCTACACTAGATACAGGTATCACTACAAAATACTACATATATATAAGCGCGTGCAGAGTAGCCCAAACGTCTAGTAACTGTCTTACCCTTCCCAAGCGGTCAACGATTGTGCGTTGAACCTGAACCTCTAACTACAGTCTCGACACCAGAAATAACTCAACAGATGCGACCCTAAGGTCGTCCCAGTCTCTGGTCATGACGTCAATATCAGGATACAGGAATCCGGCACGATCACAGTGTATGAGTGTGTCCTGGGGTATCGATGTACTCAAGTACGTGCATTGAGGTGCTATGAAGCATCAAGTAAATATTCTAAGACGTTAAGTCGAATGTCAACACCCGGTTGTGAACCAGACACGGAATATCGAACATCAACGTAAATATGCGCACAATGTACAATAAGAATAACAATATCTGTAAACTGAAATACAGGATGGCAAGGTACACTTGCCTGCGTGCGGCTGCTGATGACGGGGATCGGGTACCGCGTCCAAGTCCTCAGGTCCCGCAGTACCTAGAGATGAGATACAAACCATAATCAATACTCTATTCTACGACAGACAGGGATGCTACACACATCTACATCTAAACTCGGTCTCAATAATTAACTAATCTTTTATCGTCCTCAATCTTTGACTCATGATCCGATATAATACCTATTTCAAAATAAATCACCTGCTCCCCATGTCCATCACCCATTAATTATCAATTTATTTTTAGTCATAGTTTAAAAACAACTAAACCACAATAACAAATGCTCGTTTAATAATTTGGATATCCGACTCATATGGCATTAATATCCACCCTCATTTGCATGTGTTTCATAACCTCAATCATTTTCTATTTATCCGTAAATATTTGATTAGCATTTATTTTTCAACCATGCATTTTATTCATAACCTCTATTTGGATTCAAACCCTAACAACTATATCTTCCTTTAATCTCAAACTACCACAATCCATATAATCATCATACTTAACCCTAACTAGCATACTTAACCACAAGATACATGGGCTACACTACATCTCCATATACACCAACAATCATTTCACATAACCCTAGCTAAATTCACACATCCATATATGTAATCCAAAAACCCTAGCTAGCATAGAAAATATATAAAAACACCATCCTAATTAACCAAACAAATCTGAAAATTAAATGAGGATAGGTGGAGAGTCGACCTTGACGACGACGGTGCCGGGTATGGTCAGAGAAGGTGGCCGGGGGTGGTGGTGACGATGGTGGTAGTGGTGAAAACTGGTGGTGATGGTGGTGGTGAAAACTGGAGTTGAAGGTGGTCGGGGGAAGGAACCACAGTCCGGTCGGCAGGGACGGCTCGGTCCAGCGCCGGGGGGTGGCTGTGCACCGGAGCGGGGTCACGTAGGCCAGCGGGGTGGCTGTGCAGAGTGCTCGGTCCGGTCAGTCGGGGTGCGGGGGCCTCTAACTTGCTGTCCGCGGGTTGCTCAGGCCGCACGGGGTGGAGGTGATCCCAGCCGCGGTAGAGAAGCACAGTATAGGCGGAGCTGTTGCTGCGGGGTGGGGTGCCGGCGCTGCCTGGCCGGAGTCGGGTCAGTGCGGTCGGCGGGTCTTCTACAGGGAGGAACTCCAAGAGGAAGAAGGAGCTAAGGAAGAAGAAGAATAAGAAGAAGAAGAATATTGGAGGGAGAAGAAACTTGGAGTTTCTTCTTGCAGGAAGAAATTAAATGGAGGGAGGAGAGAGAGTGGTTTTGGGATTAGGGCCGGTGATGTTTTGATTGAGGGTGGGGTGTAGGAGCTACTTTATAGGGGAGTGTGTGGGGTTGTTGGTTGGTTGAGATCATTCCATGAAAAATGGATGGATAGGATTTAACATGGAGAGAATGAGGTTTCTTCATGAGGGAAAGAGTGGGTGAGATTGGGACCCTATTTTGGGACTCTCTCATTTATTCATGGCCAATAGGAGGTTGCCACACAATTTGATAATTGCGACTTAGTCCCCGTAAATTTGAAAAATTGCATGGACACATGAAATGACACAAAAATTTGGCAAAAAATATAATTAAAAATTTTCCATGGTGGGAGGGTGTTGCGCGTTAGGCGCGGGTCTAATTAGAAGAGCATTGGGATTAATTTAGGATTAAAATGGGATTTACAAAGTTGGTAAATCCCGATTTAAAATAGAGATAAAGCGTCCCGCGAATTTAATTTAATTGGGGCCCGTGGGGTCAAAATTCGGAAATGACGCAAAGGCCAAAAATGGTGGGGGCTTGGAGTCAGTCTTGGACCCTTTAGTTGGTCCGGCTCAACGGGTTAAGTTGGTACCCTAAAATCGAGGGTAACGACACAGGTGTCCGACACGGAATTAAATATGGGTTATGATTTTTGGAATGTTGCGCAATTAATTTAGAGCACACAAAAATTAATTTTTAACAGTCAGAAAAGCCCAGTGCCTGATTTGGCGAGTTGAGTCGAAAGTACAATAATTGTACGAAATTTATAGGCTGATATTGGGCTCCAAAAAATTAGAAAATGATAGGACGCGACAGGGGTTTTAATTAATTGGATTTAAATTCCAGATAAATTTCCTCTACTCTAAACCTCGACATCTGCTATCAAAATTTTCCAAAACCACTCTAACTATCTACATAATAAATCGAGGGGGTTTACATGTGGTACTTGTTGCTTGGGGTTCTGACCCCACTGGCTTGGCATGGCCAGGTTACCCGAAGAGAACCAGGATCCACCGCACTTCCTGTAATGCCCCACAACTGTACGGTGCATTGCGTTGAGTCGGATTGAACGAGGCAATAGCTGGTTATATTTTAATTTATGGGATTTGGGAACAAGTATTGATTTGAGTTAATTTTATGTGCAGATCGCGGATGTCGTGATATGGATTCAGGTGTTCGTTCAGAGCAGTACTGGGATAGCAGGATTGTAGCGATAATATCGTCTCACTTAGTCCGATCGGTCGGATGATTGGAGAGCACGACCTGCTCGCACGGTCATACCAATTGAGTAGGTCGTGCTTTACATCGGACCACGGGTTCAAGGGATCGGCCGTATCGACAAGGCATGGTGCTTAACGGAATCAAACTTGATGAGTAGGCTCTGTCCCTTCTCCTCTACTCCTTCTGTAATAACCCGTTCCGTTCAAGCGGATAGCCAATTCAAATGGCTCAAGTGCAACGACCCGAACCGCTTTGCTCAGCAAGAAGACTCGTTTGAGGCAAAGGATTTTCAGACTTGGCCCTTCAGGAGTTCTGACTTAGACTTTCAAAGGCTCGCTCGGAGTATCGCTCGACCGAGGTAAAACATCGCTAAGGTGGGTGGCTATGATGAACTTGTCTTTGCTTAGCCAACACACTTAAAATATGGACGATACATGCTAATCGCTAGGTGAATCATTCCCTGCATGTTAATAAAGAATACAACGCACCTAGATAAGGGAATAATCTTAACTTGTATTGCTTGTGTTAGAACATGGAAATGCAATTTGGCTTATAACTTGGACCCTCGTATGCTAACTTGCTTCATGCAAGTAGACCCTGCTATGCCTCGAGTAGATCGTTGTATACTCTTCGAAGTGCACTATTTCACTTGTTTACACTGCACGCCCATAGATTATGTCGCTCGATATGTCCCTTTACGATTTTACTCCTCGCTTTACCCTTAGTTAGACCCGTGCCAAACGCAAATGCTTATGTTTTCATATAAATGCATGCTTGCCTACTTACTTTGTAGTTTGTACTTGTTATCTCATTTTAATGCTTGCTACACAAATTATGCCAAAATCAAGTAACACTACTCGTACCGTGCATGCATCTAGTTAGCCAGAGGACTATCAAATAGTCCTTCAGTGCAATATGAACCTGCAAGTATACGGGACCATTAGGTCGCCAAGGCAGTTCCCGAACCAGGGGAATGCATCAAGTCAAGTTTAACCATGAACGAGAGTCATGTTAAGTAAAGCAAGGAATCACAGCTCGTGGAGCAATACTCGTTAAAGAAAAAGAATCAATAATTATCATGTCATGTTGTGAATCTGGAATGATCCAAGACTTACATGGTCACGGACAACTCGTGCACGAGGTATCTGATTCCTTGGACAATCACCGGGGCACCGGGATCATACCAGCCTAGGAGAAAATGTCTGGTGTATTGCATGCCAAATTCGGTTATGTTATGCGATACCGTCTTTGGGCTGGGAAATACACAGTATTCGGGCCTTGGTAGGGCATACTACCTTGGACTAGTCGTCTACCCATGATAGTCGTTTGAATCGGCGGGATGGCGTGCAATGGCTCTTCTGTATCATCTGTTCACCTTGAATTGCTCGTCATGTATCTAGCGTTACACCCTATTACGTCACGAGACTATAAATCGGTCCTTTATGGCTAAGCCAGTGACCTCCTGTTCATATAGATAAGTCATCATTGCTTAGCGGCAACCCGCGTGCGAGTCATTGCATCGTGTCTGAAATCTGAAACATCTGAAAGAATATGAGTAAAAGACATATGTACATAACTGAACACTTGAACATCTTCTGCAACACGTCCGAATAGTCCGTGTAACTCGTGCACCTGTAACAGGACCTCCTCACGATACTTGTGTTTGCTTATGTTATTGCCCTGGATTTCATTATATATATGCCCGTACTTGATTTTAACTTGGTTGCCTTGGATAGGGAAGGACGAATGGTAAGTTGGTAAGTCTCGCCGTGTTCCTTATATCGCACGGCGCACTGCCACACGAGTTAGACTTTTCATCATGCCATAAAATTGATCCTAAGACAAGAATAGAAAGATAACTTAATAGATGGTGCACAGAACCTATATAACGTGTTTGGATTTGTCGAGCAGGCGAGAAGCCTCCCTACCAGTGCATTTATGTACTGATAACCCACCAGATTGCTTGCAGGGTGTGGGAGAACCTCGTTCGGTACGGATGCCTCATTCGTGCGTGCTAAGACGTGGAGTTCACTCTGGAGCCTTGGAGCGTGCGTCCGGAACTGAAGCACATATACAAGACATAATGTTGGAACATCGCCTATGTATCATTCCACAAATGTAGCCACTTGGCATGCTTTTACTGTTTCAGAGAGAGAGGCTTGAACGACTTGTATCTTGGCCTAGCGTCGCTTGTAACACTTGTTCAATATCAATAAAGAGATTATTTTACTTCTATACTTGTATTATTCAATACTTGCGTTATTGACGACTCTGTGAACTTGTTACCAATCGCCTGTACATTTCTTATTCTGCTACACTCGTACTATTTGTACGACTATGTGGCTTAGCCATTCTACCGCCTGTTCGGATCATGGCCTTTCACGGGCACGGCCTACGCTCGTGCTGCATCACGCCCAGATGGGAACAATCATCCCGCGGGAGTGCTGGCGTGGTGATTCACGCCCGCGAGGACGGCCGATTCCTGCGGGAGATCGGGGCATGATATGTCATGCCCCGATCTCCCGCAGGAATCGGTCGTCCTCACGGGCGTGAATCACCGCACCAGCGCTCCCGCAGGACGATTGTTTCCATATGGACGTGATACCGTACGAGCCTGGGGTTGCGCCCGCACAAGACAACATCATTAAAGTAGTGACCATCATCGAATTGATCGAGTACGCAGCGGAGGGACAGTGTTACAAACAATAATCCATCTGAATATACGGAAAAAAGACCAAGGCACGAGGTTCTCTGAATATAATGGCGTCGTTCCAATTATTATGTCTCTCTATACAAAAGCAGCTCAAAGCAATCGATACGGCTCAAGGCATCGAAACCAGATTTTTGGGTCCTGGAGATGAGGCACGGCTATCGCTTCCTCGGACGATCCATCACATACGAACAAGCAAACTGTTGGTGGGTCAGCACTTTGGAGAAAGTACTAGTGAGTCTAAAATCAACGAACAGAAGCAACATTCACTAAAACCAACACTAAGTAATTATGTTATAAAATATTATATTACTAGTGATCTTTCTAGTTTTACCTAGGATGTTACATGCAGTACAGGAACATAGTCATATTACTTCTTTTGGAAACATCTTTGAAATCAGAGTTCATGTTCGATAGCATTCAAGCACACAAGACAAGTCGATTATTCTACTATCAG
This sequence comes from Iris macrosiphon, assembly GCA_036927795.1. Classification (NCBI taxonomy): domain Eukaryota; kingdom Viridiplantae; phylum Streptophyta; class Magnoliopsida; order Asparagales; family Iridaceae; genus Iris; species Iris macrosiphon. Next base: position 6,276,153 of record JAYESA010000020.1, on the reverse strand, counting down.
GGTGTGCGCAGCGTGTCTCGTGAGCTATACTCAAAGACTCTAGGGACAATGCACCATCTAGAAACTATCCTTCTATCAAGCAAACAAGATGAACTATCTATTCGGTCCCCAAGAAACTCAGGATCAGTAACGGAAATCCAGCTAACTAATGACTCTTTTATCTGATGCTATTAGCAGCTGTGACTCATGATTGCTCTTCACTAACATAATAGCAGCCGAGACCAAGGTTCAGCTCTGCACTAATAGCCATTATACGAACGATGTGAATGCATAAAATACTATCAGATAAACTCTACGATGAAGATAAAATAAACAAGCAGACCATCTATCTCTTCTCTTCTATCTCTGTGAGGACTGGCCGCCATCTCTCTGATCAAGTTCAAGTACGAAGTAGTTCTATCAAAATACAAGCGATATGGAAACATGCTCAAGCAATCTCTTACTCTTTCTTATTAGCATGGCAAGGTTCTCTATTGACAAGCATTCAAGTTCTCTAGTTAAGCAAGCATGTTCTCGTTCTATCATTCTTATGTGATCGTTATCTTATTAAGTAGACAAGCATTGCAAAAACTCAAATTCATTATTAAGGCATGCAAGAATCAGAGAATGAAGTTATGCTCACTCACCTAGATCAATCGTCTTGTGTTTCGATTGGGAACTCTCCGAAAAGACTTCCACTCGAGTCAGCAAACTGATATCTCTTGTACATAGTGCCAATGCGGAGCGGGGTACTACATACTTATCCACCAAGAAAAAGTTTCGTCCTTGAAACTTCAAGGAGAAACTTTCGATATCCAGAGCAGTCATAGTCCTCATCCCTCACCATCCTCAATCAAAAACTCTAGCAAACCACAAGCACGAAAGCACAACTCTCAAGCAACAAATCAAATCCAAAAAACTTTTGCACGCATCTTTGAGAATATTTATGGACTTATTGTATGAAACTCCCAACTCAACAACGATATCAATGCACAAGAATTTTTATCTAAGAATATCAGCAAAATGAGCGTAAGACCAGAGGATCAAGTTGCTCTGATACCATTATGTCACGTCCCGATCTCCCGCCATAATTGGCCGTCCTCGTCGGGCGTGAATCACCGCGCTAACGCTCCCTCGAGACGATCGTTTCCATCGGAGCGTGATGTCGTACGAGCCTGGGGTAATGCCTGCACAAGACAACATCATTAAAGTTGTGACTATCATCGAATCGATCGAGTACGCAGTGGAGGGACAATGTTGCAAACAATAATCCATCTGAATATACGGGGCAAAGATCAAGGCACGAGGTTCTCTGAATACAATAGAATTGTTCCATACATTATATCCCTCTATACAAAAGTAGCTCAAAGCAATCGATATGGCTCAAGGCATCGAAACCAGATTTTTGGGTCCTGGGGATGAGGCATGGCTATCTCTTTCTCGGACGATCCAGCACCTGCGAACAAGCAAACTGTTGGTGGGTCACCACTTTGGAGAAAGTACGGGTGAGTCTAAAATCAACTAACAGAAGCAACATTCACTAAAACCAACACTAAGTAATTATGTTATAAAATATTACATTACTAGTGATCTTTCTAGTTTTACCTAGGTTCGTTACATGCAGTACAGGAATGGAGTCATATTACTTCTTTTGGAAATATCTTTAAAATCAGAGTTCATGTTCGATAGCATTCAAACACACAAGACAAGCCAATTATTCTACTATCAGGGTGTGCGCAGCGTGTCTCGTGAGCTATACACAAAGACTCTAGGGGACAATGCACCATCTAGAAACTATCCTTCTATCAAGCAAACAAGATGAACTATATATATTCTTTCGGTCCCCGAGAAACTCAGGATCAGTAGCGAAAATTCAGCTAACTAATGACTCTTTTATCTGATGCTATTAGCAGCTGCGACTCATGGTTGCTCTTCACTAACATAATAGCAGCCGGGACCAAGGTTCAGCTCTGCATGAAATACTATCAGATAAACTATACGATGCAGACAAAATAAACAAGCAGACCATCTATCTCTTCTCTTCTATCTCTGTACGGACTGGCCGCCATCTCTATGATCAAGTTCAAGCATAAATTAGTTCTATCAAAACACACGCGATATGGAAACATGCCCAAGTAATCTCTTACTCTTTCTTATTAGCATGACGAGGTTCTCTATTGACAAGCATTCAAGTTCTCTAGTTAAGCAAGCAGGTTCTCGTTCTATCATTCTCATGCGATCATTATCTTATTAAGTAGATAAGCATTACAAAAAATCAGATTCATTATTAAGACGCGCAAGAATCAGAGAAATAAGTTCTGCCCACTCACCTAGAGCAATCGTCTTGTGTTTCGATCGGGAGCTCCCCGAGAAGATTTTTACTTGAGTCAGCAAACCGATATCTCTTGTACATAGTGCCAATATAGAGCGGGATACTGCACCTTCATGCTTAATAATATGGAACACATATAATGGCTTGTACACTTGGGACTGGAATATTGGAATCACTGCACTGTGGCGTGCATAGAGTGTGCGTCGTTTGGTTGGATATAATTTGTGGCTTGAGTTGGTTTTACTGTTGGATATTGGAGCTTGAGTGGAGTATCTTGGTTGGAACATCGAGGCACTTCAGACGGACGAATGAGAGTGCATTCGTGCACGAGTATCAAGTTGGACGCTTTGTCAAGCAAAGCGTGCAGTTGTGGTTCGAACCCGGACAACTGCATCGATGAGGGCATTGTGTCACTGTTGGGACATTGTGCCACAGAGTTTTCTGAGCAAAGGGGTATTGCACCAATTGGAATGCTATGTTGAGAAGCGACATAGTGCCTATGGGGATAACCTGAGATGGTGCCTTGGGATATAGTTGGAGAATGGTTATAGATAATTGGATGGATTAAGGCGAGTATGGTTTGGTGGGGCGAGAATGCTCGATTTTCTTGTCATACCTACTTGGTGTTTGCATTGGTCACGGATAACCTGTTGCGCACAGGGTTTGGTTTCCTCGAACAGGATATGCTCCGGGGAACCGGGACCGTTCGGCCATGGAGGAAACAAATGGTAACGTGCCTTGGGCGCGGTGTCGGTATTTTGATACGACTAGGCAGGCTAGCTACTTAGCGCTGGATCGGGTAGAACTGCAGTTGATTAGTCCTTTATGGCTTGGCCAGTAACTTCATATAGATAAGAGTTGGTTTGCTTTACTTTGGTTTATGCTTTTTGTGTAGGCGACGACCACCTTGCCTGGGCAAAGAGTGTGCATAATCGATGATTGGATATTGAGACTTGGATTGTGGCATGGTTTGATGATAGATATTGAGACTTGGATTGTGGTTCGATAGGTTCACGCATTGCTTGGGTTCGAGTAGAACGGTTTGCATGTTAGTTTTCTTTGAGTTGGATATATATCTGCTTGTATATTTGCTTGAGTTGAATGCTTGCATGCTTAACCTGCTTTACAGTTTTTTCTTAACATGTCATACCTCTGCCATGAAATGAATCTAGGATTCAAGTAGAAAGATCACCATATAACTTTTTGCATTCACTATTCTACTTAATGTCGGTTTAGATGAGTGGGTTACCCCGCTCACCAGTACAACTGTGTACTGACCCACGTTTGTGGACAATATTTCAGGTACGCAGGTGTAGTGGCGTTGCTTGGATATACGAGACATGATGTATGGAACGGTAAGTACCTTGTGGACAAGAGAAAGAGCAAGAGTGTTGCATCACCTTTGAGGTAATTTCTTTTGTGGCACTTTTATTTGGACCCTATCGAGAGCTTCACTGCGTATACTCTGATGTGTGCTTGGTACACAATACTTGACTTTTTGCTGTAACTTAGTTATTTTGATGATAACTATGATGTTTGATATCATCGCCTTGTATGAGCGTAACTCCAGGCTCGCACGACAGCATGTCCCAATGAGAACGACTACCCTGCGGGAGCGCTGCAATATGGTGATTCACGTTTAGCGGGGACGATCAAACTTGCGGGAGATTGGGACGTGACAAATTGGTATCAGAGCACCCGTTTCATTTCTGTAACCCCCCTGATTTTTAGATTTTAAATTTTATTATTGGTATTATGTAATTATTGAGATTAAGGAAGAATTTTTATTATTTTTAGCTAATTAGAAAGTATAAAATTCATGGACAGATATTTATGTATATTTATTAATTACAATTATTACACAGAAAAAATATATTTTTTGGTGTACAACTATTATTAAAGTATTATAGATTTTTCTGAAAATTATTTTAGGTACAAACATATTTATAGATGGCTATATATATATATATATATATATATATATATATATATATATATATATATATATATATATATATATAAGAATAAGAAACAAAAATAAAACCAAACCCAAACCCAAACCCAAACCCGAATCTCAAACCCAAACCCAAACCCGAAACCCAGACCCGCACCCCGACCCCTCCGTTCAGCTACAGTAACCCCCCCCCCCCCCCGACCCCTCAGTTTGACTACTGAAACCCCCCTACACTCTATTTATATACACCATCAGACCACCACCCCCCCAGCCCTTTCCTCTGCGTCCAGACGAACACCTCCACCGTCGTCGATCGCCGCCGCGCGCCGCCGCAAGCAGACCCGCCCTGAATTACGAGCAGCAGACCAAACGAGGTACCCTTCTTCCCATCTTTGTTTCTTCCTACACAGGTAACCATACAACGAATCGCCGAATCCTATGTGAATACCACATGACCCCCCATAAAACCTGTTTAAATATTTTAGTTTATCGTGTTATGTGTCAATCGCAAATCGAAACACAAAACAGGAAAAGATGACTGAATTTTTAGGAACAGAAATTGTTCCAGGTACACGTGTTTAAGTCCCGTTATCTCCAAAATGACACGGGATGCTAAATTTCTACCTAAACAGAATTCTTGACAACATAACATAGTTTTAATCCCTTTAAATACTTTCTTTTAATTCGATTTATTATGTGATTTATTTAATGCTGAAAACTGTCAAAAATTTGATTTCGTAAACCCAAAATTTCTCGAAACGGGGTACGTCCCGCCAAACGAGGCGACTTCGTCGCATGAGGATTTTACCAAAAGGTAAGTATAGTCAACACAGACGTATGGAATTTTGTGTAACTTGATTTGGATGTGCGTGCACACCAAAATCAACGCGTATCCGTCGAAAAATATCGTATCGGCCTATTCCGACACTTGTCATAACTTCGTGTGTGCTTTTTGTTTCGCAACGAAACTTGTGCCATCGGATTCGTAGTGTTATGCTGGTCCTGTAATGCCCCGCTCCACGTCAGCATTATGTATCAAGGTGAGTGGGCAGAACTTCGTTCTCTGATTCTTGCACGCCTTAATAAAATCTGAGTTTTTGCTTGCAATATTTTCATAAGAGAATGATAGAACCTGCCTTGCATGTTAATGAACGAACTCACCTAGCATGTCTTTGAAACAAACTTGTCTGCTTAATAAGAATCCTGAAACGCTTGTCTAAGAGTGCATGAACTGTTCACTATCGTCTATGCTTCGAGAGAACCATATTGTGCCTGAATGTGTTCAAGTGATAAGTCAGATTGTCCCGCAACAACGATAATTTTTCTGATGGTTCGTCTCGTCTGCATACTAGAGTTTATTTGATAGTGTTCCATTTATTCGCATCGGTCGGACAATGGATTTTGGTGGAGAGCTGAACTGCATGTGTCACGGCTGCTACCATGATAGTGAAAAGCAACCATGAGTCACAACTATCATTAGCATCAGATGAATGAGTCATTGGTATGCTGTACAATAAGCTGCTGATCCTGAGATACTCGGGGACCGCCTTGCATATAGCTAAGTCATTATGTTGGCTTGGATAGATGGACTGCCCCTAAGATGTGCATTGTGTGTCTAGCTATGCATTTGACCCTGGAGTCTCATGAGACACGCTGCGCACACCCTGAAATATGAACGATTGCTTGTCTTGCTTATTGCATATGAAACTCTATTTCCAAAGATGTTTCCAAATAATGTAATATGACTCTGCTAGAACTGCATGAAACGAACATAGGTAAAACTAGAAAGATCATTAGTAATGTAATATTTTACAACATGATTACTTAGTGTTGGTTTTAGTGAATGCTTGCTTCTGTTCAGTTGTTTTATCTCACCAGTACTTATAAAAGTGCTGACCCACCAACAGTTTACTTGCTTGCAGGTACTGGATAGTCCGAAGGAGCGATAGGCATGCCATAGTCCCTAAGACCCGGAATCCTAGTTTCGATTGTGCCCCGAGATTACTATCGTATAAGGGGGCATAATGTATGGAACGAATGCCTTTGCATAAGAGAACCAAGTCCCTCGATTGACCCGAATATTCAGTTGGCTAAATGCATTGCATTGCAACAATGTCTATTTCCGCTGCTTACTCGATAGATGTGATGATAGCCAACAAACAACTTAAACGATAAGGTCTTGTGCGGGCGCAACCCCAGGCTCGCACGACATCACATCCCGATAAATCCCAACTGGTCATCCCTTCCTTGCACCCGCGGGACAGGTACGGTGATTCGCGTCCGATGCGCCGAGGCACGGTGATTCAAGTCCGGTTCAATCCGGCTACGGGGGCGAGGCGGTGGTCCGGGCAGCCCCTCGGGGCCGGGGCGTGACAGGTCCTGTGATCCAAGTTTGGTTCGATTATGAGAATGTTACAAAATACCGTTTTGCGGGCCCCACGGTTCCACATGACGGACGATTTCGTGATCGGCTCATTGGAATCCAGTTCTGGATGTTCCGTTGGGTTTGTATCGTCGTTCTGGACTTGTCCATAGTAAGTTTTTTAGATTTGGAGAACTTTATCTCTGGTACATTTTACAGTGCAAAGTGGGCCACAATTGGACACTTCTTTGATCCAAAACTGTCAATTCTGTCCCAGTGTCCAAATTGGACTTATGGGTAGTCAATCCTAACTATTTCATGAATTCTGAAAACATTGGTGATATTTGTTTCAGCATCCGGAGGCGTACTTGCAGATTATACTTCTACAGGAGCAGTTGACGGAGTTCGATATTGAGGCTTGGATTGTGGTTCGATAGGTTCACGCATTGCTTGGGTTTGAGTAGAACAGTTTGCATGTTAGTTTCCTTTGAGTTTGATATATATATCTGCTTGTATATTTGTTTGAGTTAAATGCTTGCATGCTTAACCTGCTTTACAGTTTTTTCTTAACATGTCATACCTCTGCCATGAAATGAATCTAGGATTCAAATAGAAAGATTATCATATAATTGTTTGTATTCACTATTCTTCTTAGTGTCGATTTAGACGAGTGGGTTATCCCGCTCACCAGTACAACTGTATACTGACCCACGTTTATGGGCATTATTTCAGGTACGCATGTGTAGTGGCGCTGCTTGGATATATGGGACATGATGTATGGAACGGTAAGTACCTTGTGGGCAAGAGAAAGAACAAGAGTGTTGCATCGCATTTGAGATAATTTCTTTGTGGCATTTTTATTTGGACCCTATCGAGAGTTTTACTGCGTATACTCTGATGTGTGCTTGGTACACAATACTTGACTTTTGCTGCAACTTGGTCGTTTTGATGATAACTATGATTTTTGACATCATCGTCTTGTGCGAGCGCAACTCCAGGCTCGTACGACATCACGTTCCGATGAGAACGATTGTCTTGCGGGAGCGCTGCAACGTGGTGATTCATGTTTAGTGGGGATGATCGAGCTTGCGGGAGATTGAGGCGTGACACTTCCAGCAAAATGGCTCGCACTCGTAGGACTGCGGCCGAAGCTCACGAGTGGGTTTCCTTCTTCCACCCCTTGTCTTGATTACTTTATTTTGTGGTGTTTACCAAGGGACAGAGTTAGCTCCTTTTATTTTTGAGACTACGGTCAACATGATGCATATATTAGACCATGGCTGGTATATTTGATCATGTATATTTATACTCTGCTAGTGCAATATTTTGTATTCACTGGCTTCATTATCATATGTGACATGTAATTTGGGATGCCTTTTTACTTTCTTGTATGATATACTCTTGTACTTGTGTTGTTGGATTGAGATAATAGGATTTGTCGGCCTTAGGACTGACGTCATAACATGCTAGAGTTCACCCATCTGTCTTCTAGACAACCTTAACACATTGCGGTTTACTTCGGTATCCTGCAAGGTGCGGTTGGCTATGTCAGTTTTCGTATTTATCCAGTATTCTGGGAGCAAAACGTGACAGAAACGACACAAAATTGAGCCGTCTAAGACGTTTATAAATCCCCCACAATTTATTAAAAAATAATATTACATAAAAAATATATTTAAAAAAATAATTTGTTATAAATAATGCCATGAGAAATTGAACCTAACCAATCAAAAAGAACGTCTTCCATCTTTAACCACATGAGATACAAGAGTTATTTAGCTATAATTATATAATATTACGTAGTTAAATAATTAGTTAAAATTTATTTTATTTTTTATTTTTTAATTACGTGAGGATATACGTACGGCTAGTCTTTTCACGATTTTTTCATAAATAGTAGAGATATATCCATAACAAATTATAATCAAATCTATAATAAATCCTAATTAAAATGTGTGTGTACATATATATATATATATATATATATATATATATATATATATATATATATATATATATATATATAATATTTTATAATAATATCTTTCATCTTCCATCTTCCATAATATAAAACGGCTTCTAGACGGCTCAAAAATGAGCCGTCTAAACCGTAAGTAAATACTCAACCAATTTAATTTTAAAAAAATTACTTACGAAAGATAAATAAAACCTTAAACCAACTTCCATCTTATTCGTCCAAATCGTTAATAAATGCTCAACCATAACTACCCGTGTACGTGTTTCCTTTACGTAGAAGCAATCTTAAAATTATTATAATTACCTAAAAATATATTAAAATGTATCAATAAAGTGTACTAGTGCACATGGAATTTAGGACTCTATTCCCATTGGTCCACATGTGCATGGTTCATATCCCGTTTACCATATATATATATATATATATATATATATATATATATATATATATAAACGGGATATGAGCCATACATATGTGGACCAATAGGAATGGATTCCTACATCCCATGTGCACCCATGTGTACTAGTACATTTAATTCCTATTGGTCTACATGTGCATTGACTCATGTATGAAAATGAGTATATGGCTCATATCCCTTTTTTCCATATATATATATATATATATATATATATATATATATATATATATATATATATATATATATAAACAAATTTTAATTTAAATATATTCAAATCAAATTTAAACTATTTTAATATATTTTAATTTTTTATTATTTTTTCAATAATATCATTAAATTTTATAAATCTAATTTTTAAATAAATAAATATATAACAAATCTTAATTTATAAATATTTAAACTATTTTTATGAATATTAAAAAAATTAACGTATAACGTATGTACATTTACTAATTAAAAATAATTATTTTACGTGTATTGTACGTGAATCTACTAGTAAATTTTAAAAAAGTGATTTTTTTTTTTTCCTTACAACAGAGGTGGTTGGCAGCAGGACTGGAGTCCAAAAACTCCGTCAAAGTCCGACACAGAGAACAAACTTTTGCCGTTTGGTGCTCCAAACGCGGTCTCCACCTTTGACGTCCACCCCTCCTTCAATCTCAACCGTACGTCTGTTATCGCCATTATAAGAACGACCCCTCCTGGCCCGAAAAATTTCCAACCCCATCCCGAATTTAATCCTTCAATTTCGCGTCCGCCAAAGGATTGAACCGCGACCCATCCGCTCCGACCAACCGTTGATGGGCCAGTCAGGGATGGGCCAATCAGGCTCGCGAACATCCTCCTCCTCCGTACGAAAACCTAGATCGCTGGCGACGACGGCTCCGGCGTTCACCGACGGCCCGGATCACTCCTCCCACCTCCCCGACGAGTGCCTCGCGCTGGTCTTCCAGCTCCTCGGCTCCGGCGACCGCAAGCGCTGCTCCCTCGTCTGCCGCCGCTGGCTCCTCGTCGACGCCCAGAGCCGCCACCGCCTCTCCCTCGACGCCTGCGCCGCCCTCGACGCCGCCGCCCCGGCGATCTTCGCCCGCTTCGATTCCGTCACCAAGCTCGCGCTCAAGTGCGACCGCCACGTAGACAGCATCGGCGACGAGGCCCTCGCCCTCGTCTCCTCCCGCTGCCCCAACCTCGTCCGCCTCAAGCTCCGCGCGTGCCGGAAGGTCACGGAGGCCGGCATGGCCGCGCTCGCGAGGAACTGCCCCGTCCTCAAGAAGCTCTCCTGTGGGTCCTGCACTTTCGGCGCGAAGGGGATCGACGCCGTGCTCCGCGGCTGCCCCCTCGTGGAGGAGGTCTCGATCAAGCGGCTCCGCGGACTCACCGATGCCTCCGTAGAGCAGATCGGGCCCGGCGCCGCCGCCAATTCGCTCCGGTCTATCTGCCTGAAGGAGCTCTACAACGGCCAGTGCTTCGGTTCGATGATTGCCGGGGCCCCGAACCTCAAGACCCTCAAGCTCTTCCACTGCTCCGGCGACTGGGACCCGCTCCTCGAGGAGATGGCCAAGAAGGTCACCGGGATCGTCGAGGTCCATCTCGAGAAGCTCCACGTCACGGACCGCGGTCTTTACGGTCTCTCCGCGTTCCTCGACCTTGAGATTCTCCACCTGGTCAAGACGCCGGAGTGTACCGATATCGGACTGGCTGCGGTCGCGGAGAAGTGCAGGCTCCTGAGGAAGATCCATATCGACGGCTGGAAGACGAACCGGATCGGCGACGAGGGGCTCATGGCAGTGGCGAAGAGGTGCCCGAACCTCCAGGAGCTGGTGCTGATCGGAGTGAACCCGACCGCGCTGAGCTTGGGGCTGATAGCTGGCAGCTGTAAGAATCTAGAAAGGTTGGCTCTTTGCGGGAGCGACACCTTTGGTGATGCCGAGATGTCGTGCATCGCCGCAAAATGTGGGGCTTTGAAGAAGCTCTGCATCAAAGGATGCCCGGTTTCTGACCAGGGGATGGAGGCGTTCGCCGAAGGGTGCCCTAATTTGGTGAAGATCAAGGTGAAGAAGTGCAGGGGCGTTTCTCTCGAGTGCGTCGATTGGTTGAGAGCTTGTAGGGAGACATTGGCTGTTAATTTGGACGTAGTTGCTCCTGTCAAGATCCAGGAAGGGAGCATGAGCGAGGATGGGATGATGGAGAACGGCATGCGGGACCAGATAGCTGGACTGGTCGAGCAAATTGCAGCCGTAGATCTCCCTTCCCGCAACAATGGAAGGCTGTCGCACTGGAAGAACAGGGCCGCATCTATGTCCAGGAGGAATTTATTCACTGCTTTCAGGAGGTGGAGTGGCGGCAGCGGCGCAGGTGGCAGCAGCCGCAATCTCCACAACATGTGAAAGGAAGAGGAAAGGTCTTCTATTTCTTACCTCGACATGTCCAAGTATATTTTGCTTCATGCAATATGTTTGAATTTGTTGTATCTTCTCTGCTTTGATTGATGGTAGTTTATTGCTTAATGTGGTAGCATCAAGTTCACATTTGTTTGCATTTCAATACTGCATTCATGTTTTCTACTCATTTTAATAGTAAACTGTCGATACAAATAAATATTTTGCTGGACCAACTTCTACTTATGCAGTTGTTAGCGTTGTATTTGTATTTGGGTGAGTGTATCCTCCCCATGGTGGAATGCTGTGTTACCGAAAGGTGATTTGATCCGTGATGCGCGGTATTGGGACTTTGTACTGCCATCAAGTTGGTTAACCTGAATGTGAATGTCAACCGAATGCCAGAATCGAACCTAACATTTTTCACCTTGCTTGTTGAGTCTGAACTCTGAAGTTCTCACCAACCTCAAGATCTTGTTCCGTTCAAAGACAGCCAGACCGCACTGCTACCTAGTGCAAACTACACATCTCATGCTTCACCTTAGGCTGAATCCTAGGCGCATCTACGCTGTGTAATCACTTCACACTAGTTCCTATTCCTGAATCATAAACAAGGAGCTATGATTCCACTTCTTGGAAAGAGTTGTTCCAAGGGGCCAGGTTCATGATTGCATGGATAATGTGCATTTTACATTTGTTAGCATGTCTATGGGTACTATTTGGAAGGTGACCATTTTGTTATCTATATGTTTCAAGTATAGGTTTTAATGAAATAAAGAAATTACTTCGTTATGTGTAGACGTTGAGTTGACTTTCATTCTAGCCTTTTCATTAACTATAGAAATTTATGTTTGCAGATGTCTAAGTTGCAACTATGCGGCAAGCAGTTTGAGTGATTCATAATCCTCATATTTACTTTTCACATGTCAATCTATTATGATATTTTATGTATTCAAACCATATTTACTGTTTCTGGTGTAAAATAAGCCTTGTGCATATTGCTGAGCCCTATAAACCATTTGTTGGATTTGAATTTCACATTAAATAATTGTTGATATAGTTCACCAGGGTACTTTTATATATGTGCATGTAAAGTTTTTAGCTCTCTTTTGGTGGTGTAAGGTGGGATTGTTGGCATGTTTTGGGGGAGAAGTGATGCCAACATCTACCTGTTATGAACTTGTGTCTGTTCCTCTTTGTTATTCTTAGTTGTAATTGACATCAGTCAACCTCAACTGACCAAGTGTATGCCACTTCGAGACTACCTTCCACATATGAAGCATTCCTAGAATATGATTAGCTCTTTCGGACAAGTTGACTAATGTTTGTATGCATCTTGAAGTGGATACTGAAAGCTTAGCGATCATAGATAAATTGATGCATAGGAAACACAAACTAGAGGTATCTCATGGTGGTATGGCATGAGCTTTTGATAGGAATAGTCGAGGATACAGGAACGAGTTTATGTTACGTCTATGAAATGCAGGGCCCTTAGCTCATGTATTATTTGATGGACACGAATCAACAGAGATGAGGTGACAAAAGTCTACAGCAAAAAAATTCTGAAGAATATATTGTATTGTCATTTGAGGATCTATTGCCTGTTGATGCATCCCCTTTAGATCTTCAACTGTCAACTATTCTTCTTTCTTTCAGTATATTATGGTTCAAAAGATAAAGAGTTAAATGTGTCCTGAACTAGGTTTGATTTCTCATAATGATTAAAGAATTTTACTACTAGGTTGAATTCTGCTGATCTTGAAGCACTCTTGAAACACTGATGTCTGATGAGCTATGCTGCAGGAATATGCATAAGGACACGATATAGACATGGGATACGGGCATTTTCAGATAGGTACATATGTAGTCCCCCCCCCCCCCCCCCCCCTCCTACCCCCCCTACAGACATGACACCATTTTCTCAGTTTTGTGCAACATAGCAGCTGATGAGTCTGTATTCTTGGCTGTAAAAATGATGGTTCTGTGCTCATAAGAATATATTATATTGTCATTTGAGGATCTATTGCTTGTCCATGTATCATCCCCTTGAGGTCTTGAACTGTCAACTATTCTCCTTTCTAGTATATTATGGTTCAAAATATAAAGAGTTAAATGTGTGAAGTAGGTTTTATTTCTCATAATGGTTAAAGAATTTTACTACTAGGTTGATGTCTTACGACCTTGAAGCACTCTTGAAACACTGATGTCTGATGAGCTATGTTGCACGAATATGCACAAGGACACGATACAGACCTGGGATGATGGGACACGGGCATTTTCAGATAGTACAGACATAGGGGGACTACATAGCTCAAGCACGATATACAAACATGATACATGGAAAATGTCCCCTATGTCGCACGAAGTACAGACACAATATTCGGACACCAATTTACAGGTTTGTGCAGCATAGCTGACGAGTCTATATTCTTGGCTGTAAACATAGCTGACGAGTCTATATTCTTGGCTGTAAATATGCTGGCTGTCTGCTCATATGTAAGCCTAGCCACAGTTGACGCACATATTTTAGTATGTATAGGGCATCAGTGTTTCCACATGATATACCTTTGTTCACGTCAACTTCTTCGGTTCTCAAATAAGGGCCTTGTGCAAATTTCGATTATTATGGATCGAAAGCTATTGAATGCACTGTCAACTTAGTCTATTGCATGCTGCCAGATCCATTTTTAGGCTTGACTCAACATAAGGTGACTACATACCATGTTCAAAAGAAAGAGACTATTACAGCATAAAGTAACATATGGATTCAATGTTTTGGATGAATGGTGAATATTTACAGTTTTTAATATCTTCACTTAGTTTCACGTTACTTGAGGATAAAATGATGATAAAATGATGATTAGAGCTCATAATGTTAGGCCATAATCAGGTGTTTACTGATATATTCATTGTTTATCTTTTGAAATGCTAGAAAGTCTAAACATTGTTAAAATTTATAGATATTTTCTCAACCAAGACTGATTATCCTCGGTTTGGGCATTAGTTGGTGATGATTAGAGCTCATAATGCACTGTCAACTTAGGCTATTGCATGCTGCCAGATCCGTTTTTAGGCTTGACTCAAAATAAGGTGACTACATATCATGTTCAAAAGAAAGAGACTATTACAGCATAAACATATGTATTCAATGTTTTGGATGAATGGTGAATATTTACAGTTTTTAATATCTTCACTTAGTATCATGTTACTTGAGGATAAAATGATGATTAGAGCTCATAATGTTAGGCTATAATCAGGTGTTTACTGATATATTCATTGTTTATCTTTTGAAATGCTAGAAAGTCTAAACATTGTTAAAATTTATATATTTTCTCAACCAAGACTGATTATCCTCGGTTTGGGCATTAGTTGGTGATGAAGGGATCAGACTGCATCAATATTTTTGTAGACTTGATTGATTCTTGTATACCTGGAACCTTACTTTTCCACACATGAGTTGTTTCTTGTGTGTGAGTTCCTGCGAACTAAACCATGCATTATAATGTTCTCATCTAAAGTATGCGTTCTCTACCAAGTTTCAGTTGTATAGCACTTGCAAGTTTCAGTTGTATACCTGGAACCTTACTTTTCCACCATTTTCCTGCTGAAGACTATTGGAGTTCTGAAGATACAGGTTGTAGTGGTTGTCTTTCTTTCATTTCCTGTATTAATTGTTACGTACCTGCAAAATACTGTTCTTGTATATAATTGAGGGATACACTGTCGAGAAAGTGTGGCCCACAGATACATGTTGAGAAGTAGTGGTTCCGATATTACTTCTGATATGGACATATAATCAGAATGAATTGCTTATAGTTGTGTTTGGATTTATGAAGTAATCAAACAAACTACTAAGCACAGCTAGTGATGGTAATGGATCAGTTTTGGAAGAATATTTGATGAATTGTTGAAGTAATTTTTTTTTTCGTATTCCAGCTTTAGAATACCTGAGAATCTCTTGTTGTTGAATCTTTTTGTACTTGGTGATTGTATTTTTCACTTTTTAAGTTTGCATGTGATTGCTTGTCCTTTAATAACTGATCAGATATTACAGCTATTTTGGTAATCTTCAGAGTCCCTAAATATTAAACAGAATTTTTTACATAAAGCACGAAAGTGTAGATAAATTCCACAGTAAAAAAAACAGTAGAGAGAATTTGAGAGAGTACAAAAGTCCTCATGAAGGATGTTTTTAGCTGAACACGAAATTAGTGTGATGAAAACGCCCTTTCTTCTCTTCTTTGGACTATTGTCAACAAAATCAAGTTTACTGGGTCCTCGTACTGCCTGGAAGGTTGAATCACAGAGAAACTCATGGCTATAGACTGACAAGTTCTTAATATGGAAAAGGAAAATTTCAATCTTCCTATTATTTCAACTTGTGCACTTGTTTGGATAATGGATTATATGGACTGCAGAGTTCAATTGCTTGTAGTTGACTTTCACAAGTTAATCCTTGTCTTATTACATCAACTGCCCACACAAATTGATAGATGCTATCACATGTTAGGGGACTAACAAACTTAAGTTGAAAATTTTGTCACATGATTCTTACAGTACAATTAGGATTATCAGAATTTTGATATATATATATATATATATATATATATATGTATATATATAGAGAGAGAGAGAGAGAGGAGTTACAAGTAGGGTTATTTAGTAATAGTTTTTCATATATATATATATGGAAACTGGGATTTGGGTCTCCAAATTGTTCGGTATTAAACTTTGAATCTTAAAATTACTGTTCACTAGCCTACGTGAACAGTGATTTCGAGACCCAAAGTCTAATACCGAATACTTTGGAGACCCAAACTCTAATTTTAACTATTATGTTAGATCCTATTTCTAAATAATCTTTTCAAGTAACTTGACACGTCTGTTACTGTTGGGAAGGAAGCCACATGACATGTGAGTTCCTGTTCTCCTAAATGCTTTCATTTTGATATTGGAATTTGTTGGTGGTCTGTCATTTCTCAAGATTTATTGTTCTGTTTGGTACATCCATGTATGCATCACTTCTGGACCAAGATCAGAACATTCTTTTGTCAGATGGGCGACTTCTCGACTTCATGATATAGACGCATTGGCAAAAAATGGTTGATCCGACACTATGCTCCCTTAAAAGGAATTGAGATATATTTTACATACTATTTTCTTGGTTTGGTACGAGGGATGAGAAAATTTGAAGGAATATAATTTTATTTTTTTGGGTATACAAGAGAAAAATAGAAGAAAGAAAAATAAAAAATATACATTTTATCAATTGTATCTTTAAATAAAAATATTTATTTACTATTTGATTTTATTGAATAATTTTTAAATAATATATTTTTTATAGAGTATAATTGTAAATTATAATATGCCTCTACATTTTTAAATAATATAATTTTTATCAAAGTTTAGAGTAATAAGTTGAAAAATTTAAATAGTTGAGGGTATCAAATTGTAATTTAGTCTTTTTTTTTAATATATTAGCTCTGTTACTCTGTGTGGTGCCCCTAATCATTTTCTTAATATATCAACTACAGCCCTTTTATTCTACTGGTGGTTGTCTTGTTGTGTATCTTGTATTAATTATTACATAATGCAAAATAATGATCTTGTATATAATTTGATGGATACAATGTTTTGAAAGTGTGAGAGCATCTAAGAGACTATATATCATATTTCAAATTTGTTTAAAGTTGTATAAATTATTATTTTTAGTGTCTACTTAATATTTAATATTGGCATACAATGACACGTTCTAAATAACATCAAATTTATCCTCCAAATTAATCTCCTCTTTTTATTTTATTTTTATTTTTATTTTTATTTTTTCTTGCTGGTGGGTCCATTTGGATCAATATTCACTTGTTGGAGCATGTTTGAAATTTGAAGAGCCTCTTGGCTTGTAGCTTGTTAGCATTTTTCAAGTGCGGACAAAAGTCCACTGCAGTCCTCAAGTGCTACAAATTTTGACTAATATATATATAAATATATATATAGCACTTAAAATCACTACCTGTGGATGTTGTGAGCAATACATATTGAAAAGTTAAGGATTGGGATACTATGGCTGATATGTCAGAAAAACTAAAACTTGTTCTTGGATTTATGAAGTTATAAAACAAACAACTCAGAATAGTTTATCAACTTGTAGTTTATCAACTTGGGAAGAATATAGATCTTAAAAAAAACTTGGAAAGAATATTCGATCCACTTGGGAAGAATATTCGATGAACTGGTGTGGGGACTTTTTGAATCTATGAAATGTTTCAACAGAAAATAGTGTATAGAGCATAGAAAGTTCGGAAAATTACGTCAAGAGTATAGAAGTTTCAAAAAATACGTACATAGAATAGAAACGTCATTAAAAAGAACATTTTTGAACAAAAGCCAAAAAACGTTCCTTTTAAGGACGTTATGAAATAAATTGTGTATTATAAAATTCGTCTGTTAGAATGAGGAAGTAATTAATAATATTTGCATCAAAAGGACGTTTGGTCTTTAAAATGACGTTTTTGGACAATTGTTCAAAAACGTTCTTTTTAAAGATGTTTCATTACTCTCCTCTAAAATTTTAAAACTGCATTGCTCTGGATGCAATAAAATGAAACTTCTATACTCTATACGTAATTTTCTGATATTTCAAAATGTTTGAGTCACAAAACTTTGGAGCCCACAAAGAAATTTTCTTTTTTCTTTAAATATTAATGGACCTGTAAAATATTATATCAATTAATTTTTATCGATATTTACAACGTTTTTTTTTAAATAAAGTAATATATTTATATATAATTGCAAGAAAAGAGAGGAGTTTGGTGAAATTATAGGGAGGGGGATAACTCGCCAACTGAGTTGGCGGGTTGTTAGGGGAATCAAAGTGCCCGCCAACTGAGTTGGCGAGATACCTACAGGCCGCCAACTCAGTTGGCGAGATACCTATGAGTTAGAGGCTGTGCCCGCCAACTTGCTTGGCGAGTGAGGGTTTGGGGGAGCCGTTGCTCTCTGCATGCCAACTTATTTGGCGAGTAAGGGTCCGTTGAGGATCAGGAGAAGCATTATAGCCGTTGCACAACGGCTATTACATTCAACACTCTCACTCTATATATTTTCTATCTCAACCAAATCATCCAACACTCTCACTCTATTTCCTCTCTTCCCTCTAGCAAAGTCCCCAACACTCTCTCTGTCTCTCTGCCTCTAGCAAAGCTTCAGTCAAAGTTCTGCCTGTAGCTAAAGTTCATCTAAGTTTCTTGTAGCAAAAGTTCTCAACCGTCATGGATCGTAGCGTAAGAATTGTATGCTCGCACGGCGGTAAAGTAAATGGGTTAAATTACGAAGGAGGAGAAAGTATAATTTTTTCAACTTATCCGAATATTAGTTTTGAAAATATACGTAATCATATTATTGAACGTTGTTCTATTCATTATGATTTTATTCTTAAGTCTATTTTTGGTTCTAATTATTTTTTGATAGATAGTGAAGATGCATGGAATTATATTCTTGAGATTAATTCACAATCACGGTATATAAAAATATATGTTATTAAAGTAGCAACAACATTAGATAATAGAAATAATGAATATTTTTCTGAATATCAGCATGTTAGTTCGGGTGCTAGTTCTTCTCAACAAATTGTTTCATTTATCCAAGAAGGTCATTCATCAGTTGAATCTAACCATGATGATGATAGTGACAACGACGATGAAAATAGTGATGATTTAGTTGAAAATGTAGATTATACGGTAGATGATAATGTTGTAAAAGCTATCACTGATGAAGTATTTAAGGGACAATCATTTCCTAGTCGTTCTCACTTTAGAAGCTTTATAAGTAATTTAGCAATTAAATATAATTTTAGTTGTTCAGTTAGTGTTATGAATAATGCTCGTGGAATTATATATAGTTGTGATCAACCGAATTGTAATTGGAGAGTATATGTCAAATCTATTGGAAATGGCGATATAGTTAAAGTTAGTACATTAGAAAATCGTCATTCTTGTTTAGGGAGACTTAGTACAGGACGTCATCGACTAGCTACCGTTGCATGGATTAAGACCATGATAATTGACATTATTAGAGATAACCAGTCATACAGTCCATCACAAATTGTTAAAGATATATATAGGGAGCACCGTATATAAGTTAGTTATTCCAAAGCCTGGAGAGCCCGAGAGACAGCATTAGCTAAAATTAATGGTAGTTATGATGAGGCATACACTAGTCTTAAGGAGTATTGTTATAGAATTATGGAGACAAATTCAGGTAGCACATGTTTTATTAAAACTACCGAAAATAATAGCTTTCAACGAATATTTATTTGTTTTAAGTCATGTATTGATGGATTTTTAATGGGCTGTTTACCGGTTATTAGTACTAATGCTACATTTCTTTCGTCTAAATATCAAGGTATCTTATTTATTGCTTGTGCTCACGATCCTAACTATCAATTATATCCTATAGCTTATGCTGTTGCTGAAGGTGAGAATAGTGACTCTTGGTCTTGGTTTTTAAATTCACTTAAATATCTTTTGAAAGTTGTTTTAATGATTGGAGTACAATTTCATTTATATCTGACAAGCAAAAAGGATTAATAAATGATGTTCGTGCTATTTTTCCTGCATCTCCTCATTTTTTTTGTATTCAGCATTTTAAACAAAACATGAAAAAAGTTACCAAAAAACCAGTATTTTAACACTTGTTAGACTCGCTTGCTAGATCATATAATGAAACGGATGCAGAGAGTGTGTTTGATATAATTAAAGCCGAGAACATAATTTTGTACGATTGGCTTATTGGTGTAAACGATGAAAGTCGTCGATTTGAACATTGGATAACAGCGTATGCTACTTGTCCTAGATTAGATATTAACACTTCTAATCTTGCTGAATGTTTCAATAGCTGGATTAAAAAATTACGAGATAAGCCAACAACAATACTTCTCGATGGTATTAGAGCCAAGATTATTACACTTCATGACAATCGTAGAAAGAATGCTGAAAATATAGACACAAATTATTGTCCGAATATGTTAAAGACCATGGCTTGTATTATCAAAGAGAAGAATCACCTAGAAATATTAGCTATTGATAGTTATACGTTTGAAATAATAGACCGTGCAACAAGTAGAACCAATATTGTTAATATAACCGACAGATCTTGTACATGATTTAGATGGTACCATACTTATATACCATGTATACATGCATGTTTTGTTTGTAGATATTGCAATATTAGTATTGATAGTTTTTATCCTGTAGTATTTTCGACGGAGACCTTGAGAAGTGTATACGCAAAAAAAATGGAGCCAATTTCAGTTTCCTACAAGATCCAAGCTCCTTTGGTTAGAGGAGAAATTGGGGTACCGGATGTAAGACGCAAAGTCTGAAGACCAAAGAAGAACCGCATCAAACCCCGGAATTCATCGACGAGAGATTTTCGTTGCAGTAATTGTGGTGCTATTGGACACAACCGAAGAAGATGTACTAGTCAACCGAGAGAGTAAAATAGAATTGTTCAATACAAATTTAAAAATATTGTAATAGTGAGTCTGATAATGAAAGTCTACTTAAGAATTGTTCAATACCCAAACATTGCAATCAAATGTTATTACAAATCATACAAATATTGCAATCATACATTGTTACAAATTATCTACTCATCCTCCTCCTCGTCTTGTTGAGTTTGGGTAGGCAGCGGTGCTGATGGAGTCGAAAAAATTTGTGTGAATATTTGGTAGCTTTCATCTCCAGCAGTCTGGTAACTCGGTCCCGCTCCAGCATACTGGTCAGTAGGGCCCGCTCCAGCATACTGGTCACTCGGATCCGCTCCAGCATACTGGTGAATAGGGCCCTCTGCGTCATTATGGTTAGCCATCTGAGTTGGAGTGCTGTGAGGAGGAGGAGGAGGAGGAGTGCTGTGAGGAAGAGGAGGAGTGATGTGAGGAAGAGGAGGAGGAGTTGGGGTTTACTTATAGGGAGGGAGGAAGGAAATCCGAAGGGGGGGAGGGAGAGAGGCCCGCCAACTGAGTTGGCGAGCTTGCCCAGAGCCTGCCAACTGAGTTGGCGAGTTCTTCTCGAACTCTGGAGCCCGCCAACTCAGTTGACGAGTTCTCCCCCTCCCTATAATTTTATCAAACTCCTCCATTTTCTTGCAATTATATATAAATATATTACTTTATTTTAAAAAAAACCGTATTTACAATTACCTAGAAATATGAAATATATAAAATCCTAAGACAGCAAACCTAAAAATTCTAGCAAACCTAAAAATTATATGTCCAAATTTATTTGATTTATTTATACAAAGATGTACCTAAACTAATTCAACAAAGAATATATATTTTTCTTTTCCCCACAAACTAAGAAAGCTGGCTTAATTGACCGAATCCTTGATTTCTCAATTTGACTTGCTACATAAGCTGGATGCAAGTTATTGTACTGGTTGACTCGGAGCCTTAATCCCTTGGAGTTACAAATTTTCTTTGTAAAAATATTTTCAAGTCATTACTAATTTTTTAAAAACTAGAAAAAATTAAGTATTTTTTTGCGGATCTAAACAGAAAAATAAATTCAAGTTCTTATTTTGAATTTTTATTTGAGTTTACGTGGTCAAGCAGATTTTCTTTTATGGGAGCTCTACCCAAATAAAAGCTAGAGACTGTTTTCTATCCCTTTGCCATAAATGAAGTAGTAAAGTAATCATGTTAATGTGTTTGGTTTGGCTTGTGTTAAAAAAAATTAGGAATATAATAGCTGCAACTTACTATTGTATTCGGTATAAGTCCAATAAAAAGTGTCAGAAAAAAATATATTCTTTAGGAGAACATACTCTTACTATACAAGAATATATTATTTTTACGGTGAGATGTGGATATTCTTAATTCTTACCTAATAATATTTTCAAGATTTATCAAACTGTTACGTTTTATACTCGAATTGATCGGAAACCAAAAGAAAACATGATCCAATCTCAATCGGAGTCGAACCCGAAATCGTATCCAAGCCGAGTAGACCAAAACATGAGCTGGACCCGACTTAATGCAAAACCAAAAAACACCTATACCTCATCTACCAGACTTGGACCTAAAGTTAATTTAAATACGAATTTGACTTGGACTTGACTGAAACCCTACAAGCTGGTCCGATCCAACCCAAACCGAGGTCCAACAAAAATCCAGCACCTGACCCATTTCATCTAGATGTAACTTGGATCGATTCAATTAGACTATTAAAATTTAATTATATAAGATAGCGATAATTCATAAAAAAAAAATATGCTACAGTTTTTCTCTGTTTTTGTATAATTTTTTAAGGTATATGATAAAGGCACAACCTAACTTGGTAGGAGTCTTGTTAGCAATTCGACAAACGAAAAAAAAATTCGGGACGACAAAAGTACGAGTATAAATCGGCACAGTACACGTAAAATACGTTAGAAAATTCGGTCAAATATTCGTCAAACGTGAAACATTCGGTTTAGATTTAATTCGTATTTCGTACGTTTTATATGAACAAATTCTGCACTAAAAATTCGACATGTATTTGTTTATTAATACCTAATAAATAAGCAAATAACTCGTTAAATTCATAAGTCCAAATTTCTATCCATCTAAAAAAATGATTATTGATGCAGGCAACAAGACAGTTGAATTTCTTTTTTCGTTCATTAAATAGGTTGTATGTGAGTTTTTTTTTTTTTTTTTTATAGACATTTTCTTTTGAATTATGCCAGGCTGGTTAAAAACAACAATGCTGCAAGAGTTCATGAAAGAGTACTGTTGGGTTTCTTTCTTAGTTAATTAAATAGGTAACACTGCTAGTCACAATTTTTTTAGCCAATTTTTAAAATTATTCCTACGTAAAAAATTGTAACAAACGTGTTTAAAATGTTTAAAATGTCTGTGGGAATAAGCAGAAGTCCAAATCCCATTGACATCATTAAAATTTGCATATTAATTCGAATATTTCAAAATTACGTAAATATTATACGTTTATGAAAGATACGCAAAAATTCGTGTATTATACGCACATTATTCGGGTGATTGCTAATAAGGGGTAGGAGACATCACACAAATTGATCATATTTCAATACAAAAAATATCATCTTAAAAATATTAGCGAACATCAAAACTTTTAAGTATAAAAAGTTTTTATTTTTGCTTCAACTTCTTTCCCAAATTCCTAAACCTTAATCCACATTTTTTTTTCCATAGTTTTATAGTAGATAGTCCTATTTGTGGCTAATTTTTAAGTTTTTAGCTCCATTAATGGAGTTTCGAAGCTTCATAATCGAAACAGTCCCGTTCGGGACGATGATGGACTCTCAATTTTTTTGCCATCCTGGATATGCATAGGCTGCAATTTTTTGGCAACCCTATATAGTATATATTTAGCTTCAAAAAATTGGCAGTCCTGTTATAAAATTTAAACTTTGAACTGCAATATAATTTTGACCGTCCTATCATGAAATTTAAATGTTTAGTTTTAATGTAAAAATATTTTAATACAAAAGGAATCATTAGAACATATATATTTAAAAAAAAATTTGACTGTACCGATAATAATTTTATATTAATTAAGTATAACGATAGAAGTTTAAAAAAATTTGAAATTCCGATACATATCGTCAACTGAGTTGGCGAAATTTAGGAGTGCTCGATTTTTGCCAACCCAGTTGGCGAAAATCTGACAAAAATCGACATGGAATCCGACATGTCAAATTTTGGCCCGGTGGCGAAAGCTTTCGTGATTTAAAAATTGTTTCGTTTTAGTTAATTTGTTTAAAAATATATTAAGTACAATATTATTTTTGGAAAATAAAGAAAAAAAAAATCCAACACAAATTAAAAAAAAAATTCAAACAAAATCAAATCCTAAACATAAAACAAAAAAAACAAACTAAAAAAAAACCAACCATCACATTTTTGCAAACTCAGTCGGCGAAAATTCACCGATTCCCGCAAAAAATTTGACACGTCGGTTTTTGTCGGATTTTCGCCAACTGGGTTGGCGAAAATCGAGCACTCCTAATTTTTGCCAACTCAGTTGGCGATATGTATCGAAATTTCAATTTTTTTTAAACTTCTATCGTTATACTTAATTAATATAAAATTATTATCGGTATAGTAAATTTTTTGTATTTAAAATGATATGATTAAGTTATTTTGTTTTCATAATTAAGACATTATTTGTTAAAAAGTATCATAAAGATATGTAGTAAATATATGATTATAGTATTTTATTTGTTTGGAATGATATGTTTAGTAAATATATGACTAATCATACATTCATCATAGTATTAATTTTATCTAGACATATTTGTGAAAAGGAATATATTTTTATAAATGGAAAGAAATATAATATAATTTGTTTAAATGATATGTTTAGCCGTTTTTAATTATGATTGTCAATTTTTTTTACTTATGACTAATATTAGGACTGAAAAAAATATAAACTGTGTTAAAGAAAAGAAATTAGCTGTTATATTACTAATCAATTTTAACAATAGTACCTAATCTATCTCTCTACTAGTATAAAGGAATTTTAAAACGGCTCAAAAATGAACCGTCTAAGTCGTATGTACATCATCATCAATTAATTAATTTTCTTAAATTAATATTACGTAAAAAAATATTAAAAAAAATTAAATATGTTATAAATAATACTACAAGGATTCAAATTCAGTCAACCAAGGAGAATCTCACACCTTAACCACATGAGCTATAAGAAATATTTGCTTATAATTAAATTATAATGTATAGTTAACTGTTTTCAAGACTCTTTATAAAAATTATTAATATATTCAAAAATAATTATAATTAAAATATATAAAAAATTTAAATTTAAATTTAAGTATATATACAATTAATTTTAAATTAAATATATGAAAATAATTTTAAATTAATACTAGAAGAAAAAAATTATTTTACTTTACTAGTAAAATTATGACTAATATGTGATGCCCATCTGCCCCCACAGCGATTGAGTCATATGTCGTTGTTAATGATATTAAACACTGTTTTGATGTCTTAAAAACAAAAACACCAGCAAACATATTGGACCAACAGCACTGTTTTCGTGTCTGAAAAGAAGAAAAAAAAAACCATTCTTCACCACCTAACTCCTCGGTGTAGCCTCTAGATCACCGCACATTTTCTCTCTCCTCCCTGTCCTCTCTCTCTCTCTCTCTCTCTCTCTCTCTCTCTCTTCCAACCAAAGCAACAGTCACTCTTATAAAACAATTCTCCCACTCCTTCCCCACTCCACCCACCCCATTGCCAACCCATCCCATCAAAATTAACTAGAGAGAGAAACTCTAGAGAGAGAGAGAGAGAGATGAAGAACTCCGGCCGCCGGAGCAACAGCTTCCGGTACCCCGCCGCCGCCGACTCCATCTCCTCCACCGCCACCACCGACTCCCCCTTGAAGTCCCCCTGTTCCCTCTTCATCCTCCTCCTCCACGCCCTCGGCTGCCTCGCCAGCCTCCTCCTCGGCTTCCGCTTCTCCCGCCTCCTCTTCTTCCTCCTCTTCTCCCCCTCCCCAACAAACCCTAACCCTAGACCTAACCATATTCTCCAAACCCTAACCCTAACCCCGCCCCTCCTCCCCCCTCCCATACCCACCTCCCACGTCGTCGTCGGCCGCCACGGCATCCTCATCCGCCCCAACCCCCACCCCAACCCCGCCGAGACCGCCCGCGCCCACCGCATCCTCGACGTCGTCCAGCGCGAGCAGCGCTCCCAGTACGGCGTCAAGGCCCCCCGGCCGATCATCGCCGTCACCCCGACCTACGCCAGGACGTTCCAGGCGCTCCACCTCACCGGCCTGCTCCACTCCCTCATGCTCGTCCCCTACGAGCTCACCTGGATCGTCGTCGAGGCCGGCGGCGCCTCCAACGAGACCGCCGACTTCCTCGCCAGGTCCAAGCTCAGCACGATCCACCTCAGCTTCCACCGCGAGATGCCGATCAAGTGGTCCGATCGGAACAAATTGGAGGCGGAGATGCGGATCCGCGGTCTCAGGTTCGATATTCTATAGTATAACCAGTCTATGTGCAATTCGAGCTTAGTTTCGTTGGAATTGGTGATAGAATTTGGAACTGTGATGGCCAGGGAAGTGAGGGATCGGAAGCTGGACGGCATCGTGGTGTTCGCCGACGACAGCAATATGCTCAGCCTGGAGCTGTTCGACGAGATCCAGAAGGTGAAGTGGATGGGAGCCGTCTCGCTGGGAATTCTCGTCCACTCCGGGAACTCCGACCCCGGGGCGGGGACCGAGAGGAGCGAGGACGAGAAGGAGAACTCGCCGGTTCCCGTCCAGGGCCCCGCGTGCAACTCCTCGAACCAGCTGGTCGGCTGGCACACGTTCAACTCGCTGCCGTACTTGGACAAGAGCGCTGCTTTTATCGGGGATGGCGGCACGGTGCTGCCGGAGAAGATGGAGTGGGCTGGGTTCGTACTGAACTCGAGGCTGGTATGGAGCGAGGCGGAGGGTCTGCCAGATTGGGTTCGGGATATCGAGTCGGTCGGTGTGGATGGGGATGTGATTGAGAGTCCGCTGGCTTTGGTGAAGGATGCGAAGTTCGTAGAGCCTCTCGGGAATTGCGGGAGGAAGGTTATGGTATGGTGGCTGAGGGTGGAGGCCCGTTCTGATAGCAAGTTCCCTCCAAGGTGGGATTCCTAACCTGTTCTCTTTAGTATTGATCCTTTGCGGCAAAATTTGTTTACTACTGTGATTGTGCCTTGATACCACTGTGATCTGCCTGTTTCTAGGGCTTCACATATAATCCTGTGCTCTTTTTATTGATGATGTTGATTATTTGAAATTGATTTTACAAAGCGCCTTTCCCTCCTAAAGCCTAAAGGGATTAAAAATTTGTTCTTGATGTCACCAATCACGAATCACGTAATTTGATCCATGACACGTGCTTAGATTGTTTGAACAATAAGTTAGGCTGGTCTGCCTCCAACTGGTCTATTGTGGTTTATGGCAAGCTATTTTGCTCACTCTTATGTGATTCAATTAACAATCTTGTACCAGTTCTTAATAGGTTGATTTTTTAAGAAAATCCTATGTCGTTCTTGTATATTGTTGGAAATGGAATAGGTCTTTTTGTATAAATTGTTACAATATATTGAGATTTTAGGAGATCCTTTTGAAGTTTGTTCTCTAAGCCCGGGCTAATGCATGAGAGCTCTCCATTCCCTTGCACAAATCGTGAGTTATAACCGAGCTCTGCGAGGTCATCTCTGCGAGGTCATATTCGTTGCAGTAAGATCCAAAGAGGAGTTGACCCGTAAGGAAAGAAATCTTCCTTATTATGTCCTCTTAGCCAATTCTCTATATCGGTGACTGCCTCAACTTCCTACCAATTATCTGATCTGGGATTAAACTCTTACATGTCATCTATATAAGCAAACTTAGTGAAAACGGATGCGAGATACAAATCCAACACCGGATTGCTGACTTTTCCAGCTAGTATCTTCCTGCAATCATTTCTCTGTCTCACTTTTTGGTGACTGATCCAATATTGCCGATGCCCGTTCTCCTTATGTTGTTAACTGAACCTCTGTCTGCACTGCCCCTTCACCATTACCTGTCACCAATTGTATATTAATCTACAGACTGCACATCCAGCTACATCATGTCCCCTGACTTCACCTACCGACCTCTTTACAATGTGGAGCGCCACTTGTCAAGAAACTCCTTTTACATCTGCTGAACATAATATTTCGAAAATTGGGTGTTCTGAAATATAGGAATCACATTGGACAGATTGGGAAGCAGTCTAAAATGGCAAGGGATACCATAACCCACAAAAAACTTGATGTAAGCACTCTGGAAAGTTTATGTGGACATTTGGAAAATTCAAAGGAACTTAATTCTTACTATTATCAACGGTTAAAATTTACTTATTTTCCTCACATATTTAATACTTGTGTCTTGTTTATTAAGTTAAATCCAGTGTTCTAAATTTCACTAGGCGGAATCGGTACGGTGGAGGGCCGCCTAGCG
This sequence comes from Iris macrosiphon, assembly GCA_036927795.1. Lineage (NCBI taxonomy): Eukaryota > Viridiplantae > Streptophyta > Magnoliopsida > Asparagales > Iridaceae > Iris > Iris macrosiphon. The sequence goes on along the minus strand of JAYESA010000020.1, from coordinate 6,247,746 downwards.
ACTAGGTTGCCTTTTTTTTTTTTCAATTTGAAATGTGAAATGTGAAATCCATAATACAAATTTGAAATCCAAATATATTCTAACTTCTAAATCCAATACAATTCATAATTTTTTTGAAATTTGAAATTTAAATGTTCTAAAATCCAAATTCAATCTTAAAACCAAAAAAACATATCCACAATATAACTATAAGCTTAAAAAAAAAATCAAAAATCGCAAGGCCTAATAGGGCCGCACAGACCGAATAGGGCCGCCTAGGCGCCGAACAAGTCCGCCTAGGGCCGAATTGGGCCGAACATGCGCCTAGGAGCGCCCTTAGGGTTTTTTTGGTTCGGCCGCCTAGCCCCTATGCGCTGCCTAGGTTGAAATTTAGAACACTGCTTAAATCTTCTTTATACTTAGTTCTATATAGTCTTCTCCTAGGAAGCATGGACATACCAAAACTATAGACCGTGTCATGTCAACGTATGAGCACATATTGGACACAACCCGGATAATCCAAAATATATTAGACATTCCAAAATATGTGTCGTATTTGTGTCGCTTTCTCCTAGTTGTGTCGTATCCGTGGGTCTTCTCATATGGTAGTTGGTGACTTATATTCCTAGGGATAGGCCCAGAGGCTCAGACTTGAGCCAAGTTCTATGGTCCCACCCAATGTGAGTATGTTCGAACCAGGTACAGGTCCACTATGTAAGGCGAGCACACACAGTCCTAAGGGGGATTGCAATGGATATGGACAAAGATATTTGCATACATCTGGCTGCCATGTTAAACCCTAGCTTGGTACACAATTAAGGATGCGAGTTATCTTTCTACGTGCTATAAATAGCCCATGAATTAATCTCTTAGAGGTATGCTCACTTTTAGGCTAAAACTCTACTTATTTTTATACCACATCAAACCTTAGCTTGACTTCAGTCCTGAGTGGCATTGGCCCCTCTCAGGTTTACTCGTGTATTTAGTAAGCGGGGAGACGAATAAGATCTAGAACTCCTCTTAATTAAGGAGGAGAAGACCACTGATTCGACCCATGAAACTTTTTGAGGATCATGTTGATAAGAAAATGTCATCAGATTGGCATCCATCATGGGGCCTAATTTCCCCGACTATAAAGTTAAAGCCCTTCCCCTCCACCGCCAAGATGAGCGATGACACTGCCGACAACGGACATCCTTTACAATCCTTTGATGCGGATGCCATGACCACCCAAGGATTAGGTAGTCAAGGGGCAATCTGTTCTCAATCTCAAGCCATCAACGCCTCTGACCCCGCTCATTCTGTTATGGCCCCTCGATGCATACCCCACAATTGCATTAACAACAACCGATGATCATGCTGACGCCCCTTTACAATCCCAATTCGGGTCTCTAAACCCTGCTTAAAATCCTGGCATAAAATCGAGACTACGGCCCAGATTATAACCCAAGAACAATACCCCACATAACCAGGGTCGATACTCAGCATGGTTCGGTACAACAGATCACCCAGACATATTAAACTCCCTAGCTACCCGCCTATGGCACCATCTTCGGCTCAATAACCCATGTTGACTTCAGTCCTACACTTACAGGTTCTCTAATCTTGGTTAGTGGGCCCAACTACTATCTCTATGATGTCATTAAATTACTCGGAATAGTATATATCAAACTAAGGACATGAAATTCCACCAAACACTTACTGGCGACCAACCTCTCGCACGGGATCGCATCCTCAGGGTACCAACAACCTGTATCGACAACCCTCGGCAGATTACGTCGAATTGCAACAGAACATTGCGAGATTCACTTTTCCTCAACAGAAGTACTCTATATCCATGAAGAATGACCACCCTTTTTGTCGATGTGAGAGCCGACACAACCACGACACTATCAGCACCCCCAGCAGAACGGTCACATCACCTGGCTGCGGGCGGGGGGGGGGGGGGGGGGGGGGTGGGGGGGGGGGTGGGGGGTGCATCTGACGTCACAACATACAAATGTCCCAATATGTCCGGGAATGCTTCCTTCAGCCTTCACAGAACCTCCTCAGCCTTGACAGCCTAGACCATAAGCATATATAGGCAACGTAGTCCGGAATGTGCTTCGGCGATTCCAATCTCCACCATCCGAAGGAGGCTCTTTACGACCTTGATCGAACGAGCAAGCCGCCGTCCTAATTGAGTGGATGCAAAAAATTCCGAGGATGACCTTCCACCGAGTCCCTTTTCTGAAGCCATCCTGAGGACCTGAATACTCCGATGCCGGTCAAGGTCAATATACTGATGGTCGAGTTCTATGATCGCTCAGGAGATTCTAATCACCACATCCAAAACTTTAGCCACATTATGACATTAAACACTTATTTTGCTCCCACTAGCTGCAAGCTATTTTCGATCTCCCTCAAAGGAGCCACTCCGCGGTGGTTCAACGGGCTCCCGAAGGGGTTAATCACCTCATGGAGAAAACTGACTAGGGAGTTCAAGAGTTAATGCATCGGTAACAAGAAGAGGCAGAAGAGGCAGCTCACAATGAAAGTTTGTTTCTCCGACAGGGGGAACAATAAATCCTAGAGAAATATGTGAAGTGGTTTACTGGGTTAAAGGCTAAAACCAATTATGAATCCGACGAAACTCCCATAGTAGCCTTCGACAGAGGGCTCAGGGAACGAACCCGGGTTCATGATGAATTTAACAATAATCCATCAAAGACATACAATGATCTGCAAGATCTCATGAACCAATTTGCAGTAGAGCAAATAAGAAATAACAAACATGATAAGGAGGGTTATTAGAACTCCCTAAGAAAAAATGAAAGGAAACAAAACTAGAAAAATAGTCATGTTGTTAAAGCCGCATTCAAGCGAGAGCCGTCCATGTGAGGGTGGAGTGGACATAACTCAATACTGCTTCGACAAATAACCTTTACTAAATAGGTAGCATTCCTGAGACATCCACCAAGATCCCTCATCAAGTGTGGGAAAGGACGGCGAAAGTAGTTGCATGAATACTATCACGTCCCGATTATGCCAAATTGATTAGTCGTCACTAGGTGTGATGTTGTACAAGTCTAAATTGCACTTGTACAAGTCATTAACGTACACGTGTAATAAAACATTCAAAATAGGGTTAAAGCAGCAACATAAACAAACATAAAATTGATAGAGACAATTATAGAAAGAAATAATTCTCTTTATTTTATAACTTGCAGCAGAGCATATAATTTTTCACAATCAACTGAAAATGCCAACTAGGCTTACAATTCATGAAACTAACATGAAATAATATCGTTCAATACATCATGTCCTTTATTACATTGAAGAATAAAAACACCTTTAAAATGAATAAAACTTTGAAATGTTTTGGAAAGAGATCTTTAGATGTTTTGAGGCACTCCTAACGCCTTTGAACTTTCGAGTTGTTCTCAGCCCCTGTGAGGGAGGGGTTAGTACATTTGGAAATGCATTGGTGAGTGGTACCAACCCAACTAACATAAACCAACACAGTAGTCATATGAAACAAAACATTATGAAATGGTCTTTCTGCTATCTTTGCTTCAACTAATAATTCATAATATAAAACACTAGTATAATTATTACCCTACGATAGTTCTTACCCACGGCCGGCTTGCCCTTTCCTGTAAAACAATGATTAGAATTTACCGTCCCAAAATAATTATTAGCAATGCAGCCTGTCAACATGACTGTCACTGGTAATTTTAACACCAAAGACTATATATGGTATTACAACGCACCCTTCTAGTGCGTGTAGCTAGTCCCACTAAAGGTCCCGCAATACCTTGTGCCTTTAGCACATTTCAAATAATTTTCTCTTAGGTCGACCACGGTCTAGGTACCCTGCATACCGTTTGAGGAAAGCAAAACATTGTGCATAAGTTGTCCATGATCATGCAAATGCGTATGCTCTAGCTATAAAACATATTATGCATGATAATGGAAACTAAAATGAATGCAACCTAACCTAACCTCTATTCATATTTCACATTTTTCGAGCCACCGCTTGTAACTCATATTCTCATTTCAGGATTATCTGAACTGGTGACTCATTTGTCCCAAAACATTATTAGCAATTTAATGGTCCAAAACCATTTTTATGACGTTTTTCCCATGAAAGCTCATAATACAATATCATTGCAATTACATATTGAAGAGTATGCAATTTCATTCTCGTGTATAAGTGCACCAACATTTAAAAAGTTGTAGCATTTCAACCAATAACAATAATAATACACAAATGACTTCTTTTATCTTTCATCTCCTATTAGGACATTATCAATCGTAAGGACATTGTAAAGAAAACGAAGGAGGATTCTTTATTAGGGAGTATGATCAAGGAAAGAAGGATTAGGGCCATTCAATGATTAGAGAACTGCCGAGAGAAAAATAAACTACTTCGCAACGATCAAGCTTCCCTTATGCGTCCTCCTGCAATTGCACCAACATCGGTTCAATACACTTCTTTCTATCTTTTTTTCTCCCTTTCTACAGAATGCGGTTGTAACTGTAGACGCATACTATGGGCAAGCTGCCACGTGTACATGCTTAACAAGATGTAGTTGAGTCCAGGCCGAGCTATCACGTGGACGTTTGTTGCGATTTGATGTTGCTGAAGATCTGAGCGGTTCTCGTCTTTTGTTTGCGTGACTTGGTCAGCTTGACACGTGGTCCGCATTTAGTTGGAGAGAATCACTTCAGTCGCAACAGAAAGACTTCGTCTCAGGGAACCCTGTCACGTGGAACGCATGGAGTCTGGGACGTATGAGACGCATGGAGTCTGGAACGCATGTGACGCATAGAGTCTGGAATGCATGAGGCCAGAGACGCATGGAACACATGGAGCCTTTGCTGTGTTGTATACGTGGCGCTGCACACCCGTCAGGAATAAAGCTCATGTTGGCGTGAGGTTCTGTCGTTTAGTGTGCTCACGTCTTTCAAGGCGTTCAGAAAGTCATTTTTGTCAGGATTCTGTGTCAGACACATGTGTCAGGCCTTTATGTGTCCAATATTGGGGCGCATGGATGCTGCTTTTCCTTGGCCGGATGGTCATTCTGCTGCCTGATTTTTTCTGAGTCGATCTTGGGGTGAATGTATGTTGGGCACATGGATCTAGATTTTTCCTGTTTCTACACTCCTGTTTTTATTCCCCTCGATTTTATGCCGCCGCACCGTAAGTAACTTGTTCAAAAGAAAGGATTATTGTTTGAATTTCTTTCCGTGGGTGACCGAATGTCTTTTAAACTAAAAATGGAAAGTATATGTTTTAGTCTATCAAAAACCTTTATTGCTCTTCTCCTAGTAGTCTGCATACAGCTGCCAAGCCGAGCCTACCTAAGACGACGAGTTATGCCTCCAGCCTTTATAGTTTTATTAACAATGTGGTCCCTATGACCGGGATAGTGGCGCTCAATATTGTCTTCGACACATCTTTGACCGAGATTCATTATAAAGTATTGTTTATTGTGGTAGATATTCCCTTGGACTACCAAGCCATTTTGGGATAGCCGATGATCAATGAGCTACGAGCGGCTATCTCCACGTACCATCTATGCATGAAGTTTCTAACTTCAGATGGTATTGGTGTAGTTTGAGGAGGTAAACAAAAGATGGCTCGCACTTCTATTTCAATAGTCTAAGTAGCAAGCCAATGGGACACAGAGCAAGGATCAATGCGACCTCAAGGCCTTGACGCTAAAAGGAGAGAACAAAGGCGCTTTCAGAGAGCCAAGGATCACGGGTCGATGACCTCAAGGTCTTGCAGTTATCTCGATGACCTCAAGGTCTTGCAGTTATCTCGACATCATATCAAGACGGTCACGATTGGAGCCAACCTTCCTCCTGACACTAAACCGAACTGACACAACTACTGAAGAACAGCATGGACATCTTCGCTTGGTGCCCCAAGGATATGCCAGGTATCGACAGGAGCATTGCAAAGCATGAGCTGAGGATATCCCGACATACAAGCCAGTAATACAGGAAAAAAAAGGAATTTTACCTCCGAACGGCAAACAACAATCCAGGCCGAAGTAGATAAGCTTCTAAAGACAAAGTTCATCAGAGAGGTCAATACCCGAGATGACTAGCTAACATGGTGATGGTAAAAAAGTCCAACGCCAAATGGCGAATGTCCGTGGGTTATACAAATCTCAATAAAGCTTGCCCCAAGAACAGCTGCATCATTGATCATTGACTTCCTTGCACTTAGATCTCCATCACACATTTGGATATGTGATGCAATGCTACTTTTCCATCCAACTTTTCTTTTGTGGGCTCAAGGTTTTAAATTGCGGTAGGTGGGTGCGCGGCGGAGAGAATCTGCCTACCGCCTAGGCCACCTAGGCACCGCTTAGGCGGTTAATAGATTTTGGACATTTTTTACTATCTTACCATTTGTTTTTGCATAATATGCATATTTGAAGGATATTTTATGCATAACTAAGTTGCATAACAAAGATTTATGAAGTTTCAGTATTGTAAAAGTGAACTATAGGTCCTTAATGCTTGCAAAACTGTTTTGCCAAAATATTTAGTCAGGTATTGCTGCGCCTAGGCTCCCGCCTACGTCTCCTCGGCGTCCGCCTATGGCGCCAAACCCCCGCAGCCGCCTACTACACCGCCAACGGCAAAAACAATGCGGAGAGTGGCCGCCTAGCACCTAGGTGCCGCCTAGGCGGCCGCCACGACCGCCATTTAGAACACTGTGTGGGCTCGATCATGTCTGCCTTCCATCACATATTTGGATATATTGATGCAGTGGTACATCTCCATCCAATGTTCCTTTCGTGGGCTGTATCATTGTGCTATGTGATGGATCTCCGTCGCCTTTTAATGCTTTAGGATTAAGTATTGAAATTGGTGTTGCTGACCAATGTGCTCGAGGCATCCTTTCTTCTTTCAGATTGACATTGGATACTGCTTGCACTATTGGCTTACCCTAGTTTACTATCATATAGAAACCTTGTGCATGATTTAAGAAGATTTTTACAATAGGTCACAAACCAACAACAGGTATTGGAATTTTATACATTCATCATCATAAGTAGCTTGCATATGCAATTATATAATTCTTAACTTCATGAAGTATTAAACAACACTAGATTTCCAATTATAACTAATTAGACAAGTCGAAGGCTTCGTTTGGGATTGTTGCTACTTTTGAAAAAGACACAACAGAAGCAGCTTTTGACAACTTGTGGGAGGCTGCTGTCAAAAGCTATCCCAAATTTGAACCAACTTTTCAAAATTTTGTTGATAAGCTGTTGTTACCAAACAGCCTTGGACTCCTTTCCAATAAAAAAGGTGAAGCATCATAAGCAATCTCTAACCAGACCAAGGATAATGAGATTGCTCAAATACATTACTCTGTCAAATAGATGATCATTTCTTTTAAACCATTGATACATTATACCTGGTTGTTTGTGTACTTTTTTTTTTATCTTGCAATTGAATTATATATAAAAAGTTACATAAAACCTGGCATTAACATTTATAGCATTGTTTATAAACCTTCATTTGTTACAAGGGTAATTATAGGAACCCCCTAATATAGGCACTTTTTATAGGTTCTTCCCTGACATTAGTCTTGCCTCCATGTTGTCCAATTTGGGTCAAAATTGTTAGTTTGTAGGTGCCAAAAGACTACAATACCTGTGATTTCAAGTTTTAAAATAAAAAAGAATAATTATCCTACACCTCCCTTGTGGTTTTTCATTATTACCACGGGACTCCCTCCATATCGAAATATTACAACCTACTCCTATTTTGTATATATGCTTACAAATACCTCCCTTACTGTTAACTTGCCCTTGCCGTTAGTTTTAGTGTTTGTCGTTAGTTAAGTGTTGTTGTCAACAAAAAACATGACATTTATGTCTCTTCTATTAATTGTGTCTTTTGTGCAATCCATACAAATAAAAAGGCATGCATCATAAATTCATAGTAACATAACTCCTATCATCTCCTGGTCCATATAAGTTTTCAAATAAAAAAGAACAAAATTTTCTATTTGTTTTGATTCGTGCAAGTTGTTGAAATGGTTCAATAAAGAAAAATGAATTCAAAACTTAAGAAGACAGCCTACAAATTTCCCTTAATTTTCGAAAAGCGCTTATACCCTAATTTGTGCATTACGCAATCGCAAAAATGCCCGAACAATAGAAGAACCAAATATAATGTGTCAGAAAATAAAATAAAACGATGAACATACCGGCAAGAATTATTCAAACTTCAATCAAAAGACTTCTTCCAGAGAAGTCATGTCTTGCAGTGTAAGGAGTGAAACCACATAGACCCAAGCCACTTTCTATGCACTTGAAAGAAAGAAAAGAACCACGAAAATCCTATATTAAGTTAAATCCTATAGCCAAGGACAAACATGTAAATTTACAATTACATTTTCCTTCCTAGACGGAATGTTTTCTTAGGGAAGTAAGTTGTAATATTTTATGGGGCCGGTGGTAATAAGTGAGGTATTAGTTACTAAAATAAAAACCGTAAAACTATTTTAAAAATGTTTTTAAGTGTTTTAAGATTGAAAATAACTAAACCTACCCCTTAACACACATACCTTGTTAAATAAACAAAAAGGTCCATACCCTTTTGATATACCTGTTTGACATACCTTTACTTCATGCAGATGGATAATAGACCCCCCCTTGGAAATCACTGTTCCAGCAAAGCGCAGTCCATGGCCTGAAGTACCTCCTGAACTACCTAAGCTGAACGCCAACCCAGATCATGTTGATAAGCGGTCTTCAAAGGCAGGAAGATCTTCCAGGTCAAGACACAGTTCTCGCAGTAGAAGGAAGCGCGACTCGCGAGTAGTGAATGAACAAGTATCTGGAGTGTCTCAAAGCCAAGCACAATGAGAGACCTTGCTTCAGGTACGAATGAAACTTTCACCTTTCCTGATCACTTACCAAGACACTCATCTAACATATCTCTAGTCAAGTTTGGGGAATTTTCTAGCATGAAGAAACTCTTGACCTCTGTCATTTCAGGGACTGTTTGTATATTTCGCGCACACAGCCTCAGAAGATTTCAATTAGCAGTTGCATGTGGGTCCAGCAGCGTCTTCTGAACTTTTATTCAATACAATCCAAAAGGGTATACTTGTGAATGGCTGGAGTTTCTACTTGTCGACAGTGAGCCTAGGCGGATGCTGGTGTCCATGATGTGTATGTTGTATTAAGTTGACCTGTTCAATTGCCAGGGTGCATTTTCTGGAGGCTATATCATAATATCATGTAACTGCTACTATGGGCAACTTGAACCTGATATATTGCGAGCTAAGATAGATTTAAGGTACATGATTATATAGCTATAAATTTCACTTTGTTCATTGGATTCATCCGACAATATCTTTGTATTGAAGAAAATGTTTGCACATGAGTTTTATACTGTGTTTTCTGATTTCTCCATATACTCTAGCTGTGAAGGCCCGTATACACATTGTTACTTGTGCTCAAGCTGTATAGCCATGTTACTAACATCTGACTGATATTTCCTACGTATTTGCAGCTGCAATGAAAACAAGTTTTCAAATCAGTAATGCTCTAAAATGGTCGTTGGTCGATTCCTTGCAAATGATCGAATAACGCACAAGAGCCTCTTTATGTGGACATAAAATTTGCTCCAAAGATTTTGTTTTTAATAATAAAACTAGGCAAGAAAGAAGTAATCGAAAATTAGTGGGAGAAAAATTGTTAAAATTTTGTTCTCTTTTCACCCTCTCTGTTTACAAAAATTAAAGTTTAAATTTTCTAAACGTCTCTCCTACTACTACTATTATTATTATTATTATTATTATTATTATTATTATTATTCTAAGGCGGCAGAGTTCGGTGCTAGCAGCGGGTTTAAATGAAATTGACCCAAGAAACAATTCCAACAAATTTTCAAAAAACTCTGCCCTCTCCCCTTAACCATGGAAACCAAATTTGCGTCATCTCTGTTGGTGGAAATTGAACGTGTCATTTTCTGCCAACAGAGATGGCGGAACGTGTCTCTTCCACTAATTTTTTCAAACTTCTTTCGTTTCACTTAATTTTGTTAAAAATATTTTCGTTAGAACACATTTTCTATTATATGGAGTTTGACACAGTAAGGACCACCCGGTATAATGCTTAATCTCTTGAAATGATATGTGAAACTTGAAACCTTCCGACTTTGTGTGCACGTTAGTTATATAGATATGATTTGAATATATTTAATTAAAATTTGTTATAGATATACGTGCATGTAAGTTAAATAATATAATTATGTTATTAGTTAGGATTTATTTTATATATATATATATATATATATAAGTGTGGTCAACAGTTGGAGATATAGTGCATCATAGCTGAATGAGTTCGATTTCACGAAAAAACGGATTATATCTGCCAAGGACTCTAAAAGTGATTAGTTAGAGTGAGGCATATTCCTCCCGAAGGTTGCTAGTTCGAGCAACGGAGAAAGCGTTTTAATTTTTCTGTGTAGGAATTAAACGAGGAGTGTACGGTACAGTTTGATGTGATTGCGATGATGGTGCGGGACCTCAATGGAAGTTTGAGCTTGCAAGAGAATATGTGAAAAGTCCGTCCCTGCTATGAAGTTATATTTCATACACCATGGAGTCCAGTCAGTGAAGTTAAAAGCTAGAAGAAGACCCACCGTAGATCCAGAGGGACGATTGTCTCTCTATATTTTCGATTTACTTATATGAGGAGGGATCGTGATTCCCGCTCTTAAGCATCCGTTCTTCTAAATAACAATTGTTGATTGTATTTTTTGACATTCCAATTTCTCGAAAATTTTGATCTAGTATGAATAGTCACAATCCAAGTGCTATTTTGAAAAAAAATATGAGAACATGCTTAAGAGCGATGATCTGATCACTTATATCTCTCTCTCTATATATACTTAATCTCTACTCTTGTAAATGGTTCAAATTTGAACTGTCTAAGCAGTTTGTAAATACTCTACTAACTATTTTTAAAAAAATAACTAATTATTTAATTATCTAATATAATTTTTTTACAACTAAATAATTCTAACTTAAATGGTTAAAGTAGGAGATATTTTTCTTGATTGCTTGAGTTCGTTTCCTAGAAAAGATCGTATCTATAATAATTTTATATTTAATTTTTTTAATAATTTGTTATGCACATGGACGTTATCATATAATGAATATACAAGTACAAAACTATTTACTAGTCTAATGGTTATACGTTCAAATTCAATGTCTTATTAGGTTTTAAATTTCAGGTATTATTGCCCTTTTTTTTGGCAAATTATAAGGGCACTACACATTTTACTCGGGGCTAACCCATTGGAAATTTAGAAAAAATTACAAGTTTGCCATCATGAAAGTTACTCGGGACTAGCCCACTGTTATAATCAGGACTGTCAAAATTTTGACAGTCCTACCACTTGGAAGGACTGTCAAAATTTTGACAGTCCTACAAATTGTTAGGACTGTCAAAATTTTGACAGTCCCATTTATAAGGGCACTGCACATTTGACTCGGGGCTAGCCCATTGGAAATTTACAAAAAATTACAAGTTTGCCATCCTAAAAGTTACTTGGGGCTAGCCCAAATTGTTATAATCAGGACTGTCAAAATTTTGACAGTCCTACCACTTGGAAGGACTGTCAAAATTTTGACAGTCCTACAAATTGTTAGGACTGTCATAATTTTGATAGTCCCACAAGTTATGTGGACTGTCAAAATTTTGACAGTCCTAATTTTAACCCACTGAAAATTTTATATAAAACTAGGACTGTCAGGATTTTGACAGTCCCACAAACAATGAGGACTGTCAAAATTTTGACAGTCCTCATTTTAATTGTCAGAATTTTTTTTAAGTTTATTTCTATTTAGTTAGTTTTGGATTTTGATTTTTTTTATTTAGTTTAACATCCAAAATAAAATATGTTATCATTGAACAAAAAAAAAAAATCTACCATACGAATATTACGTCTGCCGTCGATCAGACTTCAAACGGCCATAACTATTTATTTTCAAATCGTTTTTCGTCACACAATAGGTCTATTTGTATGTTTTCGACGAGAGTAACACAATTCGTATAGAGAGAATTTTCATCCGAAGTAAGACGTACATATTACAGGCAAAAATATAAAATATAAAATTTAAAGTATCATAACTTTTGACTGGAAGATCGAAACAAGCTCCAGTTTGTGCCAAAATGACTGTATGGAAAAGTACTTCGGGATAAACCGTTTTACCGTTTGACGGACTTCTCAAATTTTTAGAATCGCAAAAAAATGATGTTTCGACCTCCAAATTTTACTTTTGGTAATTTTTTTTACAAAATATTTAATGTACCAATAATAAATTTACTATTTTAAATAACAGAATACTTTAACAAAATTTAAGGATAAAAATTTTAAGGATATTTTGAAATTGCCCCCCCCCCCCCCCCCCCCCAACAATTAACAAAAAAAAATTAACAGAAAAAAAAAATTTAGGACTGTCAAAATTTTGACAGTCCTACCAATGGGAAGGACTATCAAAATTTTGACAGTCCTACCAATTTGTAGGACTGTCAAAATTTTAATAGTCCTAAAAATTCAACATACATTTTTAGGACTGTCAAAATTTTGACAGTCCTAAAAATATATGTTGAATTTTTAGGACTGTCAAAATTTTGACAGTACTTCCAATTGGTAAGACTGTCAAAATTTTGACAGTCCTAAAAATCAACATATATGTCAAATTTTGACAGTTCTTCTATTTTTTTATTTTCTTTTTTGGTTTTGACGGCGACGACGACGGGAGGCGCGGCGACGGGAGGCTGCGGTGGAGGACGGGGGAGGAGGCGGAGGAGGACGGCGGGAGGGGGGAGGGCTCCGGTGGGGTGGGGAGGGTTTTTGAGTGTTTGGGAAGAAGGGTTTCAAAGTGGGCTAGTATGAGTAAATTAATGAGTAAACTTTGCTCATTAATGGGCTAGCCCCAAGTAAAAGTTGTAGTGCCCTTATAATTTGCCTTTTTTTTCGGCTTAAAATATTTCTCCCAACAAAAAATTGATGAGTACATGCCTGGCAGCCATCAACGTTGGGTTGACGGAATTTTTAGACTTAGCAGCAGTTGTGTATAAAATATAAATTTGAACAATGCACCTGTGAATCAATAGTGCTCATTTTTTAATAGGATAAACAAGATATGAGTCATAGTGGTCATTTTTTCATGTAGGAATAGACTCTTATATTTTATGTGCATCCATGTGTACTAGTATACTCTATTTTTATTGGTCCACATGTGCATGACTCATGTAGAAATATGAGTACTATGACTCATATTCCGTTATCCTAATAGGGTAAACGGAATATGAGGCATAATGCTCATTTTTCTAAATGAACCATGCACATGTAGACCAATAGAAATAGACTCCTACATCCCATGTGCACCCATGTGCACTAGTATACTATATTTCTATTGGTACACATGTGTATGACTTATGTAGGAATATGAGCACTATGGCTCATATCCCGTTTATCCTAATAGGGTAAATGGGATATGAATCATAGTGCTCATTTTCCTAAATAAGTCATGCACATGTGGACCACTAGGAATAGACTCTACATCCCATGTGCACCCATGTGCACTAGTATACTATATTCCTGTTGATCCACATGTGCATGACTCATGTAGGAATATGAGCACTATGTCTCATATCCTGTTTACCCTAATAGGGTAAACGAGATTAGGGTAAACGGGATATGAGCCATAGTGCTCATTTTTCTAAATGAGCCAAGCACATGTGGACCAATAGGAATAGACTCCTACATCCCATGTAGGGATATGAGCTATAGTGCTATTTTTTTTTTCTAAATGAGCCATGCACATGTGGACCAATAGGAATAGACTCTTATATCCCATGTACATCCATGTGCACTAGTATACTCTATTCCTATTGGTCCACATCTGCATGACTTATGTAGGAATATGAGCAATATGGCTCATATCTCGTTTACCCTTATTAATATCCTCATTATCCAAACTAATTACAGAAAATGTACTGCAGCAAAATTAATTTATATTAAATTAATGCAAATGAAATTTTTTTACCTAAATTAAAAATAAAGAAACAGTCCGCTAACTCGGTTGCCGAAAAACAGACCGCAGCCAACACGTGTATAGCAAAAGACAAACGTGGCCCACTGCTCAATTTTTGCCAACTAAGTTGGTCGAAATTGTGCTTGGCCAACAAGTTGGCAAAAATTGGACAGTAGGACCTGCGACTATTGGTTGTGATGGTTTGGTTTGGTTTGTTTTATGAGTTTTTTTAATTAGTTATGTTATGAGTTTTTTTTTCTTTAGTTTTTTTCTATTTAGTTTTGTTTTGGATTTTGATTTTTTTGATTTAGTTTAGTTTTGGATTTTGGTTTCAAAAAATTTACTTTAACGAAATAAAATTTAAATAAATTAATTGTAAAGAAAATTTTAGAAAATATAAAAAAAAAACAGTTTGGGATTTTTAGAAAATTGTAAAAAAAAAATCTGTTTGCAATGTTTGATAAGAAAAAAAAAACTAAATAAATAAAATAAAATAAAACTAGTATTTTTTTTGTGTCCTCTAAGGCTTAGTTTATTTTAATGGTTTAGTTTTTTTTTATATGAAAAAAAAGAATAAGTAAAGAAGAAAGAAAATAATAGGTTGGAGAATGATTTGATTTTTATTTGGGTTTGAAATTGGGTCTGGGTCTATGGATTGGTGTTGGTTTATGAGTTGGTTTATGTCCAACGACTATTTCACAACCGTTCTTTCAACGGCTTTTTTATTTTTCCAACGTTCGTTTCGAAGTTACCTATATAAATGTAGTATTTGTTTCATATCAGCATATCAAACATTACAAACAAAAAAATTATTTCTTTCCATACAAAGTTTCTTTCTTTCCACACAGGAGGAGCTCAGTTCAATATACAATCTTTGAAGTCCATTTTCTTGTTGCCATGGATCAAAGTATAACAATACTATGCTCGCTTGGTTGTGTACTAAATGAGTTAGCTTATGAATGAGGTTTAGTTGAAGTTCTTTTAATTGATCAAAATATTTCGTTTGATAATTTACGTAATCTAATAATTAAAATTTTTTTTATTGACTATGAATTTTTATTGGTACATATTTATCTATCTAATTGTATAAATTTAGTTAGTGAGGAAGCATGAAAATTTATTCTTGAAGTTAATATACAATCACCGTATATTAATATTTTTGTGACTCCACCAATACCACCACCACCACCACCAAGAATTAGTAGTGCTCCTAGTTCTTCTCACCAAGATTACTGAAGAAGAATATAAAGTAGATGATGGTTGTCACGAACCGATTCCTTAGAATCGTTTGAGGCGTCCCCCGAATCGTGACCGCCGTGCGGGCCTGGAGTTGCGCCCGCACAAGGCTTTAATGATTTGCATAGCAAGCACATATTCAGAGTACGCAGATAAATTGTAACACAGATTTGAAACATGGAAAAGTTCTCTTTATTGATAATGAACATCTATTACAAACTCTTGAACGAGTCAGCTAATATGCCGAACGGCTTACAAAAGTGTTGACTCAAAATGAGATAGCAGTCCTGTACATTACATCCCTTTATAAACTCAAAATGATAAAGACCTCCAAGCTGGAGGATAGCTTTGCTACGGAGCTGCATTTGTGTATGAAGAGTTGCAGCTTCTGGCTTCTTAATGCTTCAGGGGGGGCGCGGTGAAGATGCGCCAACAGCTGGACTGGATCGGGAAGACGACTTCGGCTCCTCGCTCGGTTCGCCTTAGTGCAGAGAACCTGTTTCAACGAGGGTCAGCATATCGAAACATGCTGGTGAAGGCGAGCTAGCCTGACTATACCAATCAACACGTTGTTTTAATGAAGCATGCATATTTTGTGGGTTTCTATCTTGCCTTAGTTCATTTACAAGTAAGCAGCATATATAATTTACTGAAATGAACGTGCCACCGTTCGGTGGATTTTACCTGCCGTCTGAATTACCTGCACAATACTTACCATGCCTTCCCTGAAACGAAGACACAAGTTAGTATGCAACAGGTTTAAATATACATAGAGATCACTGGCGTGGTGCCACGAGGGACAGGTTATAGTCTCAAGGCAAAGTGACGTGCAACGCGGGTGGCGAGCCCCGCTGCATAACACTTGCCGGGTAACATACGACTATACATACGTTCCGTCCGGATCGGATCGGTCCCAGCGCCCCGGTGACCATCCGCGGAACTCATAACATGCCTTGTGCACAAGTTGTCCGTGATCAAACAGGACTCATAGAATTTGTTCCATAGCATAACGGTTTTGCATAGTCATCCTGACAGTTTATTTCATAACAAGCATATATTTCCATACTTAGCACGATTCATAGAACAGTTATAAACGAACTAGCATACATGATGATAACCGTTCATAAGTTTAGTTGACAAGCAGTATTCCCAAGTATATTTCCTTTTTATCTTGATCTCTTTTATTATTATTTGGTATCGTTTGATCGGGGCAAAGGAGTGAAGCTTGGAAGCAGGGCTAGCTAATCGGGTTGGTAGCCACTCACTTAGATTTTGGAAGGGAGAAGGAAAGAGGCGCTTCACGACTCCGCTCGTAAGCCGCCTACTGCTCGTTCACCTGCACACGAACAGCTCGATTAATATTTCTTCCTCTCTTTCCAATCTCGAAATAGAAGTGCAAGTCAATGAACGAAAACAATGAAAACCATCGAAACCGTTCAAGGAAAACAAGCAAATCCCAAAACCAACTCAAAGCACGAAAGCAACAAGCGACATCGAAAACCGAGGCAATAAAAGATAGCAGCGGAGAGGTCCCTCCTGACTCTGCCGCTAAGCCGATCCTTGGGGCGCAGTCCACTGAATATGGGAATCGATTCCGAAGAAACAAATCCATAACGAGGACGAGTTCTTAATTCAATCTATCCCGATCGAACGATACCGTCTTGTATTTCTTAGCCGCGCTCCTCGAATAGGAGGAATGGGGCGCTACAATGGTAATACCGACGATGAAAATAGTGATGATTTAATAAAAAATATAGATGATAAACTTGATGATAATGTTGATAGTTTAAACAATTTATTCATTGGAAGAGAATTTATGAATCGTCATGCATTTAGAAGTTTTATTAGTGATATAGCAATTGCAAAAAAATTTTGTTACAGGGCTACTAGAAACAATGCCAGTAAAATTGTATATAAATGTAACGTTTCTACTTGTAAATGGAGAGTGTACGCTAAAACCATTGACAACGGCGAAACATTCGTCATTAGTACGCTAGAAAATGTACATTCTTGTTTATGTGGACTTACAATGGAAAATTATCCATTAGCGACAACTATATGGGTTAAGAATAAGATTATTGATAAAATTCGTGATAATCAGTCGTATAGTCCATCACACGTTAATTATAAAAGATATCTATATGGAACATCGAATACATATTAAATATTGTAAAGCTTGAAAAGCTAGAGAAATTACTCTATCAGAAATAAATAGTAGTTTTATTGATGCATATAGTAGTCTTGAAGAGTATGCTTTTATAATCATTGGGACAAATCCAGGTAGCAGATGTTATATAAAGACTACAGAAAACAATAAGTTTCAAAGAATTATATTGATGGCTTTTTAAGGGAATGTTTACTTTTGATTAGTACTGATGCTACATTTCTTTCCTCTAAATTTTAAGGTATTTTATTTATTGCGTGTGCTCATGATCCTAACTATCAATTATATCCAATTGCTTATGCTGTTGCTGAGAGCGAAAACACGAATTCTTAGACTTGATTTTTAAACGGTTTGAAAACATCTTTTGAAAGTAGTTTTAATGAGTGTGATACAATTTCTTTTATATCAGATAAACAAAAGTGATTAATAAATGACATGCGTGCTACTTTTTCAGAATCATCTCATTTTTATTGTATTCAATATTTTAAACAAAATTTAAAACAAGTATGTAGATTGCCTTATTTTTAACGTAAATTAGACTACCTTGCAAGATGTTATAATGAGACAAATGCGAATATTTGCTTTGAAACAATTAAGGCTGAAAACATCGATGTTTATAATTAGCTTGTTGGAGTAAATGATGAAACTCTTGTTTTATCCACTGGATAACAGCTTATTCTCCTTGTCCTAGATTAGATATTAACACGTCGAACCTTGCTGAATGCTTCAATAACTGGGTTAAAAACTTACGCGATAAACCAATAACAATACTACTTGATGGTATTCGAGCCAAAATTATAACACTTCAAGACAAAAATCGGCAAAAAACTAAAAATCTTGCAAATGATTATTGTCCGAAGATGTTAAATACTATAGCTAGTATCACAAGAAAAAGATACCAGTTGCAACTCCTCATATCGGTACCTTCTCATTTACACGTTGGAGACAAAAAAATTTATCAATAAAATACGTACCTTCTCATTTATACGTTGATACCATTCACGATAACTAGCATCATCAACGACCCGATGTTGGAATCATAACTCCTCATATCGATAGGATCGGTTACTGATAAGATGAGCTCCCCACCAAGATCTATAGGCAATATCACCTAATGCTACACCATTTAAACAAATATGAGTGTAAAATTTCATATAATTTTAAAAAAATTATTTTGTTCAACTTTTTAAATAACTTACCCTCATCTATAGAGTCCATTAATTAAGATGACTGTACCATGGGCTTTGTCTCTAATCTAGAATTCCACTGTGGAATCATTTTGTGTTCTCTTTTAGCTGCACTCCCTCTATTACGGTTTAAACATGGTGGCTCATCGAGAATTTTTTGTTTCACCAAGAATTTTCGCATAACACGATCAACTGTATGATACATAATTTCATCGTCGAATATAAGGAAACAACTATGGATACTAAGGTCATAGGCTGTTGTTTGTATTTCAGTAGAATTTTGCTCAAGCCGGTATAGACAGTATGTCACCTATTTTATGACAAAAAAATTATAAGATAATGGTCATAATGACTTTATAAAATAATAGTACAGATATTTTACCTCATTATACTTCAGCGTATCAAATTTGCCCTGGTATAAAGAGATAACCGCCTGTTCACAGTGTACTGGATCTACTGCATCCATAGTCCACCGTAAAACTGATGAAAAAAATACAAACGTCGGTATTAATGCGGGAGACTGACCTACTAATATGAAAGTGCTCGTAGGACCAAACCTAGAAAATACGAACATATGATATAAGTGCACATATTTTCAATGTAAATAAAATTAAGTAAAAAATTTCATATGATATAAGTGCACATATTTTCATACCTGTATTAATGTCGCACAACCACTTAAATTTACCTTCGTTTCATCTACGTCTTCAAATTGTACAAATTCTGTCATAGAACTATATAAATATGCCAACACTAACGTTCCCTAAGCGTGGCACGTAGGTGCGGCCAGGTCTACAAAAAGGTAGAAAACGTAAATCAACTAAATCTGATGAGTCTGGAAACAACATTCCGCTTAATAAACCTAGCAAGTAGGCTCTGGTGCAAGCAATGACCTGAACAAATGATGAATACATGATATGCGTTAAATTAAATTAAAAATATATTACGTAAATAATAACATAAGCTGTGAAAAAATTATACTTACTCGATTATCATCCACTGAGATAACTTGATCACCAATACAATCTAGGTGCAAAAAGTTGTGACGGAGCCACGTAAACATCACAAGGTTTTTACTAGGTTTATTACGCGACGCCTCCACACCTAGGTACTTCGTAATCATAATGTCGGTGGAAATTGATTTATCAAATATCATAGGTTCATCCGTAATAGGTAAACCTAAAATATTTTCCACATCTGCTAGAATAATACTCATATCTCCGAATGGCAGCTGGAAGGTATTTCGTCCGGGCCACCAATGCTCAATTAAACTAAAGATTAAGTCTCTATCGTGTTGTAGAAATTTTCAACAGTGCCACCTGGTGTCGCTCAACCTCCAATACCCAAGTATGCTATCGTGACGCAACGAAACATGCTCTCGGCACCGTTCATCATTAGTATAATCGTATTGCTATATGTGAAAAACATAGATGATGTTATTAGTAAGCATGTACAAAATATCATTCATATTGATTTACACAATTAAATTTTATTGTACCTTCCCATAAAATACCAAACTAGATATATGTTTTGCACGTTGCTGGATTGTTAAATCCGTAATAGGCCCTCCAGGAATACGTTCGTCGTTTTGGCTGCCCATCTGTACAATTATGGTTGTCAAAATACATATTTTGGCTGCCCGTCATTTTGCACATTACATAACCTAAATTTACTAAATAAACACTAGTATCCTAACATTTAAAAAATAAAAACTAACATAAAATTATTGCATATACAAATGAGAGTATAAATGAAGGAGAATATGATAGAGACCTTCAACAATAAGAATTGTGTGTGCTCACAAAGACTGCTATGTCCACTTGCAAAGGAGAGAAAATGAAGGCTGCTCGAATTGCTGCTATGTGCTCACAAGGACTGCTGTGTCTTATTTCTTAGTGCACTCTGTTCTTCTTCCTCCTCTTCTTATAACTCACTCCTCCCACCAACTCCTCCTCTTTATTTCATTACTCCTCTCCTTTACTTCCTCCTTCCACGAGACATGTCTCTGTCTCCTTATCTTTACTCTCTCATGTATCTTCTTCTTTTTTCTTGTCAAGTCTCTCGTCTCTCATTATTTTTGTTGTGCAGTCTTTCTTGTCTCTTCTCCTTTATACTTTAGTTACTTTATTAAGTAACATTAGCTACTTCCTCGTTAAACCAAATCGAAACAATAGCCGTTGGACATAAACCAACTCCTGAACCAACACCAATCCATAGACCCAGACAAAATTTTAAACCCAAATAAAAATTAAACCATTTTCCAACATATGTCTTTCTTCTTTACTTAGTCTTTTTTTTCTTATCAAAATAAACTTTAAACTTTAATATGAGAAAAAAAGAAAAAAAACTAAATAAAGAAAAAAAAAACTAAGTAAAAAATAAATATTAGTTTTTTCTTCTTATTAAGTAATTTTTTTTTAATGTAAATGTAACGTTTCTAAAAAAATCAAACTTTTTTTTTCTAATTTTTTTTCTAAATTTTTTCGTTACAATTAATTTATTTAAATTTTATTTCGTTAAAGTAAATTTCCTGAAACCAAAATCCAAAATTAACTAAATAAAAAAAGCTAAATAAAAATATTGAACAATGGGGCCCCCGTTTATTTTTTGCTATACAAGTGTTGGTTGTGATTTGTTTTCCGCCAACTGAGTTGACGGACTGTTTCTTATTTTTAATTTATGTAAACTTGTTTCGTTTGTATTAATTTAATATAAATTAATTTTGCAGTAAATTTTTTGAACTAATTAACTAAATGTTAATTTTTCTTATTCGTATAATCTCTCAAATCTATCATACTTTACACGACTCCCCCAAATCTGTCGTTTCCTTGCACTCGGGGCACTTATGTAAAATAAGAAAACGAAAGGTACTTGTATAAAAAAAAGGAGGAGGAAGTATCCCCAAAAAAACGATGATGGATCCCTCTTCCTCCTCCGACTCCGGCGACGGTGGCGGTATCCCGTTCGTGTCGGAGTGGATCGCCGCCGGATCCCGGAAGTACCAGAACCTCCTCGACAGGACGAACCCGCACGTGCGGCGAAGGTGGGCCGGGTTCGGCGTCCTCGCGGCGGCCTACGTGGTCCGTGTGGCGGTCCTGCAGGGGTTCTACGTGGTGACGTACGCGCTGGGGATCTACGCGCTCAACCTCCTCATCGCGTTCCTCTCCCCTCAGGTGGACCCCGAGGTCGCCGGATCCGGGCCCACCGAGCTCCCGACGAGGTCCTCCGACGAGTTCCGCCCCTTCGTCCGCCGCCTCCCCGAGTTCAAGTTATGGTGAGATTTGTTTCTGGATTTGTTGGTTTCTTTGGTGGTAGGAAATTGAAGTTGGAAATTTTGGAATTTGTTAAAAAAACTCTTCCTTCGAGGTTCTAGGTTTGGAAAATCGGGGATTGCTTAAAAAAAATATGTTCTGTGAGATTCTAGGGTTGGGAATTTGTTAAAAAAGAGCATCTTTTGGGGGAGATGCCAAGGTTTGCAATTTCGGGATTTGATTGGGAAAAAAAAACTCCATTGTGGAGATTCTAGGACTGGAATTTTGGAAATTAGTTGATTTCTTTGATGGTATTTTGGAATTGGTTAGAAAGAGGCTTTTTTTTTTTTTTTGGATATTTAGCCATTTAGGGTTGGAAAATTAGGATCGGTTAAAAAAGAAGGCTTTTGATAAGGGCACTACACACTTTACTTGGGGCTAGCCCATTGTAATTTTACCAAAAATTACAAGTTTGCCACTCTTAAAAGTTACTTAGGGGCTAGCCCACACCAAGCTATATAAGTCAAAATTTTATCTATTTTAGGTTTTTCACCCTCACTTGAAGAAAATCTCATTCTCCAAGTCTAAACCTAAATTTGAAAATTGATAGTTGTGGTCCCAAGTGGAAGAGAATTTTACTTTGGTGATTGTCCAACGAATATTCTTCCGGTATGTCTTCGACAACATACGATGAATAAGTTTTGCGATTGTCACCAAAAAAATTAGTTTTATTTGACTATTGTAGGAACGATGCATGAAACTATCTTCGATGACGAAGTCGGATCATGCAATTCATCTAATATGCACTCCGATCGTTCCGAAGAACATGTCGGTTGTTCCGAAGCACGTACGGTACGTAAAACGATAACCCTATTTCGACAGTCATCGTGTAAGGACTATAAAATTAGACAGTTCTATATAAATATAGGACTGTCAATAATTCGACAGTACTATATAAATACAGGACTGTCAGATTTCGACAGTCTTATATAAAAAAGGACTGTCAGAATTTCGACAGTCCTATATACTAAGTGGACTGTCAAAATATTGACAGTCCTGAATCTTAAAGACTAAATTATTTGAACTGCCAAATATATGAAGTTATTAATTTGTATATTATTTTATATTGGTTATAGGACCAACCTTGTACAAATGTTGTGGTACATCCTGCTATTGGGGTTGATGGGGAGGATATATTCTCAACGGATATTCAATTTGCAACCCAGGAAGAAGCATTAGATTGGTGCAGAGAAGTTGGAAGACAACATAATATAGTAATTGTCATTGCAAGATCCATCAGATCTCGGCCGGGCCGAAAATATGTAGAGCTGGGCTGCGAAAGAGGAGGTGTGTTCAGGGAGCATCATAAAAAAAATGTGGTTGTTGAAAAAAAAATCTCTAAGAAAAACATTGGGACGAAAAAATGTGGTTGTCCATTTAAGGTGTTGATTGTAAAAGTAGAAGATGTGAAGTGGATAATCGAAGTTAAGAATGGAAGACACAATCATCCTATTCCAGGGACACTTACGGGTCATGCCTACGTGGCACGGTTGAAGGAGGATGAGAGAAAATTGGTTGAAGAATTGTTCCTTTCCGGAGTTGCACCGAAATAAATTTATTCTGCCGTGCGACAAAAAGAAGATGGGAACAAGTCTACCATGAGGACGATCTATAATAGTTTGGCCAGAGCGAAATGTAATAGTATGAAAGGAAGAATGACGATGCAGCAAGTATTGAAGTTGCTTGGGGAGCATCACTACGTGGAGTACCATAGAAGACATCCACAAACTGATGAACTCCTTTCGTTGTTTTGGGCTCATCCTGATTGCACACACTTGGCTTGGTCCTTCGCAGACGTGTTGGTCCTTGATTGTACATATAAGACCAACAAGTTCAAGATGCCTTTTTTTCACGTTGTTGGGTTTACGTCTACGGAAAAAACATTTACAGTCGCTTTTTGTTTTATGAAGAGAGACATTTGAGGATTACACATGGGCGTTGAGGAAACTACAATCCCTTTACAAATGATACAAAGAGTCCTATGTTTTTGTTACCGACAGAGAATATGCGCTGATAAATGCTATAGATATTGTATTTCCTCATGCACATAGACTACTATGCACTTGGCATATAAATAGAAATATCCAAGCTCAATGCAAGAGAGAATTTAAAAATGTGGACGATAAAATTGACATGCTTCGCTTCGAAGAATTCTACAGTGATTGGAGTCTTGTATGGCGAGCAAGTACTACAGACAGCTACGACACAACATGGTACATGTTCCAACAAAAGTGGGAGATGAGTAACCCGACATGCATATCTTATATCAAAGATACTTGGCTAGAACCACATAAAGAGCAATTCGTCTTAGCATGGACGAACATGGTGAAGCATTATGGCACAATCACTACGAACCGGGTCGAAGGATCACACTCAAGTTTAAAAAGATATCTACGGTCATCGGTCGGTAATTTTGTCTCCGTTTGGCAATCGATTCATTTGATGATTATTTCCACGGTGAACGAGATTGTAGCATCATTTGATATGAGCCTCAATATTGCAAAGCATTAATACAAGCATGAACACCTCTTGGATGGTTTAATCCATGTAGTATCTCACAAGGCCTTGGGCTGTTTGAGGAGATCAGTAGGTCGAAGTCGGTTGGTTATGATCCCGAGGTTTGCGGTTGTTCATATCGACATTCACTCGGACTTCCTTGTGCACATGAGATTAACGAATATCGTCGTGAATCTATACATATTCTAATAGATGTTGTTGATCAACGTTGGAGACAACTGTCGATAATGCCGACGGTGGAAGTTCAAGATGATTTCTTTTCTTTGCCACAAGTGAAATTCCTGCACGCAAGGTGGTGTGTCGCATCGGAACCGGAGAGAAGATCCATTGAGGTTAAAATCCAAGAAATTGCAGTCCCGGCAACAACTCGATTGCAAGAGCCATATGTTGTTCGAACTCCTAAGGGAATACCACACTCAAGAATGAATAGAGCAAAAAAGGAGGAGTCAACTAAAAGAGATCCATCCTTGTTTGAACATATTGAACGCAGTTTGGAGGCAAAGTCCGTAATCGAAAGGGTGGTATTTCCGTAGAAAAAGAGTAAGCTTATTATTCGAAGGGGAAGAAACAGAAAACGAACGATGCAGTCACGACGAAGAATTTAGATAACTTTTCTGATTCATATAGTCTATACATTGAAAATTTTCTACCTGAGATACGGGATTTCATTTGGTCTATTGTTGATGTTCCTAAGGATGCCTATTGTGGATATCATGCACTAGCAAGACAACTAGGCTATTTAGTTGAAGCAGGATGGAGACAGGTTAGGGAAGAGCTGTACGAGGAGTTGGAGTCTCGACTACCCTTCTATAGGCATATACTCGGCGAAGAAATTATTGGAGATTTGTTGGCAAGCTTACCTTGTACGAAAACAGTTACCGGACCAGACCATTACATGGATGTCCCGCCTGCTGCTTACGTATTCTCTAATAGGTATAAGATAACTATTGTAATTATCTCACAAGGCATTAACAATACTTTCTTTCCAATGTGTGTTCCCCCGGCCGAACACGGAGTATCCAACATATGTTCGATAGGACTTGTCGGACAACACTTCGTCATCCCAAGGTTGATCGGTCATTCTCCTATTCCGCCACCTTCTACGCTTTGGTATAAACACGCACCAGAGAAAGCGATCGCATGGACGACACCCTACACGGATGCAATGGCTGCCTATAAGAAGATGGAGGATCCAAAAATTATGCCGAATGACTACTTTGATATTCAAATCGATTGATACTGTATATTGAAATGTATGTTGTGCAATGAGCCATGTATGTTTAACTGTATATTGAACTGTATGTTGTGCAATGAAAGAAGTTAATTAAACCCTAGGACTGTATGTTGTGCATTGATACTAATCGATTTTGACTGTATGTTGTGCATTGATACTAATCGATACTAGGACTGTCAAAATTATATGTAAAACTGTCAGGATACTAGGACTGTCTGCAGAGACAATAGGTAAAGTTTAGGACTGTCAAAATTTTGACAGTCCTAGTATCTTCTAGGACTGTCAAAATTTTGACAATCCTAATTTTGACATATAACTGTGCAGAGACAGTGGGTAAAGATTAGGACTGTCAAATTTTGACAGTCCTAATTTTGACATATAACTGTGCAGAGACAGTAGGTAAAGTTTAGGACTGTCAAAATTTTGACAGTCCTAGTATTTTCTAGGACTGTCAAAATTTTGACAATCCTAAACTTACATATAACTGTGCAAAGACAGTGGGTAAACTTTATCTATTCATGAGAATTAAAAAAATTGTTATGTTATAAACATTTACAAATATCAAACTGAAAGTGAAGAAGTTGGCTCACCATCTTGACCTATGCAGTATACAAGACCGATTTGGCAGGAAGATCTGAAGGTACACGCATAATATCGCCTCCGCGTTGGAACAAGGTAGGTAGTCCGACACCAGCGTAGTAGGCGAGGTAGTCGTCGCTACATTCCGTCATATTTACTGCTGCTTGCCGTTCGGTTTCTCTAATAACGTGGCGTTGCTACTCGGTGAAGAAGTCCGAGACCCAGTTGAACGCCGCAGGAATATAGTTTAGCGATTTTGTACCTCGCGGAGCAATTATAATTTTCAAAGTGCGCTTTGTGACAGTTTGTACGTAGCCAAACTGACGGAGCACTCTATCCGGCATATAAGCCTCATCGATTTCATGATAACTTATAAGACCGTGATATAAAGCGACTGGTTGCAATGGACGACTAGTCTGTCGCAAATCACGATATGGATCCCAAACAATCTGCACCCATAAAATTTAGCATAACGTCATTTAGCATAACGTAATTTAGTCAATTATTACCAAATATTAAAAAATTAGGTCTCAATTCACCTCTTCTGTCGTCATATCTTCGAGTGCATTCCGTAGGGCGGCCAATGTGTGTTGACGTTTGGCATCTTCCTTAGTTGGCTTCCATCGGCACATTCTAGGAAGGTTCTCGTCATACCCTCGATTCAGTTTAGCCCGCTGTAAGGTTGGAAAGTGCTCGTATATCCATGCCTTCACGTAACCAGGTTAAAAAAATATTAGTCCAAAAAGTAACAACAAAATTTTAAATTATGTATACAAGTTGACAAAGATATAACTATACATGGAGTAGAGTCTGGCATCCGGATATTGTCTTCGAACCCACGCGGGATGCCGCACCAAGCTCGCGGTAAAGGTATGCTAGTATACCGCTTCCCCAAGATATTTCTTCCACCGTGTCAATGTTGTCCAAACTGAGAAGATATTTGGCATGTATGTACGTTCCAGACTTATCCGTAATGCCGACAGCCCCTAAGATGAACTGCATATATCCGCGGGCCACATTATCGCTATTATCCATTTCGGGGTCCGGATCAGCGAATATCTCCTCCAAATATTTTAAAGAAAGTCCGTAGAACTTCTTGAATTCTCGAAGAGTGGTAAAACTAGTGGCATCAACTCCGACACACCCTGATACATAATCCACAATATGGTCGTAAAAGTTGATGCTCGACTCATCAAAAGTTTGATTCATCATGACTCGACCATCAACACTAAGTCCCAATATATGATGGACATCATCAAGGGTAATCGTCAACTCCCCATTTGGTAGATGGAAAGTGTTGGTTTCTGGATGCCATCGTTCTACAAATGCTGATATCAGTGCATTATCCACCGTCGTATATGAGTAGCTACCCAAATATTGTAAACCGGTGGGACTGATTTTTGCCTTCACATCGTCTCCCAATAATTCAAACCCCCATGTATTGCATTTTTTTCGTTGGTTGATCACCGTCAACATACGAGAACTCTCCTGAAAAGTAAACAATTGGATGAAGTTATACCTCTATGTAAAATGTACTTTTCTATAAATAATTGGATGAACTTTGAACTTACAACTATATATAAAATTATCATAACGTAATGTACTTACCGGATTGTTCCATATTTGGTATGCAATATGGTTTTCGATCGACGGTAACATAGAGCAACCGTTTGGACGAGTCTCGACTGGACTATCTGGCTGCTCAGAAGGTCCTGAACCATCAGTAGCCCGATTTTCGAGGGTTTGTGGGAGACTCGACAGGACTATCTGCAGGCTGAGAAGGTCCTGAACCATCAGTTGGCCGATTTGGGACATTTAGCATGTCCTCATCGGAGGAGGAAGAAGAACCTGAAGAACTAGGAGGAGCACGTCTCTT
Organism: Iris macrosiphon; assembly: GCA_036927795.1. NCBI lineage: Eukaryota > Viridiplantae > Streptophyta > Magnoliopsida > Asparagales > Iridaceae > Iris > Iris macrosiphon. The sequence goes on along the minus strand of JAYESA010000020.1, from coordinate 6,219,586 downwards.
CGAACGAGTGACGGTCTTCTTCGTCAATCGACGTTTCCTAACTTCAGGGCGTGCCTCGGGGTCGCGGATAGTGACACCTGGTTCAATAGTACGCGGAACATTGCGTTCCTTACGCATCTACGCAGTAGGGCGTCTTCTGATGATATCTTCATCCATAGTGCCCTTCCGAGGGTCATGACTATAAGACAATTTTTTTTTTCCATTTAACATCATAAATTAATTTAACATTCAGGACTGTAGAAATTTTTACAGTCCTATAGTATACAGGACTGCAGAAATTTTCACAGTCCTAATTTTTTAGGACTGTTGAAATTTCTACAGTCCTTTATAGATTTAGGACTGTAGAAATTTCTACAGTCCTTAATGTATATAGGACTGTAGAATTTTCTACAGTCCCGTCCGATACTGCTCGATACTTTCGACGATTATCGACATTGTATGCCCTAAAATCGGGTACGAGCATCCAAGTAAACGTCTAAACTACATCCTAAACTACATTCAGGACTTGTATGCCCTCATTTGAAGAATGGAAAGAAAATCACTAAAAATTTTCGAAATGCAATAGGAATTTTTATAATTTTTGGAAATTTTTTTAAATGCAATAGAACAAGGAGAAGGAAGAATTGTACCTTGATTCTTTCGAGACTTTGGGAGCCATCGACAAGGAGGAAGAGGACGAAGTCGAGGAGAACGGCTCCGGCGGGAGGGGGGAGGGCTCCGGTGGGGTTTGGAGGGTTTGGGAGGAGGGTTTAAAGTTTGGGCTAGTATGAGTAAACTAATGGGCTAGTGTGAGTAAACTTTGTTCATTAATGGGCTACCCCCAATCCTGGGCTAGCCCTTAGTAAAGTTTGTAGTGCCCTTATCAAAAGCCAAAAAGAACCTAACTTGAGAGATTTTAGTGTTGGAATTTTGGTTGAAAATAAAATAAAATAACTCTTTTCGTAGATTCTAGGGGTGTTTGATTAAATTCAAGAATTTGTTGATTTCCTTGGTAGTGGTATGTTAATTGGAGTTGGAAACTTTGGAATTTGTTACAAAGAAGCTTTCTTTTGGGGATTTTAGGATATTGGAAAATTGGGGACTGGTTAAAAGGAAACTACTTTGGAGATTCTTATGTTGGAATTTTGGGGATTGGTTAAAAGTTCTTTTTTTTGTTGGGAGATTTTTGGGTAGGAATTTTGGTATTTGGTTAAAGAAACCTTTTTCAGTGAGATTCTAAGGGTGTTGATTGATTCAACTTCTGGAGTGGCCGATCAAGATTATGGTTTTGATACTCTTAGTCGTGGTTACTACTTGTTATGCGATTTGATGTTGGGCTAGTCTGAAATTATGGTTTTGATACTCTTAAATTGGTCGTGGTTACTACTTGTTATGCGATTTGATGTTGGAAAGTACCTATTTTTTGGGAATTCTAGGTTGGAAGTTTGGAATTGGTTAAAGAGTTCTTTTTGGATATTCTAGGGTTTGAAGTTTGTCAATTGATTAAAAAGTTTGTTTTTGGGAGATGTTTGGGATGGGGATGTTGATCAAATCAAGTTCTGGTGAGATTGATTGAATCTCTAATATTGTTTCGATTCAGTACTTCTAATTGGTGGTAAGACATTAATCGATTGTGGTTTGCTGCCTGTGTCATATGATGTGAAATTCGAAAGTTTGGAATTGGTTACAAAGAGCCACATGTTGGATTGGAATTTTGGGATGGCTTGAAAGGAAGCCATTTTGGGAGATTCTGGGGTTGAAAAAAGGGGGATTGGCTAAGACCTATTTGGGATATTCTTGGGTTGCAATTTTGTAAAAACGAACTTATACTAGGGAGATTTCTACTTAGGGATGTTCGAATTTTGTGGCATTTTTTATGGTTTGATCTGGAATTAGGTACGATTAACTGTATTGAGTATCTGATTGTGGGGATATTGATTTATTCTTACTTCTTTTCTTTTCTGTTGATCTTTTCATTTCAGTAGTTGCATGTGCTGGGAATTTGAGTAAAATGTGAATTGATTTTTGTTTATTGCTGGGAAAGCACGGATACCCGAATCTGTGTTTTACTGTGTATGCTAGGACATGCTAAAGTCGATGTCGTGTCTATATCTTATCATTTTGTGTTCGTGTCCGTGCAACATAAAATGTGTTGAAAAGGAAGCCTTTTGGCGTGGTGCGGTGGGATTGAAATCTTATAGCATTATGGTTTGTTATTATGGGTAGTTGAAGTATCTACCATTTAAGGTGCCTTTTCATGTTGCAAAGTATCTCCCATTTTCATTTTCTTTTCCGTAGAGCACGCAAATTTGCAGTACAAGGTTGGAGTTCCTTGATGTCCTGCTTTTATATTTTGTTGTGAGCTTGTGCTTATTTAATTGTTGGAAGAACCATTGTTTAGAGGCCTTGAATGACATCTCATCTGTGAGTTAAATTCAAAGCTTGTTGATGGTTTGCTTAGATCCCTATAGATTGGATTATTCTCTGAAAATTCTTGATTTAAATAGTTGGACTCCAACGTATTGTTTCAGTTAAGTGGTAGGGTTGGGATATATATCATCATACAACAACCAGTAGTGCATGTATTATCAAGGAAGAATCATATATTGAAATGCACACATGGGGTTTGTCCCAAGAAAGTAAAGTGGGCGGGGTCATCAATGACCGAACCCCTACAATTTATTTAGAGAGCCATCATCAGTCATGATATTAGTAGTTATGTGATCCTAATATATCTGTAGGTTTCCTACTGGTAGCCAAAAACTAGTATGTTAATTTTTTTTTTCATATTACAAATCAAAGACAAGAATAGTGACTCTATAAGAACTTTTTACTATGGATAATTTAAAGGACGTAATAGAATCTATATACTCATTAGAAGCATGTTGTTTGGATTTTACCATGTTACACCAAAATTTGAAGTCGGCTATGGAAATAAAGGGCATAATAGGTTTGTGAGCCTTGGATACATCATTGATAATACATATATCTAATTAGAAGTTTTGTAAGTTAAATTTAATATATTTATGCATCATAGGAATAAGTGGCATATGCAGGTATCGAGATGATAATTTACATCATCGGCATGGATGATAGAATTTAAGTGCGCTAACTTGATATTTGATTCTACTTTCAACTGTTCCCTTAGATGATACTTGGACCATCTAGTGAGTCATTTATGGAGTTGCCTCGAGAGAGAAAGGACTAAGACTACCGTCTGCAATGCATTTGTTACATCATTCAAACTGTTCTCAGTGTTCACCAATCTGTCTGAGTATCGACTACTTGCTAAGCAATAGAGAATGATAATTTCTCTACCACTGCAGGTACTCCATTACGAAGGCCTTCTTTATTGCCTTCATATTGACCTTCTTCGATGCTTTTGATGTGCCTGTATTTTGGCCTATTCTGCTCTTCTACTTCTTGGTACTCTTCACAGTCACAATGAAGCGGCAGATACTTCACATGATGAAATACAAGTATCTACCTTTCTCCTCTGGAAAACAGGTAGGGTTATAGTTTCTTATGATCCGTTCCTTTATTTATCTGCCTTCTATCGTGTCGTGGTGTATACTACACTTCTGGTTTTTCATTGCAGCGCTACGGGAGAGAGCCAGTTCCAACCCAAGAGCCAACACCTTCTGGGGTTTGATCTTAATGTACATAGTTTTGAACGAGATTGTAATTTTACTATGACAATGTGCTGAGGCTAGATCTGAAACATCCAGCAATAATGGGCAAAAAGGAAGTTATGTTACAAATTAGTCCGAGGGGTCTGCTGCCCATGTGGTTTACTGCTCTGGTGACATCATTTTAGGTGTAATATTGGTAACTGAGAATAAGTTTGCAGCTGAGAATGCGATATAGACTGTAAGGAAGTTCCCTTTGAGTCACTGCGCAAAAAAAAACAGTCGGAGTTGGTCTATGTAGTATGTACTATGAATATGTCACTGCATTTTGATTACTAGTCTAATCCGAATCTTTGTGGAAATTCTGCCATCTGAATCTGAAGGGGTCCCTAATTCTGCTACTATAGAAATGAAACAGCAACATCCACTGGGGATTCCCTAAACTCTCAATCAAGGACGCCTCGCATCCCTTTCCCTGGTATTCAACAAAGAAGATGATGATACTCATCATCGACCTCGGTGATCAGATAAGGCCAACGCCGTCCTTTCCTTCGTCTGCGCTGCGCGCCTACTTCATGACGCAACCACTAGGGTGGTGCTTCATCCAACTGAAGATTATTTATAACAGCTCAAGGTGTATTAACGGGCCGGGCGGTCCGGAATCTGGTCCGGGACCGGCCTGGTCAACGTTGGTCTGGGCTAGTCTGGACCCGGTCAACGATCCGGACCGGCTCAGCCAACCCCCTCTGCGGGTCCGGACTGGATCAGCAAAATTGGCCCGTATGTCCGACCCCGTTGTGCAACACTGCTGGTCCGAGCTGGTTCACGGCCCGATCCGATTTGTTATATATATATATATATATATATAGAGAGAGAGAGAGAGAGAGAGAGAGAGAGAGAGAGAGAATGAGGGAGGTGAGATGGCACCTCACTCTAAAAATAAGGGTGGCGGTGACGTGGCACAATCTCAACCACACATTTCATAATTGGCAATTTGCACTTAACCCCCTCCCCTCGTTTGTGTGGTTGAGATTGTACCACGTCACCGCCACCTTTGTTTTTAGGGTGAGGTGCCATCTCACCTCCCTTATCCTATATATATATATATATATATATATATATATATATATATAATTTTAAAAAAAATTATAATTTTTTTTATGACCGGGTTGTACAGTAATTTTTTTTTATAAAGCCAACTGACTAAGATAATAGTCATTTGTGCCAAAGAAATTATCTATGAATCTCTATTTAAAGAGCATATCTCCTTTCATTAACCATATGTGCAGTCGATGTGGGACTAAAAGTTATCTTTACATATGAAATCTTTCAACCATGTGCTACATAGAAATGAGAACATTTGTTAGTTCCCTTTTATTCATTTAGTCACACATTGGCTTCACATATGGATGAAAGTAAATATGTTCTTTAAATAGAGATCCATATGTGATTTCTTTGGCACAAATGATTACTACACTAGTCAGTTGGTTTTATAAAAAAAAAATGACATCTTGTCATTTGAGTTGACGAGAATTCTAATTTTTTTTACTAACAAATAACTTATAATTTTTTATTTATTATATACATAATATATTATCTTCTGGCTTTGTTTGCTACTAGTCGATCTGGATCCACTTATGCTACCGCAGGGTCTACAGCTGGTGCTTCTCCAGCGGTTATTGCTTTATGAAAGATCGGTTCTTGGTGTAGTCCCGGGTATAGAGTCTCCTCGCCCGCTTACACTTATATAACTTATATTATATATAATATATAAAAAAATAAAAAAATTTGGCCGGTCCGGTCCAACCCAGAATCGGTCCGGACCCAGCCCTGTCGACCGTGACTGCCAGCCACCGGGTTATGGGCTCGGGCTGGGTCGTCAGCGCCTACGGGCCGGCTCGGACCGGTCCACGCTTGGGTTTGAACCCGGACCCGCCCGAATTTGGTCAAAGCGGGCCTCGGTCCGGCCAATTACACACCTAGAATAAAGGCACAACCCTCATTGTCAGGGGACGTTACACAGTTTTTAAAAATTTATTTTCCAAAGTATCCTTTTAAAATTTTTAGGACGAATAACATAGTTAAGTATAAAATCCAATTTCAAAGTACTGTCAGAATTTTGATAGTACTTTGACTGGGAATTTTCTGTCTGTTAGGATCCTGGTAGTTCTAACTATTGTTAGGTCTGCCAGAATTCTGACAGTCCCCTGTCGTCTTGTCCAAACTGGATTGTGTTGAATTTTGATGTTAGAAAGGCTAATTTTGGATTCTAAACTTTTGAAAAAATATCCATTAGAAAATTATTAACCTACACATTGTATCCAACATTAAACAGAAAGTTGTTAAAGAGAAGAATCTTTTGTTTCTGATAGAGACAATCTGGGACGAAAGGATTCGAACCTCCGAGTAACGGGACCAATTTATTGTTCCTCGATACGGCCCATTCAAAAAAGGATCATACATTTTTGGTAAGTATTCTTGTTCATTCTCATCATCGCATAGCGGACTGGCGTGGACGATTGCTTTCTTTTGGAGGGAAAATAACTCTCATTAGGAGTGCGCTAGAGCAGCTTTTGCTAAAATTCTAGCAGTTTCTTGAAAACTTGCTTCGGATATGAAACTTTCATGAATCCACTGATTTCTGCCGCTTCCGTTATTGCTGCTGGATTGGCCGTAGGGCTTGCTTCTATTGGGCCTGGAGTTGGTCAAGGTACTGCTGCGGGCCAAGCCGTAGAAGGTATTGCAAAACAACCGGAAGCAGAAGGTAAAATAAGAGGTACTTTATTGCTGTAAGTAATGTTTAAAAACACATGAGGATTAGTGAATCACATAGAAACTAAAAAAAAAAGAGAATCGGAAGAGAGAAGAGGAAAACAAATGTTCAAAAACTGGAAAGAAGAAAGAGAAATAGAAAATTGGAAGAAGAGGAAAGTAAATTTAGAAGTGTGCTAGGTTGGAAGAGGAAGTAAATTGAGAAGAAGAAAGTGGGAAGATGGGAATGAGTAGGACGTTAGGGAAGACAGAGGAGAATGTATGACCATGAGAGTCACAGAAGATCAACACATTATAATCTCGATCCATTCGTCCATAGAACTAACCTGACACTATTCATCAACAGCACCATCCACTGGGTGTGTCAACCATATGTGTCTTGTTCCAACTTTGACATGTCAATTCATCTCTGAAGCCAATCTATATAGTTGTCTTCAATATTAGATTTGATCAACTTCCGCTCGAACATTTGACATCCAAACTACCATATGGAAAATGCTCCAACTCCATCTTAATCTAATTATAGAGACACGAACGTTCAGCACAATTTATTTCGAATCAACTAGAGTCATCCAAATTAGCCCCAAAATCTGATACTAGATGCTGGAAATACAATGTAACCCCAACCATATTTGACCCGTGAGGTAAGATATGTAATATTTTGTCTGGACAAAATTAAGAACATATATATGTTTAATTTCCAAGGTAATCACTGACAAAGTTTTACCACCACAAGAAATATTAATATCGGACTTGTAGATGGTCAGGTCATGGAATTCCTTCTTTCTTATGCATTTTCTAATTGTTTTGATTAAGAAAAATATGTCATGGTGTCCATCCTTTGCAGAGAAGAGGCCAAATGGAGGAAAAACTAAACTAAAAAGTGTATACTATATGGCATGTAAATGAAACAAAACTATACAAAGTGTCAATATAAAGCAAGATGAATCCTAGCAATAACAAGGTGATACTCAATGAAATACAATAAGACCTCTATCTAGGTCTTTATATGTATCTATGGCACAATTTTCACACACGTGGCTAAGCTAGGATAAAACAACCACACACGAGTGCATAATAAGTTTAAGCATTAGGTAAATCCATTCTCACGTAAATGTGAGACTGTAGTATTATGTAGTGCACGTGCCTGTTAATTGTACCCCTCTATTCTTTTTCCATAACTCACAAGATCACAATAACAATACTCTCTCTCTCTCTCTCTCTCTCTCTCAAAACAATTAACAAAATGAACAGGATAAATTTTGAAAACATGGATAAACACATTACATGTAATTCTTGCTAAGCAAGTGTACTCGTGTTGATAAAAGACTAGACAATAAAAATATGAATCAAGATCTATCATGAACTATCCACGACTACACGGCCCATCAATCATATCGATCCAATAAAGTTTTTCGCAAGATCATTTCCTTAAAAGCTTGCAAAATGTAACCAATTAGTATTACTTCTTGACTAAGTAAAATAGATTTAGGAAATTATAGTTTCTTGTCGACTAAGTAATCTAACATCAATTTTATGGTTACTTTTTAATTAAGTTATCTAGATTTATTGTTGACGAAATAATCTAAGTTACTTATCGACAAAATAATTTAGATTAATTATCAACGAAATGATCTAGGTTATTAATCAATTAACTTCTAAATTAATCTAAGTTATTGAATGTTGAAATTTATGAAATTAAAAGGAGTTTAGAATTGTTACCACCAGATCTCAAAATCGGGCAGGCCAGAACATGAGACGAAAGCAACACCAAAAAATTAACCTTCACAAAATCGAGATCCAAGTTAACACGATGGTATATCTCAGTGTTGTGAGTCCAAAAAAATTGATCGTTCGCAAAAAAAAAAAAAACGATAATCAAGTTGCAAGCTAGGACCTCGATACGAAGCAAACACGAAATTGGATGCAACACTCATTCACACGTCGAACAACAATGAAATCGTGTGAAATTATTGACAGTAGAGAGAATCTTGCAACGAATTCAATGGTGAAGTCGGATCATGCTTTCAACAGTTGGATTCGTCAAAAAATTGAATAAATTGCTGCTTTTGTGGGGAGTTGTGTTCTCTGTGTGGTCGTCGAAATATTATAGACTCTGGGTGTGTAGAGGAGGTCGGAATGAAACTTGTGGTGGCACTCCCATACAGCTATAAATACTTATTCCGGCACACAACTCAAAGTATGCACTTTTGTCCTTAGACTAATTCATATTACTTTTAGTTTATTTCCTTCCATTTATGACTTGATCGTTGGAAGAGTTTTATCGTAAGAACCCTCCATCTTTGTGCATTCCTTTGTACATGTGACGCAGGAGGGTTATACCGGCTCTTCAAATCGCATCGACTTGAGTCCATTGGAGTTGAAGCTCAATCTATCAAAGAGTCAAAAACATAGTTGAAGAGTTATAAACCATGAATTAAAAAAAGGAAAAAGAAACTAAAACAAGATTCCTTTAAATCAATCCTTCAAAGAGGATGTAAAGAAAAAGAAACAATGGGAAAGTTGTTTTCTTCTAGATTTCCCCAATTAATGTAAAAATTGTATTGGTCAAGATTCGAACACTGCTCAACACATTGACAACAGAACGACTTAACCGCTTAGCCTACAACCACACGTGCGAGATATTTCGCCAAAATACATACTTATGGACTTGTCGATTCCCGCTCGTCCTCAAGAAAGGCTCCAGCCACCTCCAGACTAGATTCCAGCGACGTCGGTGGCGGCGGAGAGAAGTCTCCATGGACGACCTCCACCACTCCAACCCTTCTTCCTCCTCTCCCAAAACCCTAACCCTTAATTTAGTCCAACAGAAAGATCCATACCAACCCCAAGCTCAACAATCCACACCCACTCCTCCTCTCTTGCTCACCGATGGAAGAGCCGAACCTCCGTCGAGCGCTTCACCCATGGAAATCGACGACAACGACTGGGAAGAAGAAGAAGAAGACGTGGTCGTTCGAGAGATCGACGTCTTCCTCAAACCTTCACTAGAGCAGAACTCCGAGGTCTCCTCTTTTTTACATTCCAGTCCATAATTTCGTAGCAAATTATCAGTTCTTGTCAAATTTTTAGTTCGAATCTTGCTTGCTTGCCAATTTTTTGAAATTTTAGGGTTTTTACCAGAAAGTTCACACTTTATCCGGTTTCTTTTGGGATGGGGTCACGTGGTGGATCTGATATTAGTTTATCGAAGGGGGTTATTATGTTGCAGGGACACGGATGTAACACAACACTGTAAGGACACGGATATGTCACCTATCTTGGTGTGTCATGTTGTTTATCGGGTTACAGAAAATTGTACAAAGTAGGTTAAAAAAATAGAAGATTATAACAAGATTATTTTTAAAGGCACATCAAAACTTCCTCAGGACAGCCCAATTTTTTTAGTTTTTATTTACAAGTTTGCAATAATTTTTTTTATTCTAGGCTGCCCAAATTTTTTTAGGAATGTCAAAATTTTTTGACAGTCCGGACTGTCAATTTTTTTTTTTGACAGTCCTTGACGACGAGCAGGACGTTTGACTCCATCGTCCGCACCCTCCTGTTCTCCTCCCTCCCCAGCTTCCTCTCCGCCCTTTCCGACGCTCGCCCCTCCGACCGCCCCGCCCTCTCCGACGTCCGCCCCTCCAACTGCCCCGCCCTCCGCCTACCCGCTTCCCCTCCGCCCCCACCACCCCAAGATCTCCTCCGTCATCCTCCCCCGCCTCTTCGACCCCGACTGCTCTGTCCGCGCCGCCCTCCTTGACGTCGTCCGCTCCCTCTCCCTCTCTGACCCCTCCTCCTTCGCCTCCTCCTCCCTCTTCCGCCCCCTCTCCGACTTCCTCCTTCACGATCATGAGACCTCTCCACCCAGACCTCCTTCGCGCTCTGCCTCTCCGTCGTGATCGACTCCTCGGAGCCTGACCCAGACCTCCTCCACCGAGTCGGATTAGGGTTAGGGTTTGGTTTGGATTAGGGTTTGGGGTGGAAGAGAAGGGGGGTTGGGCAGCCCCTAGTAAATTTTGGGTTGTCCTGAGTAAAAGTTATTTCAGCCTGGACTAGCACAAAGTAATGGTCTGTCTTGAGCAAGTTTTGATGTGCCTTTAGAAATATCCTTATAACAACTTTAGAAGCATAAAGATTGCAAGAACAAGTTGTTGGAATTGAAAGTTATAAAAAACTTTGCAACATAATTGCTATAACAATAAACACATGAAGAAGAACGAGACATAGACATAAATCTCTACTGGAGTGATTAAAACCACTGTTGCTGCTAGGGGTAAGCATTCGGTTTATTCGGTTTTAACCGAACCGAAATAGTCAAAATCGAATAAACCAAAATTCTAAAAATCCAAAACCGAAGCCGAACCGAAATTAGCCAAAACCGAAACCGAACCGAATAAGCTATTCGGTTTGTTCGGTTTGACTATTGCTATTATTTAATGGATCGGGTCAAAGTTGAGATCGTGGATAAATTATATTAAAATTATAATTTTATACACACATTTGTTGTATTTCAAAGTTGTGTCCAAAGTTGGATTTCAAAATATATACATATAATTGTTGTTTTCAAAATATACACATTTTAATCACAAAATACGCATAGAATTAGGGTATTTACATAATTGCTTAAATCTTATTCGGTTTTCGGTTTTGGACCGAAACCTATAACCGAATAAGAAATTTTAGTATTTTCAAAACTGAAACCGAACCAATTTTTTTGTAAACCGAACCGAATCTCTTATTCGGTTCGGTTCAGTTTTCGGTCCAAAACCAAATAATGCTCACCCCTAGTTGTTGCTCAAAGCAAGACTCCCCTTTCCGTCGATCCGTTCCAAGCAAGACAGATTTACTAAGGTTTCAAGCCCCCCCCACCCCCCCACACACACACCCAATTTTTTTTTAAATGTTGATTACTATATAATTTTTTTAATTTAAAATATATATTAATTTGGCCCTACAATGTACAAAGAATAAGCTGGCTCTAGTGGTAGTGCTTTGGACATTCAAATGAGAGGCATGAGTTCAAGACTCATCTTTACTAAATGCTTTACATATTTTAAAAATCTTTTATGTACAATTTTTGTTTCCTCTTTTGTAACATTTTGGAAATATTGATTTTGTTTTTTGCTAATTCTTGTTTAAGTTTTAATATATTTTTTGCTATTGAAGTTCAATTAACATGACAACTTTAAGGATTTCTATATGTAGTAACACGACCCCTCAGGATTTTAATCCTGCCTCCGCCCCTAGCTCCAAGGAACCAACAAGTTCACCGATAGAACTTTGGAATGCTTATTGTCGTTATCGGAATGGACGGGCAACACTCAGACTTACGGACAACACTTTGTGGCCTTCGAGTGCTACTAACTCTCCACTCGTAGCATATATTCTTCTAAGTCTATCACTCCAGAAGAGACATACTAGAGAAATATATAACGGAGCCAACCCTCTACTAGCTCACTATCCATAATAAACAATAAATTGGGAGAGTAACTCACATTAAGTGAACGGTTACAACAGTAACCCCACTAAGTGGGTACTTATTGAAACTCAAACCTCCACGTTGAAGCACACGAACAACCTCGTTGGAGCACACATTCCACGGGAGCACCAATCCTACAGGAGCACATCCTCGTTGGAGCACTAGTCTTGCGGGAGCACATCTCCGCTGGAACCTAGATTCCGCGGGAGCTGACTCCCTACCGGAACCTAGGTCCCATCGAAGTTGCCTTCCCGCAGAACCGCAATCCCGCGCGACCCCGTTGCGTCCTGTGCGACTTGCTGCTCCTGCGACGCTCTCAGCGTGAACCCAGGCGGGAAACGAGCGCATAACGACACAATGATGCACAAAAGCGCCATCTCGTGTCCGATCTATACGTGCAAAGTGCACCATCAAAGTGCCGTACGCTCTTCGCCCCGCGTAGTCTGAATTGCTACGTCCCTTCAAACCCTATCTCCAAAAGCGCCATCTCGTGCCCGAGAATTTGGACCTTGTCCCTAGTAAAATACCTTACCATACCAACCACATGGGCTACCACTTTCCATATGTACAAGTCAATAAAAGAAATATCTTATATTGAAATACACACTTGGAATTGAAACATGAATGTGGGACCATCTCTAGAGACCAATTTTAAAAAATCCCAACATTTCTAGTATATTTTGGGGTGTCCAATGCATGTCCGTAGAGTGTTTGATATGTGTATGACACAGTCACATTTTTAGTGTTCGTGTTTCTTGTTATTGATTTTCTCGTAAAGACGGATCCTGTTATTAATATTCACAAGGCGTAGAAGACTAACCCTGGTAATCTCAGCAGTGCAAACTGTATAAGAAATTCAACCACAGAACTGCTAAGCAGAATAATCTGTTAGAGAAATGAAGCAGTAAAGACTGCTAAGTGATCAAAACTACCGTTGATCAAAGCAAGATTCGACCGTCTTAACATCGATTCACGTTAGGAACCAACAAGTTCCGATTGCTTAGACGATCGAACTTCTAGAACGCTCGAGCTGATGGAAAACTTAAAAGTGTTGTAGCACTAATGCAAAAACTCTAGCAGCTACAGAGGAAACTCTGATGTTCTTTCAAAGCCCATCCTAGTTCAAGAGATGAATCACTCCTTATATAGGAGAGCTAAGACATGCAAGTTACAAAACCAAGCATGCAACCCACTAACAACGTGGGACGGAGTGTAAAGTATGACAACAAAGCGCCACTTTGCGTCCTTCATCCGAGTCTGAGTCTTAGCTAGGCCCCTTACGAGCCTATCTTCAAAGAAATTTCTCCAATAATTGTGATAAAAATAAATGTTAAATGTGGGATTTGAATCTAGCCTACTAGTAAAACACTCCATCACACTTACCACTTAAGTTAAAATACCATTGTGTACAAGTTAATAAATGAATAATCAAATATTGAAATACACACATGGAGTTTGTTTCAAAATGAAATTGTAGGATTGTCTCATTATTGGACTATCCCCAACAATCATCTACATATTTTAATATGTGATTGAGCGTTTCCCACGGTGACTATATATCGTGTACGAGGATAGATATCACTTACGATTTGAATCTTTCCGTATGGAATAGAACTATAGTACGATGCATAACAGACTAAGCCTTGGATTCAGTATCATAAATACAATTCTTTCCACACACACAAATACACCACTTGTGCCTCTTGTTGCATATTAAACGCCATGTATCGACTTGGATTCTATGTATGCATTTAGGGTATTTACAAGTTTCTCCATAAGAGACGGTCTACATCTCTGTTTTTACACATAGGTGAGTTTTTTTTTCTGGAGATTTTAATTTTCCAGCATAAGATTACCTGTCTCTTTGCGGTGCTACGCCGCTATGACATGGTCCGAACCCGATGCCTCATTACCTCATGTGGTATCATCCCACCCTAGCATGAGCCCATGGCCTATTATAGTGTTGTACTACATCTTAGCACGAGGCTACCTGTTTTTTGCGGTGCTATACCGTTATGACATGGGTCGAACCCGAGGTCTCACAACCTCATATGGTGTCACTCAATTGTAGATGAAAATCTGGCCTCTTGTAGTGCTGTTTTAAAACTCTCTCAAATGATGTTACATGTCTCTTTGCGGTGCTACGTCGCTATGGCATGGGCCGAACCCGAGGTTTTACTACTCCATATGGTGTCATGCTACTGTAGCATGAGGTCATGACCTCTTGTAGTACTCCACTACCCGTGCTTCCTGTTAAGCATACAAAGCATTCCAATTTTTCAATAACTCATTAATACTTAAATCCAAACTCCCCACGTAACTTGCTCTTTACATTGAGCAAAAGGTAGACCACATTGGTTGTGAATTTCTTCCCATCATAGTCCACATGTGCTAACCTCTGTACCATATGTATGCCTGTTAATGATCCTTCATTGAACCAGAAATGAGATGCATAGTAGATTTTTATTTGAGTTTATAGCAAAATATTTTATGGCAAAATTACATAGAAATTACATCAAAAATCTTTCACGCCGGTTTTTGTTGTTGTGTCATCGACAAGCTGAAGTTTGAGGTGGAGAACAGATATGCCAGATTTTTTTGGCTCTGAATATCAATCACTATAGTGATGCCATCCGAGATGCGCTCATTCAGTGTTGTGTAATGTAGTCTCATAGTCATCTTTCCATTGAAAAAAGCATTTGATGCCTACTACTATAGTCGTCTAGTTGTCGTAGTATATCGAAATTTGCGCACCAACCGAAGGAACATCATACATGAGTTTACGAATCCATTCTTCTCTATCTGCTACTGTAGACAGTGCATAGAGATCAAACTCCATTAATGAGTTGTAGAACAACGTCTGATTCTTCGACTTTCACGATATAGAAGCTCCAACTATTGAGAATATAAACCCTCCAGTGGACCTTCCGCTCTCCTTATATGAGCACCAACTTATGGGTCTTTATTTGTATTCTAACTTATTAGAGCCACCTTACCTATTTGTATTCTTCATCATCATCATCATACAAGTCTTCTCCCATCATAATGGACCGGGTATGGAGCATAAGAAAGCTTCATACAAGATTTGACAATGTTCTATGACCGACTATTGATCTGACGTCAAGTCTATGTTGGTGTCACATTCCTATAGTTGCGAGCATGAGAGGAGTATGACATAAATTCTAGGTGACCAGTTGACATGTGGATGGACCTACATTTTGGATTGCAGTTTAAGCTCATGCAACCAAGGAGCACCCTCCAAGTTTCCTTGGACTATATAAAGAGACTGTACAAAGAGGAAGAAACTCCCTTATTGAGAGTATAGTGTTTATTTATTCTATATAATTCATCTATCCGCCAAATTGGGATTATACACCATCCCTGTTCTTCCTCTATCATCTATATCTACCACGTTCGGAATCTCAACATGGTCGTAAATCTCAACATGTTAAGGAAGCAGGATACACCATCCTCGAAGAAGAAGTCTGAGACAATATCCACTTTGTATGCTTCGCCTATTGTTTTCACTGTTATCATTCTTCCTCGATGAGTAAGCGAGAGGTGGAGGATGAAGAAGAAAAGAATATAAAAGATAGTTTAGATATATATGACAAAAAGAAAAGGATATACTTTGATAAGTCTAGAAAAAATAAAAACGATGTAGCCCTTCTTGCAACTCTAGCTCCAACCTCAAACTCTTGTCTAGAATGCCTCGAGTGCTAGCCACCTCCAGCTCCAGGCCAAAGCTCACCAGTGTCAACAGACTCAACATTCTTGCAACTCTGGGCTTCAAGCTTCAACTATAGCTCAGGCCACCTCCAGCAACGGGCACCTTCAACTGTGGCTTATGCCTCATGTAGCGTTGGAAACCTATTTATACTCCAGCTCAGATTACCTCCAATGCCAGCAACGTACAACTTTTCTTGTGTCTCAATATTATTCCAGCAACCTAAACCTCCAGCTCAGACTACTTCCAACTGGGAAGGGTTCGGGTGTGTGGCTCACACATACAGACACAATTAGGATGCCAAAGACATATGGGTCCAGTAAAGTCATGCAATAAATATAAAAGTAGTTTATCGGGTCCACATGTCAGTGGCTTTCCTATTGTGTGTGCATGTGTGAGCCACACACCAACCTATAACCTCCAACTGTGGCTTATCAACATAATGTAAGCATTATTATTTGCCGAAGTGTATATTATAAATTCACAATATTCATGCTTCGTAATATTTTATTCATCCAAAACTAATCTACTGTATGCATAAGATTATCTGCAAATGTATCAAATATTTTTCTACTTTTTAAAATATTTTTAAGTAATCCTTGTCTTTTGAAACCAAGAATTTTGAAACTCAGATCCAATCCGATACGATACTCACAAGAAGAAGGGACCAATACAATACTCATACCTATACAACTAACCTTAATTGTAATATTAGAAAGAATCATTTACTTTGAAATGTATCCTTTCTAGAATTTTTTGGCACACATTTATATGCAAAACATGTATAAATATCTATATTATCAAGATTGAATGTGTATATATGTTGATATGGTATGTTGGGTGTCATATTTAAGTATAGTATAAGCACATGGGAATATCCTGAGGACATATTTGGGATGCCAGAATATGTCACAGGATATTCCATTATGAGATTATTGTCATAATGATTGAGATAATTGTATTAATGACTGTAAGGCTATATAATGCCAATGAGACAATCAATAAAATAATCAACTAATTTCAACATGGTATCAGAGCCAAGTTTCCACAAACCCTAGCCGTCACCAAGCTTCCACAAACCCACAGGAGGATTTCCTAGATCTTCTCCACTGAACTCTTCCACGCCCCCCCTTCTTCCCTTCTCTTCTCTTCTCCCTCGTCCTTCGCAGGCCGCCCTTCGCTGTTGCTGCCCCGTCCCGCGACTGCTGCGGCTACTACTGCTGCTGCGGCTGCTGCGACTGTTGCTGCTGCTGCGACTGCTGCGACGGCGGCTGTGACATGTGTGTTGCCGCCTCCTCCGCACCAGCACGGGACAACGCCTAATAGGGATGCCTAGATCTGAAAAAAGGGGGGACATGTTCGGATCTAGGAGCGGACGACGAGGAAGAGCGTGAGTCGTGGAGCGGACGTGACGTGATTGGATAGACGACGCATCGATGGAGGAGATCATCAAGAAGCTAGATTCTGCAGAGGTGGCGACGTTGATGAAGTTGTTGACGATGTCGGCTGGTGAGAACACGACACGAACTTCGCCGGAGTTGAAGCTTCCCTCCATCGATCTGAAATTAGATGGACCAGTCACCTATCTGAGTTGGTCACGGCGGGTGAGAAGAACCCTCGCAGGAAAAAACATGGAGGGGTTCCTGACGGGCGAGACGACAGAGCCGGACGAGGGCTCGACAGGACGCGATGAGTGGAAGTCCACTCATATGGTGATCTACATCTGGCTTCTCAACTCCTTAGTCCAGTCCATTGCCGCCACAGTAGACGGTATTGAGATGGTGAAAGATGTGTGGGAGAAGTTGAGAAGGACCTATGATGGTGTGGGGAACAACTTACGGGTCTTCCAGATAAAGGGGGAGATTGATGACACCGTACAGGGAGAGAAGACGGTGCATGAGTATGCCACGGAGTTGGAGCGTCTGTGGTTGGATTATGATCACTCCTCAGATCGGGCGAGCTGCGGGGACCCTAAGTGTAAGGAGAGACATGTGTGTCTGCAGGAGAGGACGATGAAGTTCCTCAAAGGGCTGACTGCAGCTTTCGCACAGAGGACGGCCCTACTTCTAGTCCAACCAAAGATCCCTAGCCTTGAGGAGGCTATCTCAGCCATGATCCAGGAGGAGACACGCATCAGGCTGCAAGCCGGGACAGGTGGTCCCCCCGAAGCAAAGTCAGCACTAGCGATCACCAGCTCAGGTAACACAGGATCTAAGGGAGAGCCCTGACAGCATAACCGGCAGTGCTACAACTATGGAAAGATGGGTCATCATCGGTATGCTTGTACCAAACCACCTAGGGAGGGAGATTCAGGTGGTGGACGAGGACCGTTCGGCGGACGAGGATATAATGGAGGACGTGGTCGTGGTCGAGGGGGTAGACGAGGCGGCCGAGGAGGTTATCGGGCGAGCCTCCTGATATCAGAAGGGAACGGAGAAGCTGATGGCACCTTTACTGTGGAGGACCAGGCACTGGAAGACATGAGGAGTAGAACAGAGGAGGCGTCCACCTCATTCTTTGTTAGGGGCAACGCTGCCATGTATGCCCATCCATCAGAAGGTACTGACGAATCACTTGCCCTTGCGTCTATCTCTTCCCTTAAATCATCAGACTGGATTATCAACTCGGGAGCATCTCGGCATGTGACGGGGAATGCTAGTGAGTTTTCTTCCTACACTCACCTAGCATCAGCAGACAGCATTCAGACAGCTGATGGCACTTTCCAGCCAGTGGTCGGTAAGGGTACTGTTAATTGTACAGGTTCAGTAAGATTATCCAATGTTTTACATGCTCCATCCTTTCCAGTCAGTCTCTTGTCCATTAGTTCTATAATCCTCCAACTTAAATGCATTGTTTCTTTTGATATTCCTAAGGTGACCTTCCAGGGGAAAGGGACAGGACGAAGACTTGGGACTGGCACTTGGCATGAGGGACTGTGGTACCTAGATCGAGAAGGACTGGACTCAGCATTGGTATCTATGGCAGAGAAGGCTGGCATGGAAGGACTGCAGCAGAGGACTGAGGATACCTTGATACTCCATCATCGGAGGATGGGACATTCTTCCTTTGATACTCTAAGTAAGTTGTATCCAGAGATTTATGCAAAAACAAATAAAGAGAAATTAGTATGTGATGCGTGCGAGTTAGAAAAACTTACTAGGAGCTCATATGTTGGCACGGGTCATAGGAGCACTTTTGCTTTTGAGGTAGTACATTCTGATGTCTGGGGTCCATGTGCTACTAACACTATGAATGGTTATAAGTACTTTGTTTCTTTCATTGAGTGTGCCTCTCGTGTTACCTGGTTATATTTGATAAAAAATAAGAATGATCTACCTGCTTGTTTTCGGGATTTCCATAAGCATGTCCAGACTCAGTACAAAGCAGTTGTGAAGGTACTGAGGTCTGACAATGGAACGGAGTATACCAACAGGACGCTTGCAGAATACTTGTCAGCACACATAATACAGCATCAGACCACCTGTACATACACACCAGCACAAAATGGAGTTGCAGAAAGAAAAAACAGACACCTTCTGGAGGTCGCAAGAAGTATGATGATCAACATGAATGTCCCACAGAGTCTGTGGGGGCATGCAGTGTTGACAGCAGCTCAACTCATCAAAATGATGCCCTCGAAGGTCCTCGGATGGAAGTCCCCATGTGAGGTATTGCAAGGCAATAATAGTGGGATACTCCCACTGAAGGTGTTTTGGTGTGTGTGTTTTGTGAAGGACAACAGGCCATCATTTAGGAAACTTGACCCTAGAGCGGTCAAATGCATCTTCGTAAGCTACTCGGCGACCCAGAAGGGGTATGTGTACTGGAGTCCAGTAGAGAAGAAGAAGTTTGTCAGTATGGATGTCCACTTTCGGGAGCATGAGCCATACTACCGCCAGGACGGAACTTCACACAACACGCCTAATACTGCCAGTATTAGGCGAGAGGGGGAGATGGAGAACTTGGTGGTAACCGATTTAGAAGTTTGGCATGGAGGCACGGAGAAGGGACAAGAAGGTGAAGGTGTTAGGCCTACGGCTCAGGGAGAGTTACTTACCTACAACAGGAGAGAGAAGCAAACTGCAGGACCAGTACCGACAATGCCAGTGCCAAGTCCCTCGCCTGCGTTCGTCCCAACTCCTGAGGCACCGACACCAACCCCCTTCAGGTGATACCCCCTCCTTCACAAGATATCATTCCTCCTACTTCTACTCCTCCCACACCACTATCTGTACGGAGGGCCACTCGCAGCAATGCAGGAAATCCTCCAAACATATATGGTTGGGATATTGCTTAGTTTATTTCTTACCTCAGACCTTGGAAGGAGTGCATGACGTCTTCCACGTATCTCAGCTGAGGAGGTACATTCCAGACCCGAGTCATGTGTTGGACCATTCAGAGATCACCATCGGCCCGAGCTTATCGTACCAGGAGGAGCCCGTAGAAATCCTAGATCGAAGCGAGAAGGTGTTGCGAGGCCAGACTATCCCTCTAGTTCGTATTGCATGGAGACATTATGCCCCAGGCGAGTCAACCTGGGAACGAGAGAAGGATATTCGACAACGTTTCCCCCATCTATTTCCAAGCCAGGGTATGTCCTAATATTTCAAATCAATCTTTCGTTCTCATTATATGTCTGTTTTTATTTCGAGGACGAAATATTCTAAGGAGGGTAGGTTGTAAACTCCCTCGACCAGATTTCAACATTTTAAAATCATTTTTAGCAATTTAGGATTTATTGCAATATTTAATTTATTTTGCTTACATATCCTATTGATTGGTGCACCTGTCCATCACACAATTAATTAGAGCATTACACAGACTATCAACCCCAAACAAAGTTCACATACCCCTACTAGACATGACAGCCTACTATCCTGCACTCTGTGCAACTCCCAGATGTGCTGGCATGAGTGTAGTTTTAGTCGCACAAATATCGTTACAAACGTCCGTATTTATTTTCTATTTAATTTCTATGCCTGTACCCTTCCCTGTTCCAATAGCAATTAGAGGCCCAGCTGGCACCTGTTTTGCCCAAACAAAAATACGTTAATATTCTACACTGAGTATACTACATTTAGTATATTGACACCGCATTAAAATTATGGCCGTACCTGCCTCTAAATAATTAGAGAACACCGTGCGCATTAATTATTAATTAATTAATACGATGACCCGTATCACCTAAAAATCAGGCCCAAGCCCCTGCCCAGGCTCACCTCTACCCCCCCAGGGCCCTCCCACAGCATTTTCCCTCAGTTCTGTGCATTTTAGCATTTTTAGGAATCAGGTGTTTTTATTAGACAAATTGTGTAATTGTGCAATTTCCCAATTATATGACTTATATGCAATTTATAAAATTGCAGGGGTTTTTCTGCAAATTTTCAGTGTGAGGTGTCAATCCCTCATTGGCCGGTGAACCTACACCGTACATGTGGCAATGGGTCCCACCCAAAATATCAGAATAAATATCCTAAGATATTTATTAAATAAATTACCTAAATACCCTTAACTATTTAACCTATTTACATAATTACCTAACCCTAAAAACCCTATAAATACAGCCCCCCCATTCCCGAACCCCACACCACCTCCCTCCGGCCACCACCTCCGCCGAACCCCTGCCCTCAGCCTCGCCACCCCCCCAGCTCCCTTCCGGCCAACCGCCACCCTCCCTGGCCGGCGCCGGCGCCGCCTAGAGCCTCCACAGCAGCCAACACCCCACCAACACCAACACCAACACCAACAGCCCAACTCCTCCCCCGACCTCCCCCAGTGCCGCCTCCGGCCACCGTGGACCACCACCACCACCCCCATCCGCTCCGCCCTGACCTCCTCCGCCGAACCAACCCGCCACCACCGCCCCATGACACCTACCGCCACCTCCAGCTCCGCCACAGAGCCCCGACCCCCCTCTTCCCGACTGCACCCCAGCCTCCCCCGACCGCCCCCCACCGCCACTCCGGCCACCACTGACCACCGCGACCACCACCGGACTCTTCGCCGACGCCCCCTCCGTCGAACCCCCACCCTGCACCGCCACCTCCGCCGCCGTAGCCGCCGTTGCAACTGCTGCAAGCCGCCGCTGCTGCTGTTACTGCCAGCAGCCACTGCTGGGACTGCCGTTCCGGCCAGCCACCGTCTGCTCCGCCGCCGTCCTCCCGCCGGCGACGAGGCGTGGGCCCCCCTTCCACGTGGCAGGTATAGATACCCCCCCCCATATACGTAAATACGTATAAATGTTAATATGTATGTATATATGTATATATATATAAATATATATATATATATATTTATATATATTAATATATATATATATTTAATTATATATTTATTTCTGTATACAGTATATATATATATACTATATTATTATATTTAATATAAATATGTATATACATGTATATGCATATATCTATGTATATTTATATATATGTATTTATATAATGTATTATATATATTTATATTTATATTATATAATTAATATTATTATTATATACTTAAATACAATATATATATACAGTATAATATATATTATTGTAATTATATGTATATTTTTATTTTCTGTTTATATATATATATATATATATATATATATATATATATATATATAAAAGTATATTTATATATATGTTTATATATGGTATTCTATAATTATATATTATATAATTATTATATATTATATCTGTATATAATATATATTTATATAAATATATATGTATCATTATTATATTATATGTATATATTGCATATATATATATATATAATATCTATTATATGTATTTTTTTTGTTTTTCTTTTGTGTAAATATATATATATATATATATATATATATATATATATATATATATGTAAATTATATTATACATATATAACTATAACTATATATATATATATATATATATATACTATTATATGTTATTATATATATGCATTTTCTTTTATTTATATATATATATATGAATATATATGTATATATTTATATATGTATTGTATATATATATTATTTATATATAAAAATACTATATTATTATATATATATATATATATATATATATATATATATATGTATTTATATTCTTAGTATATATATATATATATATGTATACATATATTATGTACATACTATTATTGTTTAAAGCTATATATGTATATATGTACACTTATATATATATGCCTTATTTTTATTATTCATATATTGAGTATATATACTCTATATATATATACCCTATATATATATATATATACCCTATATATATATATATATATATATATATATATATATATATATATATTTAAATATAAATATATACATATGTTTTAGTTATGTACTTATTATCATATGCTATATAAATATCTATATATATTTATGTTATATATATATATATATATATATATATATATATATATATATATATATATGACTATATATATATTATGCCTTCTATATATATTTACATAAGTATATATATACTAGTATATTATGTACCCATTTATTTAAATGATATTTACGAACCCTGTACGTCTTGAACAGAGTACCCCTACGACGCAGTCAGTGACCCCAGGTCACAGGACCCCTCAGACTTGACTGCAAGTACAGTTCCTTGGCACACCCAGCTCAGAGAAGTAGGCAAGTATACCTTGCCAAGTTTTACTGTATAATTCATTTAAACTGTTGTATGTTATTTTCAGTGGACTTACATATAACTGTGTGTATCTGAGATTGTCTCGGGTACCGTCAACAAGTACGTTGACACGTAGTGTAACTGACTTAGACTCTAGCAGACTTTCCAAACAGCTGTGAGGGTATCCTAATATCCTCCTAGACCCTAACACTTGGACACGCAACAAGGTTGCACTTCATTTTGGGATGCAAGTTGCGTATACGATTAGCTACCGGTACGTGTGACGTGCATCACGGCTTAGCACGAAATCAGAAAAAATTAGGAAAACTATGACTTGGCATTTAGCTACGTGGTTTGCACGTTGTGGATTCGACTTGTATTACCGCATTGGGCGGGGAGAACAACCAATAGGCGTATGGGACACTCACCTCTTTATATTACCGTTACCATGCTCCTCGGAGATGGGGAATTGCAGTATATTACCGTTACCATGCTCTTCGGAGATGGGGAATTACATAGTGCCCTTGAACGGGGGCATATGTGGCATATACTAGCCAGTCGCTACGGTTGGTGAATTACGTCAGCATATGTCTAGCTACACTTTTCCATACGTACTAAGTTGTCTCACATTGCATTCACTTAGATGGCTAGCACACCCTGTATTTATTTATTCAGTATTTACATACATGGCATGTTTTTCTGTATCTTGTTATGTCCCACTGAGGACCTGGTTCCCTGCCAGGTTTAGATGAGACATTCTACCCCACAGTGTACAGACCTGGACAGGAGACTAGAGATGCTACTGAGGAGGAGTTAGAAGAGCTGCCTTCAGAGTCTGCCTGAGTAACTTGGAGCTGGAGCTACTACCTTGATAGACGATATTCTAGTCTATCTTATTTTCAGTACTTGTATTTATCTTTTGTAGTGGGTATGTTCCCACTTGACATTATCTGAGGTGTACTATGACATTCAGACTTAGCATCTATATATGTTTCAGCACTTACTTCCGTATTCTGTGATATTTTGTGGATGAGATTAGAGTTTACCTGTATTAGACTTGTAGTATTTTAGGACAGCGTAGCATGTCACTTTGGGTCCATTAAATTGGGTAATCCCTTAGTGACGTGTCAGCTGGCCAATGCCACGTGGCCTAGTTCCGTATATTTTGGGACTGGGGCGTGACATCTCCAGTAATTACAATATCATTAACATAGACTGCAAGAATAGTGATACGAGTCTTGGAGTGCCTGCAAAATACAGTATGATCTCCATTGCACTGCTTATACCCCATACCACAAACTGCAAGCCTGAATCTAGCAAACCATGCTCTCGGAGACTGCTTTAGTCCATACAAAGACTTCTTCAATTTGCATACCTTTCCCGTTGCTTATGAATTAGCAAAGCCTGGTGGAATCTCCATATACACCTCCTGGAGATCCCCGTGCAAAAAGACGTTCTTGACATCTAGCTGATGTAGTTGCCAATTGAAGTTGGCAGCATATGACACCAACACTCGCACAGTGATCATCTTTGTGACTGGAGCAAAGATCTCGTTATAATCGATACCATAAGTTTGGCTATAGCCTTTAGCAACCAATCTGGTCTTGTACCTGTCAATCATGCCCTCTGGAGTCTGCTTAACAGTATAAACCCATTTACATCCAACATCACGCTTTCCAGCTGGCAGTGGTACCAGCTCCCATGTGTCGTTCTTCTTTAAGGCCTGAAGTTCTTCCTGCATGACACTCAACCACCTAGGATCTTGCTTAGCTACCTGCCAGTTAGGTACAAGCACTAAATCTAATGATGTAAGGAATGACTTATATGCAGGTGGAGTGGATGCATGTGAAATGTAATGTGCAATGTCAGTATCCTAACTGCCAAACTTAGCTGGAGGTTTTTCAGCATTGACTCTAGAAGTTCTACGAAGCAAGACATGAGGATTAGAAGTATCAGGGAAGGAATTGTTACCAGGTGACTCAGATGGAAGGGCCGAAGAAGGTCCTGGAGAAGAGGGACTTGGAACATAAGCATTTGTGGGTACTTGCATAGGGACATCAGGAGGAAGCTCTTGCTTCTCATGCTACTTCTGTTGCTGCTGCTCATGCTGCTCCTGCTGTTGCCGCTTATGCTCCCTATATACTCTCAGCTCCCCCTGATTGTCTGCTCCCCTTGAGACACCATCACTCCTCGGTAACTCAAAATGACATGGAATCATACCAACCACGATGCCACTCTCATTCTCCCCCTCTCTAATAGCATCAGTAGAGCCATCATCAAACAAGAAACTTAACTCCGTCTTCTCCCCATAAAATGGTTCAAACTTCCGGAAGGTCACGTCCATACTGACAAACCACATTCTTTCAGTGGGACACCAACATTTGTATCCTTTCTGACTTGGTGAGTAGTCCACAAAGATACATTTAACTGCTTGTGGATCCAGCTTGCTCACCATCATTCTGTGATCTCGCACAAAATAGGTACAGCCAAACACTCTGGGAGGAACAATAAAAATAGTAGAGCCCAAGAGCATCTCACATAGTGTCTTCATCTCTAATACTCTTGACGATATCCTGTTGATTAGATAAGCTGCTGTCATAACAACCTCCACATAAATTTTGGCACATTCATTGTCAGCATCAAATAACGTGCCACTTCTATTAGATGCATGTTCTTGCGTTCAGCCACCTCATTTTGAGCAGGAGTGTCTGGACAAGTGGTTTGATGAAGAATTTCCTGACTAGAGATAAAATTAGCAAACTCCTTGTTGGTGTACTCGGTCTCATTATCTGGTTCGAAGAATTTTCACATGTACTCCAAACTGGGTCTTCACATATGCTAGATCCAGGTCATACGTAAGTAGCAATCAATGAAGGTAACAAACCATCTGAATCTACTGATAGAAGTAGTAGGACACGGTCCCCAAACATCAGAATGAACAAGTGCAAATGGCTCAAAACTTCGAAGACCAACCATTTTATAAGTAAAACGTGTATGCTTTCCAAGTTCACAAACATTACAAAATAAATTTTTTTGTCTACTTTATTCATTATCTCATGTTCTAACTTATTCAAATTATCAAAAGATAAATAGTACCCCAATCTGCAGAGCATTGCTTCTGTCTCTGGACCTCCACTAGTAGCAGAAAGCATTGCAGCCTTCCGGTCCAGGTACCAAAGACCATCACGCCTGATGCCAGTCCCAAGTCTCTTCCCCGTGGCCTTCTCCTGGAAAGAACACATGTCCCGATAAAAAAGAACAGTATAATTCAATTGATCAATAAGAGAGCTAACAGAAAGTAAGTTGACCGGATACGAAGGAACATGCAATATAGATGACAGGGTAACAGATAAAGTACAATAGACCGAGCCAGTACCCCTGATGGGTTGGGATGTCCCATCAGCAGTCTGAACTGTTTCGGGATGCATATGCTTGCTCGGATAATATAATGCAAACTCACTAGATGCACCTGTGATATGCCTAGATGCACCTAAGTCTATGATCCAACCAGTATGAGATTTAGTGGATGCAAGTGCCTGAACCGGAATACCTTTGCCCATATGAGCAGCGTAACCAGTAAAGTTACCAAGGTAGGTAGTGTTATCCAGATCCTGAGTGGCCGGTCCCTTGCGTTAGAACTCTCAACCTGAATCTTGAACTGACGTAGTTCCTCCAGCTCTATCATCTCAGCTCCAGTCATTTCGGTAGTGGTCTTATCCGTCACAGCTAGGTGAGCAACTCTCCGGCCTTCGCGTCCCCTGCCTCCTTGACCTGCACGTCCACCTCTCTATCCTCTGCCTCCTCGGTCACGACCAGAATTGTGGGGTTGAGGGAAGTTGTAGTTGAGGTGCCCTTTCTTCCCGCAATTGTAGCACTCCCTGTCATCGCTACTGGGAGCACTAGGAACCACCAATGCAGAACGAACAGTTGGTGAGGTCTCGCCTTTCATCACCTTCTGTCGGATCTCCTTTTGCTCCATCGATACAACAGCCTCATCGAGGGACAAAAAGATGGCAGATGACATATTGCTGCCTCCTAGCCTCAAACTGCGGGTTCAGACCCTTGAGAAAACGAGCCACACGCCTACGCTCAAGGTACTGTTTTCCAAGGAGAACATCTGCCGGATTTTGCAATGATAGCGGATCATAGTAGTCCAAGTCCGTCCATTAGCGACGTAGCTCCGCTGCATACTGGAGTATTGTCTTCTCCCCCTGTGTGGTAGCATGAATCTTCTCCTCAACTTCCATCATTATCATGACACTCCTAGCTCCAGAATACATCCCAGCCAATGTCGACCAGACATCAGCTGCACTACAAATCGACTATATCATCCCAGCTATGGATGGAGACACATAAATCAGTAGTCAAGAAACCACCAGAGAATTAAGGTTACTCCATGTGCTCCACTTAGCACTCGTCTTATCCTTTGGCTCAGTTCAGTCTCCCTTCACATATTTTTCAATCCCCTTGGTCCGAAGGTTCAGCAGCGTCCTCCTAGACTAACTTAGGTAGTTTTTCGTCCCCTCAAGTTTGATGTCATTGGGCAACAACTCTATCTTCTTTATCACCTGCGACGGTTCTGGTGCGGACACGACTGTCCTACTGGATGAGATATCTAATTTGGCCTGAAACACTCTGGCCACCCCCTCCAGTATCTCTTTCAACTCCTGACTAGTGACATGTATTCCCATCCCCACAGTTGCACACAAGGACAAGGTCAAACGTAACTCAAACACGTATCGTGTGCCTACATGCGATCACGACTTTCTCTATCTATCTGTACACCCCCAAACTCATGCGGCATGGGAAATGAACGATGGACATAATTTGCCGGAACAAGGGCTAGAAATAGAGATTTGTGCAAAATTTTCCAGGAAGTATGATCTCTAATCTCAGAACCCACGTTGAGATCGAAATCAGAGGATCACACAAGAGTTCCTCTTTGATTATCCACGCTCCAACGACGAGTTTGACGACACCCGAGGGTGGAGGGGCTTCCACTCACAAAGGAAGGCGGCGGGGGGGGGGGGGGGGGATCGGGTGAGAGACATGGGGAAAGAGAATTCTCCTTATTTTTTTTGGATTTTTTTTTTTGGAAAAAGGATTCAGAGCTTTGGCTCTGATACCATGTAGAAAAAAAAATAATTGATTTATTTACTTCCAAGCGTGTGGGTACATATATATAGGAGGAAGCCTCCTCCTTATTTTCTATCCGATGTGGGACTAAATAAGTCTCCCATAACTCAACTATTTTCATGAAAGAAGCAGTCATTGATGAGATTGAATCCATAATATTCAATAAGACTTGGTGGTTGGTCAATCTACCTGATCGAACAAAATCTCATTAGATGCAAATAAATTTTCAAAAGAAGATTAGAGTCAACGGAACTGTAGATAAGTTCAAGGTCATGCTAGTGACAAAAGGACTTTCATAGAAATAATGGATTGATTACTTCGATACGTATGCACCAATCGCTCGGATAATAACTATCAGGATGTTGATCACACTTGTTGCGATTCACAAGATGATAATTCACCAGATGGACGTAAAGACAACATTTCTGAACGGAGACCTGACTGAAAAGATATACATGAATCAACCAAAATAATTTAACGTCAGGGAACTTGAAGACAAGGTTTGTAAACTGGTAAAATCATTTTATGGTCTAAAGCATGATTCAAAGATGTGTCACGAGAAGTATGATAAAGTCATCAGATCAAACATATAAACTAGACTGATAAGTATGTCCACACTAAGTTCACTGATGATAAATGAGTGATCGTTTGTCTCTATGTAGACGATACACTAATCTTGACACTTGTTTAGATAGTGTCTTAGAGTCTAAGAAGTTTCTCTCATCCAAATTCAACATAAACGATTTAGGAGATGTTGACGTTATTCTTGAGATTATCATCTGGACATAAGCTAGACTTGCTCTGTCACAAGCTCACTACATTAAGAAGATGCTCACGCATCATGGATATCAGGACATACATGGGACTGATACTTCATACACGTGCGACAAGAAGCTGAAGTCAAACTTAAGAAAGGCTATCAAACAAATGGACTATTAAAGCGTCATTGGAAGTCTAGTGCATGCAATGGATTGCGTTACATCTGATATTACTTTCGTTGTGGAGATGCTCAGTTGGTTTACTAGTAATACAAGTGTGAAACACTGGAGAACTATAAAGAGAGTTATGAGATATCTCAAGAAGACATAGAAAATATGAAAAAAGTGTACTCTTTACTCAATCTATAGATATAGACCGAATCATTGACTAAATTTAGTATACCTAACTGAACTACTGTATCAAAAATACACATATTCCTCTACATCTTTGAAATGCCAGAACTAAACCTAACCTAACCTAACCCACCTAAACCTGATTGCATGAAACTGGTCAACTCACTTGGTTGACTATACTGGTAACTTTCCTGTGTAGTTATAAAGACTCTACATGCTTACCTTCCTGTGTAGTATAAAGACTCTTAATTACTGGTTGACTAAGTATCTTCAACGGGTTACAAACTTGCAATATACAAGACTCCAATAAATATAAGCACTTTTGGATCCTTCAAGACTCCAATAAATATAAGCACATTTGGATCCTTCGCAACTTGGAATTTTTGTAGAACAAAGACAGGAGACAAGAAGAATACAACAATTTAATCACTAAAGAAAATATAACCTTAGTTGTTGTTTTCTATCTAAAAAGGAACCAAAATTGATAGTGGCGAGATTTTAAAACACAAAATGCTCTTGAATCAATATGAAAATTACAGATGTCGAGGATCAGGAAGGGGATGATTCACTGGAGAGAGAATAGTAAATATATTTAGTAAAAAAAGAAAGCAATCGAGAATCAATTGCATTCATAATTGATATCACTCAAGCAGTATTACACCTTGTCATCGGCATAATATCTTTTATCCATATTGATGTCATTGATATGCCTGTACCTTCGTCAGTCAGCTTTCTCACAAAGGATCATCCTTCCTGCAGCTTTATGTTATGCAATACCCTCTCAGACCTTCTTGGCGGCCATATGAATTAGACAAAGGATGTACAGAGGTAAAGTTTGAAAACATATATTGAACTGAATATAAAATGCTGTCCTTTTCCATTTCTTTGTTATTTGGTAAAATGTGCACATGAATGTACTGTCATTCTTGATAAATGCACATCCATACTGACATATTTATACTACACTGTTATTTAGGTTAGGATGAAGCCTAGGCAGTCAGAGGTTGAAGTTGTTTTAAGTATGGATGTTGACAGTGAAAATTATGATAATAATGTTGCTGAGCCTTTGAGGATACAAAAGCAGGTGACTGCCATTTATTATTGAGTTCATGGTGCTTTTTTTAAGTTATGTCAAGCATATTTCCTTATATTTCAAGTCATGTCACTATATGGCTAATTCATTCTGACAGCCATTTGGCTTAATTCACCATTTGTTCCAGAATAATTTATATCCATGAACATTTAGAGAATTCAATATGCTGTAATCTAACACCCGTGTGTTGTGCCTTTGGTAGATGCTATCATCATCAGAAGCATCTTATGTAAATGACTATGCTGTTGGGCTGTTGATAAAAGATCAGGTAAATTGAATGTTGTGTAGTTCAACTGTTCTTCATATTCTCATGAGCTTCCTGTTACCTCATACGATTTCTCTTGTGATTGATGTACTTGAATCGTTACTACTTTAGGGAAATGATTACGTGGCAGAGCATAATAATACTTTCTTGCTGTTATTCAATTTTGTTGTCTCATTTCAAAATAATGTTATACAACTATCATGTTGAAAATAATAATTCAATTTATATGTTTAAATTAGGAAGTATTCAAGTTATAAGTTGCATCCATAAAAAGTTGGTTATTGCTTAAGGTTATATTAGTTACTATGTTTTGTAGTCCTAATTGGACTCGGAATAAGTCAAACCTGTAATAGGAAGTTTAACTTGTTGCCGGTTATAGCTAATGTTGGCTACGGCTAAACGTTGGCTAATAGCTATTTATAAGGATCTAGCTGCTTGTATTAAATCAATAGAGAGGAGATGTATGAATAGAGATACCGATTAATTAAGTATCAGAGAGAGCTAAACAAATGGTCATGAAGCTCCTGGAGCTGAAGTAAAGTGAGCTTTTGAGTTTTATATTAAATTGTGTTCTTGGCCAGCAACGTCTTTATGAAGAGGAATAAATTGGGATAAATTTATCCTTTTCTTGCTATCCTCTCCACATATACAAGATGCTTTATTTACAACATTCAACATGGCATCAGAGCATTTATAAAATTCAACAGCTACTAAATAGATAAAACTCGCTATACGATAGATTTAAGATTATTTTGTTTGTATTCTTTTAGTAACTGCTATACTCAAAAGTGTAATCATCAAGATATATATATATATATATATATATATATATATATATATATATATGGGTAAACGGGATATGAGCCATAGTGCTCATATTTCTACATGATCGATGCACGTGTGGACCAATAGGAATAGACTCCTACATTCCATGTGCACCTATGTGCACTAGTACACTTTATTCCTATTGGTCCACATGCGCATGGCTCATGTAGAAATATGAGCACTATGGCTCATATCCCGTTTACCATATATGTTGGCTGTGTATTCACTTGTGAGAAAAGCTCAACTTCCTCCTTTTTACTTTAGTCCCACATCGGTTGGACCCCTTCTCCCTTGTTTGTATATATTAGTTCTTCATTTCTCTCTTAAGATGTTGTGTGGGGAACCCCTTGGGCCACACGCGCGCGCCGCCGCCGCCCGGCCTGGCTCGGTTCGGTTCGGCTTACGTAACGGGTGCGGGTACGTGCCCACACCTGCGGGCGCCGAATGCCGATCCAATTTACTCTTCGGGTTCGGACTGGGATCCAAAATATCTTTTTGCTCCTTGTTTTGAACCGTTTTTAAACTCTTTGGAGATTTGAACGTTGGGCATTTATTGTTCCATATGTCCAGGTTCATTTGTCACATGTAACAGCTCATATGACATCATTTTTTTCCACATTTTTCTTATGTTATTGCTCTTTAATGGCCAGTTTATGAGCCATTTAATTTCTTGTCCGTTGGTTGTGTCTAGGGATTGCCTTTATATTGCGGTCTCCTCCTTCATTTTTACAGATTTGTTCCTCTACGTGAAACCTCTTTCTCTGCTTCTTCTCTCCAACAACATTCTCTCCTCTAAATTCTTGCTCTGGGCAGAGCTAAGTTCGGTCTCTCTCCGAGTTGTGTGCGACGAAGAGAAGCCGGTAGTCAGGAAATTTTACCACTAGGAGCTTCCGAGAAACGTCTGCATATAGACCTTGGATTAACTCTTAGGGCAGTGTTTCGTGCACGACTTCCCCGGAGGCCGGTAACATTAGCTATTTTAATTTTAATTTTTATTATTTACAGATTTCTAAACGAGAAAGGTCTTTTTATCTATCAATCTAAGAGTTAATCTGATTTCATGTTAGGTAAAATAATAATAAATCGTGCAATAATACAAGTGTAAGCTACATTGCGTTGCTGCAACAAAAATAATTTTTGCTTGTGATCAACTTCATTATTTAGAATTTGCTTTATCTTCTGAAAACAAATTAAATCTTTTGTTAAATATCTACTGTAGCAATAGAAATCAGCTTGTTTGCTACTAAGTTGTTCATAGTTGTTTAAAGTCACTATAGCAATTTAGAATTTGCTTAATCTTCTAAAAAGCAAGTTAAATTATTTGCTAAATATCTACTGTAGAAATAAAAATCTGCTTGTTTGCTACTCGGTTATTCATAGTTGTTTAAAGTCACTATAGCAATTTTGTTTCTAGCAAATAATTAAATAAGTTTAGTAGTTTTTCATTTCAATAAGGTTCTGTAACAACTTTTATCAAATTTAAATTTCAATTGTAATTGAACAATTTCTTACATATCAAATTGTTTATATACCTTGCCTTGTGAAAATAGTGTTTGGGCATATTTCTACTGCAACTTAGAACAATAGAAACTATTTTCTAGAAGTAAAGAAATAATTGTGAATTTGCAAATCCCTTTGAGTCTGAATTCTAAAAGTAGAGATAAATTTGGGAATAAGCCGAAAGGGTCCTTCTGTCAATCGGGTGTAAATAACCCTAAACGACACGGTACTTAAGTGTCTTTGGACCACCGCTAGCTGGGAACCGGCCCCTACAGCTAACCCAAGTTAATCAACACTTGATAGACTAAAGATTTCATAAGGTTGATTAGAAAAATCACTCAAACTATTCTTCTAGAACACTAGACTTTATCGAGTAAAACACATTTTTTGCGGTTTCAGACTATTCACATTAGCAACCATGACTGGCAATGATGAGTCTTTTACTGCTAAACCTGCTAAGTTCAATGGGACCTACTTTAAGAGATGGCAGAGTCAAATAAAGTTTTGGCTCACAACTTTAGGGCCGATCTCAGCCATTGATGGTTCCACATCCATCACAAATAATTCTGATAACACCGAATCTGACGTAGGAGTCCAAATCCACCAGCTCCTCAAAATCCAAAACTCCTACGGAAATTGACTACCACTGCTTCCATAGAATTCTAAACGCTTTGTCTGAATCATTATATGATATATTCTTTGAATATAAGAGTGCTAAAGAACTTTGGGAAGCTTTGGAAGATGAATATAGCTGTGATGATGCTGGAATTGAAAGATTCAATTCCTCCTCATTCAACAGATACTTTATGGTAGTTAATAAACCTATGAATGACCAAATACATTAATTTCAAGAATATCTTTGGCATATTCAAGCCAAAGGTACTTTCTTTTCTACTGAGTATAAAATAGTCTGTTTGGTAGACAAGCTCCCTCCTTCTTGGTCTGATGTTAAGAAAGACCTTATTCATACTCAAGGTGACCTTACCTTTGCTCAAGTCCTAAAGAAAATTAGAACAGAAGAACAAATTAGGCTAAGGTCTAACCATAAGTCTGAGTCTAAAGCTAAGATAAACCTAGTAGAATCCCAAGGCAAACCAAAGCCTCTTCATCATCACAAACCCAAAAGGAACCTCTTCACGAAGCAGCAGAACCTTCAGCCTCACCACCAAAACCATCATCACCATAAACCTAGAAACTTCGGTCAGACTCAGGATCAGAAGAGATTTTATTTTGTGTGTGGTAAAACAAACCATATGGCCACTAACTGTTTCCATAGGAAGAAGGAAGCTGTCCAGACTTCTTATAAAGGAAAACGTCCAGCCAAACCAGAAGCAAACATGCTTCTCAACGGCTCTTCTAGTTCCTTCAGGTCTGTAAGCTATCAACCCTTAGTCAACATTTTCTATCATTCTGACGATTGGTGGTTTGATTCTGGAGCTAATGTTCATGTTTCTTTTGATCGCTCCTATTTTTCAAACTATCAGGAATCAGGTGGAGGAGGTGTAACTCTAGGAGATGGCTCTACGACACAAATTAAAGGAAGAGGAAGAATAGATCTAAAGATGACATCAGGAAAAATTCTGACTCTTCATGATGTGTTGCATGTGCCGTCTATCAGAAGAAATTTAGTTAGTGGGTCTCTTTTTGTAGCTTCAGGGTACAAGATTGTTATGGAGGCAAATAAAGTAATATTTTCTAAGAATGACTCTTTTATTGGAAAATGATTTGTAAGAGATGGTCTTTTCATTTTGAGTATCGTGAATAAAATTTCAGATCCTTCTTTTGTTGTTTTCAATATAGAATCTTCAAATGTGTGTTACAGTAGATTAGGTCATGTGAATCTAGGTTCCCTAAAAAGGATGATGAACTTAGATCTTATTCCTAAGACTCCAATAGGTGATAAACACAAGTGTGAGATCTGTGTTCAAGCCAAACCCACTAGGCTATCTTTCAAATCTGTAGAAAGAAACTCTGACCTTCTAGAGCTAGTTCATAGTGATGTGTGTGACTCAAATAGGGTTTTGACCCGAGGCGGTAGGAAGTACTTTGTTACCTTTATAGATGATCAAACAAAGTATTGTTATATCTATCTTCTCAAAACCAAAGATCAAGTTCTAGACAGATTTAAGGTTTATAAATCTGAAGCTGAGAACCAGTTAGAGAGAAAGATTAAGATTCTTAGATCAGATCGTGGTAGAGAGTATACATCAAATGATATGACCAATTTTTGTAAAGAACACGGAATAATCCATGAGGTTACTGCTCCATATTCACCACAGTCCAACGGAGTTGCTGAAAGGAAGAACTGCACTTTGTTAGACATGGTGAATGCCATGCTTCTCAGCTCAGGTGCTCCTGATAATTTGTGGGGAGAAACACTATTATCTGCATGTTACATCCTTAATAGGATTCCTAGTAAGTCTAATGATAAGACTCCCTATGAATTATGGAAAGGTAGAGCTCCTAGGATCCATTATCTCAAAGTTTGGGGATGTCTGGCTAAAGTAGGAATTCCTGAACCTAAAAAGAGGAAGATTGGACCTAAGACTATAGATGCTGTATTCATAGGATATGTCCTAGACAACAATGCCAATAGATTTCTTGTTACTCACTCAGAAGTAAATGAAATCTCTAACAATACTTTTATAGAAGCAAGAGATGCAGTTTACATTGAGAATATATATTCCTTCAAAGATAGAATTTCTTCCTCTCCCTCCCACTCTTCTCTTGCTCCGTCCACTAGCTCTCATGTTCAAATATCTAGTTCGCAAACCGGACAAGATATAGAACCTAGAAGGTGTAAAAGAGAAAGAATTGAAAAGAACTTAGGAGAAGGTTTCACCTTTTTGATAGAGGGTGATCCCTCAACTTATGAAGAAGTAATATCTTCTCCTGATGCCCCTTTCTGGAAAGAAGCCATTAACACTGAGTATAACTCCATCATGGAGAACAGTACTTGGTTTCTAGCAGACCTACCTTTAGGTAGTAAATCCATAGGTTGTAAGTGGATATTCAAAAAGAAACTTAGAGCCGATTGTACTATAGAGAAATATAAGACTAGATTAGTAGCCAAATATTTTTCCAGAAAAGGGATTAGATTATTTTGATACCTACTCACTTGTAGCTAGGATCACTTCTATCAGAACCCTTCTAGCCTTAGCATGCATTCATAATATGCTAATACATCAAATGGATGTAAAAACAGCATTTCTAAATGGGGACCTAGAGGAAGAAATATACATGGAGCAACCTGAAGGTTTCATTGCTAAAGACCAAGAAAAAAAAGTTTGCAGATTAGTTAAATCTCTTTATGGCCTAAAGCAAGCTCCCAAGCAATGGCACAACAAATTTGACATAGTCATCTCAGAATATGGTTTCGTGCCAAATGAGTATGACAAATATATATACTCCAAAATTATAGATGAAAGTTGTGTCATCTTATGTTTGTATGTAGATGACATCCTTATTCTTGGATCATCACTGGAATTGATAATTAATACCAAGGACTATTTATCCAGCCAGTTTGATATGAAAGATCTAGATGAAGCCAACTTGATTCTAGGCATG
Source organism: Iris macrosiphon (assembly GCA_036927795.1). NCBI lineage: Eukaryota > Viridiplantae > Streptophyta > Magnoliopsida > Asparagales > Iridaceae > Iris > Iris macrosiphon. The sequence goes on along the minus strand of JAYESA010000020.1, from coordinate 6,182,874 downwards.
CAACTGTCCAAATACAAGGAGGGATACTCTATCCTTAGCACACTCTATCGAGAAAATGCTAAGAAAATTTGAATATTTTGATAAGAAACCTGTCCTAATTCCTTATGACAGTAGTGTTGTCCTCAAGAAGAATGAGGGTTCTACCTATGGAATAACACATATATTCACAGATGATAGGTTCTCTCATGTATATATCAAATAGGACCAGAGCTGATATTGCATTTGCTATTGGAAGACTAAGTAGATATACTAGTAACCCAAATCAGTTACATTGGACAGCATTAGAAATAGTATTTAGATATCTTAAGGGTACTCTAGATTATATGCTACACTATACTAGACACCCTGATATCATAGAAGGTTATTCAGATGCAAATTGGGTAACTGACTCACATGATGTAAAATTCACTACCGGATATGTTTTCACTCTAGGTGGAGCTGCAATCTCCTGGGGCTCATGTAAACAAATTATCATAGCTAGGAGTACAATGGATTCTGAAATGATAACATTAGACACTACTTGTACAGAAGCCGAATGGCTAAGAAATCTTATTATACATATACCTGTTTCTCTTAGTCCTGTTCCAGCAATTTCTATAAACTGTGATAATAAATCTGTTATAGAATTACTAAAGCATGATTATGTGAATGCTAAGATGAACAGGCACCTGCAGCTGCAATTCAAGTCAATAAAAGGCCTCCTAGGCAAATATGTGGTTCTTGACTATATAAAGTCAGAAAAAAATCTTGCAGACCACTTGACGAAGGGTCTGTCTAGAACTTTGATCCTAGAATCATCGAGGGGGATGGGGTTAAGCCCATAAGTAAAGTCACCAGCAGTGGCAACCCAACTGAGTCTGACTGGAGATCCCAAGAAGCCGGTTCAATGGGTAGGAACAAGCTGGACTTAGGTGACTTTTATGGAACACTGACTCGAGATTAAAATCTCATTATAATAATGCCCAAGTGGCTGTACATGCGTACAATGATTCCCCATCCCTATAGTGACAGTGTTCTCGAGTGATATGGTTTGGGTGAGTTTTAAAACTCTTAATAGGTCCAAGCTGATATGCGGGGTTTACACCTATCACCAACCCTTAAGGACTTACCTATATGAGAGGTCGTGAAGGCCGCGACTATGGGACATGGCGATCCTAAACAACTCTCATGAATTTGGAATAAGTGCGCATGGCCAACAAAAAGCGCCACCCGTTAGACTCAGAACCTCTAGCGTATTATGTGTGCTATTTTCTGAATCTGGTACAAGAAGTCTGATTCAAGGTATAGTCTATCAAGCACTTCTTCAGACAAAGACAATAGTTACTAAATGAGATTCATGGCTGTAGTCCATCTTATCTAAGCATAGTATATACCTGCCCAGAAATTCTTCACCTTTAATTTCTTTGTCACTTCTATTTCGGAACTTGACATTTTGGGGCGGGATTGTTGGATGTGTATTCACTTGTGAGCAAAAGCTCAACTTCCTCCTTTTTACTTTAGTCCTACATCGGTTGTACCCCTTCCCCCTTGTTTGTATATATTAGTTATTCTTCATTGTTCTCTTAATATATTGTGTGGGGAACCCCTTGGGCCACACACGCGCCGCCGTCCGGCTCGGTTCGGTTCGGAGCATTTATAAAATTGGGATAAATTTATCCTTTTCTTGCTATCCTCTCCACATATACAAGATGCTTTATTTACAACATTCAACATGGCATCAGAGCATTTATAAAATTCAACAGCTACTAAATAGATAAAACTCGCTATACGATAGATTTAAGATTATTCTGTTTGTATTCTTTTAGTAACTGCTATACTCAAAAGTGTAATCATCAAGATATATATATATATATATATATATATATGGGTAAACGGGATATGAGCCATAGTGCTCATATTTCTACATGATCGATGCACGTGTGGACCAATAGGAATAGACTCCTACATTCCATGTGCACCTATGTGCACTAGTACACTTTATTCCTATTGGTCCACATGCGCATGGCTCATGTAAAAATATGAGCACTATGGCTCATATCCCGTTTACCATATATGTTGGCTGTGTATTCACTTGTGAGAAAAGCTCAACTTCCTCCTTTTTACTTTAGTCCCACATCGGTTGGACCCCTTCTCCCTTGTTTGTATATATTAGTTCTTCATTTCTCTCTTAAGATGTTGTGTGGGGAACCCCTTGGGCCACACGCGCGCGCCGCCGCCGCCCGGCCTGGCTCGGCTCGGTTCGGTTCGGCTTACGTAACGGGTGCGGGTACGTGCCCACACCTGCGGGCGCCGAATGCCGATCCAATTTACTCTTCGGGTTCGGACTGGGATCAAAAATATCTTTTTGCTCTTCCTTGTTTTGAACCGTTTTAAAACTCTTTGGAGATTTGAACGTTGGGCATTTATTGCTCCATGTGTCCAGGTTCATTTGGCAATTGGCACATGTAACAGCTCATATGACATCATTTTTTCTCATGTTTTTCTTATGTTATTGCTCTTTAATGGCCAGTTTATGAGCCATTTAATTTCTTGTCCGTTGGTTGTGTCTAGGGACTGCCTTTATATTGCAGTCTCCTCCTCCTTTATTTTTTACAGATTTGTTATCTACGTGAAACATCTTTCTCTGCTTCTTCTCTGCAATAATATTCTCTCCTCTAAATTCTTGCTCTGGACAGAGCTAAGTTCGGTCCCTCTCTCCGAGTTGTGTGCGACGAAGAGAACCGGTAGTCAGGGGTTTTTACCACTAGGAGCTTCCGAGAAACGTCTGCACATAGACCTCAGATTAACTCTTAGGACAATGCTTCGTGCACGACTTTCCTGAAGGTCGGTAACATTAACTATTTTAATTTTAATTTTTATTGTTTACAGATTTCTAAACGAGAAAAGGCCTTTTTTAGGCTCTTGAGCAACGACACGTTTCAAGTCAGTTCAACACTCCTTACAGATGGAATAATATTGGCTGGAATGTGAACGTGAACAAGCCTTCAACTGAAAGATAGACATGAATGGGGGCTAAATATTATATTTCTGCCTGACTAAAGATTTGATTCCAGTGAAGACAGGTTTGGCAGGGATACAAACACCAAGTTTTAAACCTTATTTGGAATTGGAAAAGTCTCTTTCAACAAACTTGTTTTATGTAAATGACCAAAAGTAAAAAATCTCTCTCCTTATACTATCTATTACCTTCAAACCACTTGTATGAAATATGGATCATATAATATATAAAAGCCCTGAGTGAATGGGTGTGGAGTTGGTAATGTGGAAAGCAGTATGTATCATGTCTTCTTGTTTCAATCAGCTTTTGTTGTCTGTAACAAATCATTATAAGATGAACCATTTGCCTACACTACTGTGTACTTTATTAGACTGATGAGACCAAAAGTATTTCCGTAAAGTTTAAGAGAAAAGTTCTGTTTTCGTTCCTAATGGGCTAAACTGAAAATCAAGGATGTAGTCATTTTCCATTTCTTGCTTTAGCTTGTTCAGCATATATTTCAATTTGGCTCATTCAATTAACATGAATTAGATCCACTTAAGTTGGGGGATAAAATTCATGCTGATCTGGTCAAATAATGCTTAGAATGTGCGTTTTTAAAGGTTTCAGTGTTTGGTGAGATATTGCAATCCTTATTTATTAATGATTGTTGATTTTTTGTGTTTCTGAGTTAAATTCTCTTGATCTTGTTTTTTTTTTCTTTGTATTGCCACATCTTTTGTCTAACAACATCAACCTTTATGAATATGGGCTGAGGTCCTCATTCTTGATGCAAGAAGCACAGGTGTTGTGTATATGGAATTGGTGTTGTAACATCTTTCAGGGAGAAAGTTTATAGTAAATATAGGATTTGTTACAAGTCCTTTGTGTCTTCTCTGAAGCTCCCTTTTGCGGTAATTGTTGGTGTTCTTGCCTTTGGACTATGAAAGATAGTCCCACATTGGCTACACCACCAAGTGGGTATCTCAATATAATGTTTTGCTTGTGTTGAGGTGTGCACATGGGGTGTGGTGAGGCACATGGGTGCATTGTGGGGGTGTTTTATTAGGAGGAAAAATGATTAACTCCTCAATGAAAGCTTTTAAGTTTTTTGTCATGTTCTTGGAATTTATTTCATAGGAGCTAAATCCCAAAGGGGCTTAGAGACTCGGACTCGGGCTCAAGGGCGCAAAGTGGCGCTTTGTTGGCGCACTTTGCACTTAGCATCGGCGTTTGTGCGCATTTGATGCGCGAGTTGCATGCGCAGGGAGCGGAGCTGGCGCATGCGCGGGCCATGTGCAGCTATGCGCGCATGTGCTGCTGTGCGCATGTGCGCTGGGCCGCTGCGCTGCTGTGCTGATGCGCTGAAGGTAGAATCAAGTCGGTTCGGATTCGGTTATGGAAATGTTGCGTCTTTAATTTAGATCCGATTTTTTGGGATTTGAATTAATTTCGTTCTTATCTCGTTGTAACCGACTAGGTGGCCAGACTCCTCTATAAATACTCCCTTCTCAGTCCTCGTTAGAAAGAAGAATTTCGAACAAAATTCGAGAGAGAGAGAGAGAGAGAGTTGAAGAGAGGCTGCTGCGCCGCCAAGAGGAGTCCAGGAGATCGTACGAGTCCAGGAAGGAGGAGATGACACGAGCCTTCCAGAAGTTCTTCGAGAACTTGCTGGTTCCTAGGAGCAAATCATGTGGGACGAATCTTGCTTTGAGCATCGGTAATCTTCATCACCCCAGTAAGCCATAATTCTTCTTCTTCCTCTTCTACTTCTCTATTTGTAACTTGTTCTGTCCGTCTACGACTGCGATTTCAAGGAAGAACATAGATTGATTTATGATATATAATATATATAATATATATAATGCTTCGTTGGAATCAAAATCTCGGAAGTCAAACTTGTTTGCTGAAGCTTCTGAATCTCGACTACAACTTTTGGATCAACAAGAGGGTAGACTGCAAAGTTTATCAGAAGCTCTGTTGACCTTGCTCATTCATCTTTTGATTAAGCCCCGAGACTAACAATCTCAAAGCAAGATCCGAAGAAAAGATGGAGAACACCAGTACAAACCTTCTCGATACAAGTTTTAACATACTTGAGAAGATTGACGGGCTACACTTCAATCATTTAGATGAGGAAGGAGTCCTCTGTCAAATGTTGGACGTGTGTAGATAGATCCTGGATCTATCATTCCTACCGATGGAGGTGAACTTGATCTGGCATTGCTGGAGATCCACATTCTAAGAGGAAGACATCTGATGCAAGTTGGCGCATGGAGATGTCTGATGCAAGTTGCTGCATGGAAAAGTCTATTGTTGTTGCCGAAGAGAGACTGGCACTATGCGCAGCTGCATCTGCGCATGTCATCAGTTGGCACATGGCAGAACTCGGTGCATAGTAGTCTCGGTGCAGGGAACTCATTGTGCATGGCGGGCTCGGTGCAGTGTAGTCACTGCGATGGCGCCCTTTAGGCACATGGCAGAACTTGGCGCATGGAAGCACCCATGTGGCTGGCTCTAAGCAACGTCTATGCGCATAGGGTTATGCGTACCTTGGTATATGTCTCTTCAAGCAAGAAGGACCATGATAACGAGGATTGCAGATCCAATTCCAAACCAAAATAGCAAGGTAAAAGTTTAACTTGGTTACTTTGATTATTTAACTTGGTTGCTATGATTGCGCAAGTTAAATCATTTGGCGTGGTTGTTGACTGATGTATGGACACTAGTGCATCTAGGCACGAGAGCTCTAGGAAGAGTAGTTTACCTAGGTCAAGCCTATCACGGAAGAAGGTCGAAGGTCTCGATAGTGAACAAGGATCAAGCAGAGGATCTGAGAATTAGGACAATGGTTCTGGACTTCGAAAAGTTACAGTCAAAGAAGTATGTGTAGCAAAGTACCAGTGATTACCAAGGACCTGATATCAGGAAGTCTATTGCAGACTTGAGGGAGAACATCTATGGTTGCTAGATGATATCTTGGCAGGAGACATACTTTGAAACAAGGCTTTTAGTATCAGATGGATGTTCGAGCTTCTGCTTGTGAGTAGAGCCTCATTATAAGAGTTGTGGGACACCAGACTAGGACATGTACTCTGTACCGCAAGATGTCTAGTCTATGACTTATCTCCAAATATGGGGGTAAGGAGGTAGAGAAGTGTGAGGTCTGTGCGAAGACAAAGATCACAAGAGAACCGTTCAAACGGCTAAATCGAAGCACAGATCTTCTGGAGTTGGTACGCTCAGATATTTGTGACTTCAAGCAGTTCTCCACAAAGGCCAAGATGAAATACTTTATTACTTTCAACGACGACTACTCGAAGTACGCATTCGTCTATCTGCTCAAGTCAAAAGACGAAGCATTCGAGAAGTTCAAGGAGTCCAGGGCTGAGGCTAAACGTCAAACAGGAAAACAACTCAAGAGACTCAGAAGTGATCAAGGTGGAGAGTATAGGTCTATTGAATTTGTATCGTTCTGCAAAGAACATGAAATTGTCAATGAGATGACTGCTTTGTATTTTTCTCAATCAAATGGAGTAGATGAAAGGAAGAGCAGAACGTTGACAGAGATGATGAGCTCAATACTGTTGATTGCGGGTCTTCCAAACTGTTTTTGGGGAGAAGTTGCGCCAACGGCTATGTTCATTCTGAACAGAGTGCCGTAAGTGACTTCCGATGTCACTCCTCATGAACTCTGGTTCAAAGTTCAGACTCAACTTGAATGTCATTCGAGTGTGCGGGTGTCTGGTATATGTGAAGCTTTCGGACTTGAAGACTCAGAAGCTGGGGACAAGGACTACCAATGCTGAAAAAAGTGATGCTCAGAGATTCCTTGATATCGAGTCTAACTATACCATTAAATCTTGCAACGCAGAATTCTTAGAAGACAAATTTGCAAGGCACAGAACGTTGTTATCGCGGACATTCCGGAGAATAATATGAGTGCACAGTAGGCTAATGCTTCCAATGAAGATGTAGTCCAAGAAGAAGTCATTCCAGAGACAACGTTCAAACCAGAACTTGCAAAACATGTGTCAAAGCGAGTGAGGAGACAGAAGGACTTCAGAGAAGATTTCGTCACCTATCATGTAGAAGCAGATCCTCTTACCTATAATGAGGCAATGAAGACCAGATTCGCTATCTTCTGGAGGGAGGCTATATTGATGGGTATGACTCAAAAACCTCCAAAAATACTTGAGTGTTGGTTGATCTGTTTGAAGGAGCTAAACCAATCGGATGCAAGTGGATCTTCATGAAGAAGATGTAGGCCGATGGAACTGTTGACAAGTTCAAGGCAAGGCTGGTGGCCTAAGGATTTTTCAGAAGCAGGGGATCGACTACTTCGACATATATGCTCCAATAGTACAGATGGCAACCATCAGGATGTTAATTGCTCTGAGTGCAATTCACAAACTAGTTATACATCAGATGGATGTTAAAACAACATTATTTAATGGAGAGTTGACCGAAGAGATTTACATGCATAATGATTCATCGTCAAGGGCCTTGAAGACAAAGTTTGCAAGTTGGTGAAATCTCTATATGGTCTGAAGCAAGCTTCCAAGATGTAGCACGAGAAGTTTGATAAAGTCATTAAATCAAACAACTACAAGGTCAGCGAGACAGATAAGTGTGTTTACACAAAGTTCGCTGACGGAAGAGGAGTTATACGTGGACGATATGATGATCCTAGGCACGGATCGAGAACGTGTCACTGAGACAAAGAAGTTTCTCTCATCCAAGTTCAACATGAAGGACTTAGGGGAAGCTGATGTTATCCTAGGGATAAAGATCATCCGGACAGACACTAGGTGGCGTTATCGCAGTCTCATTATATTGAGAAGATGCTCACACACTATGGATATCAGGATCTTCCAGGGATCGATACTCCATACAAGTGTGACAAGAAGCTGAAGCCAAATCCTAGGGAAAGTGTCAGGCAGCTGGAGTACTCAAGCGTCATCGGGAGTTTGATGTATACGACAACTGTCATAAGGCCTGGCATAGCTTTCGTCGTGGGGATGCTAAGTCGGTTCATGAGCAACCCATGTGTGGAGCACTGGAAGGCTGTGAAGAGAGTGATGAGATATCTCAGGAGGATTCAGAAGTATGCACTGCACTACAACGGATATCCGACAGTAGTGGAAGGCTTCAGTGATGCAAGCTGGCATTCAGAAGAAGAGATTGAAAGGTCCACAGGAGGATACGTTTTCTCCATTGGTGGAGCTGCTATATCGTAGAAGTTGAAGAAGCAGAAAATACTCATTCCTCGATGGAATATGAGTTTTATGCACTGGCGACTGCAGCGGTTGAAGCAGAGTGGCTTCGGGAGATCATGTATGATCTTCCAGTGGTTAGTGCGCAGATTTCGGGGGTACCGATATACTGCAACAACCAGACGACTACAGCAGTGGCATCAAATGATCTTTTCAATGGTAAGAAGAGGACTGTGCAACTTAGGCACAGAGCACTGAGCGAGCACATAAAGGATGGCATCATAGTAGCTGTTAATGTTCGGAGCCAAGTAATTCTGGCGGATTCATTCACATAAGACACTACATTGAATGAGCGCATTGAGAATGGCATCATTTACAGTGTTTGATGATTGGAGCCTGGAGGGTCTGGCGGATCTGTTCATGAAAAGCCTCAAAGCGCCAGCTGATCATAAGAACTATAATGGAGCATGGTACTCCATGTTATAGTGGCGACACCACATGAGGTACCTCGACAGGGTAAAGCCTCGGCTTCAGTCCATGTCATAGCGGCGTAATACCGCATATAGCCAAGGATACATCATATATGGGCTTGGAGGACTTCTGATATTGTGTCTTTGTAATCCTACCATTTAGTTTTATGCTATTAGTTCAAAGAAAAATCTACTAGACATCTAGCTATTGGTTCAAGGGAGGACCATTGACTAGGAGAATATCAGGAACAGTGGGTAGTCCTTTGAGACATTGGGGAGTACGGACCCAGAACCACTGTTGTCTACTAATTGTTCTTTGTGTAGAACAAGTCTTGTGGGAGGATAGCTTAACGCCTTAATGAGTTCTCGGACAGAGTGAATGTCATGTGTGTTTTACAGGAAATACGGTAGTATCAGCACTACAAGGGACTTGTATCCCATGCTACAATGGCGTGACACCACATGAGGGAGTGAACCTCGATTTTGGGCCATATCACAGCGACGTAGCATCGCACATAGGCATGTAGCCTAATGTTGTAGAATGAAGAGTGGTAGGCTGCTACAAAGAAGCCGGTGACCTCATGTTACAGTGGTGTGACACCACAGAGGTAAAAGATGTAAATTCTCGGCTACGTGAGCCATATCACAACGGCGTAACACCGCAAGGAAGCACAATGCTTCATGCTGGATAGGTTGGCACTACAAAGAGGCTGAGACCTCATGCTACAGTGGGTGGTGACACCACATGAGGGAGTGAACCTCGACTTTAGGCCATGTCATAGAGACGTAGCACCGCAAGGAAGCACAAAGCTTCATGCCAAGGACTCTTTAAAAGAAATCACTAGTGTGAAAAGAGATACATGCCGTCTCTTGAGGAAAAACTTATAGACGTCCAAAATACATACACCGAAATCATGCGTGGACATGGCCTTTAATGTGCAACCGGAAACACAACTGATGTCATTGTGTGAGTGAAAAGAATTGCAGCTATGTTGCAGAATTCAAGGCTTAGTACATTTTTGTATCGTACTGTTATTTGACCAATGCGGAAAGATTCAAGTCGAAGCGACATCTATCCTAATGCATGATGGACAGTCACTGTGAGGAACGCTCAACCCATATATTGAGATATGTGGGAGATTGTTGGTGTTTTTGCTTTGGACTATGAAAGATAGTCCTGCATTGGCTACACCACCAAGCGGGTATCTCAATATAATGCTTTACTTGTGTTAAGGTGTGCACATGGAGTGTTGTGAGGCACATGGGTGCCATGTGGGGGTGTTTTATTAAGAGAAAAAATGATTAAATCCTTAATGAAAGCTTTTTGTCATGCTCTTGGAATTTAGCAAATGCACAAAGTCGCGCTTTGTTGGCGCACTTTGCACTTAGCACGTCAGCATCGACGCATGGCGCTTGTGCGCATTTGATGCGCTCATGCGCTCGGTTATGCGCGAGTTGCATGTGTTGTTGCTAGCGTGGTTGCATGCGCGGGCGCATGCGTGGGTGCATGCGCAAGGAGCTAAGCGGGAGCATGCGTGGGCCATGCGTAGCTATGCGCGCATGTGCTGCTGTGCTGCTGCGCGCATGTGCGCTGGGCCGCTGCGTCGCTGCGCTGAAGGCAGAAGCAAGTCGGTTCAGATTCGGTTATGAAAATATTGCATTTTTAATTCAGATCTGATTTTGTGGAAATTTGAATTAATTTTGTTCTCATCTCTTTATAACCGACTAAGTGGCCAGGCTCCTCTATAAATACTCTCTTCTCAGCCCTCATTAGAAAGAGATGAATTTTGAACAGAATTTGAGAGAGAGAGAGAGAGTTGAAGAGAGGCTGTTGCGCCGCCAATAGGAGTTCATGAGATCGTGCGAGTCCTAAAGGGAGATGACCGGGTGTTCCAGAAGTTCTTCGAGAACTTGCTGGTTCCTGGGAGCAGATCGTGTAGGGCAAATCTTGCTTTGAGCATCGGTGATCATCACCCCAGCAAGCCATAATTCTTCTTCTTCCTCTTCTACTTCTCCTGTATTTGTAACTTGTTCTGTCCGTCTGTGTAGAATATTTTGGAGTAATTATATTTTTTATTGATAATCTCTTGGCTATTTATAGCCTTACAACCCTTCATCTTACATTAATACGCCATTAAACCCCCTGTAGAATATTCTAATATCCCAACAAAAATATCAAGTATATATTTAATATACCAACAAATATACCAATAATATTCTAATATACCAGCACTCCTCCTCAAGATGGACAAACGATATTTACTAACCCATCTTGTCACATCCTCTAATCATATCTGCAGAACTAAGTCCCTTGGTCATACTGTCTGCTACCTGCTTCTTGGTTGGAACATGACCTAGCTTTAGTAGTCCACGGTCCAACTTCTCCTTGATGAAGAACCTATCGATCTCGATGTGTTTGGTCCCGTTATGCTGCACTGGATTGTTGGCGATACTGATGGCTGATTGGTTGTCACACCACATCTTCATCTTGGCTCATTGATCCAGCTTCAGCTCCACCAGCATACTCTTTAGCCATAGCAGCTCTGCAACTCCCAAGGCCATAGCTCTGTACTCCGCTTAAGCTGTCGATCTGGCCACCACCGACTGCTTCTTACTCCTCCAAGAGACCAAGTTGCCTCCTACAAATATGCAATAGCCCGAGGTAGACCTCCTGTCATCAGTACAGCTAGCCCAGTCAGAGTCACAGTTGCCCTCAATGCTCAAGTGATCATTCTTCCTGAATATCAACCCCTTTCCGGGGGCACCCTTCAAGTATCTCAGAATCTGGTACACTGCGTCCATATGATCCTTCCTTGGGTCATGTATGTAGCGGCTTACCACACTCACTGCAAAGCAGATATCAGGACGTGTCTCAAATAGATCAACTTGTCCACCAGTCTTTGGTATCTGTCTCGGTCAACTGGTTCTCCAGCCTCAGCACACAGCTTGAACCCCTGGTTGATCGGCGTCGCTGCAGGTCTGCATCCCAACATCCTTGCCTCTGTGAGAAGGTCCAGCGCATACTTCCTCTGAGAAAGAACAATCACCTCTGCTTCTCGAGCAATCTCAATCCCAAGGAAGTACCGAAGAAGGCCAAGGTCCTTCACCTTGAACTCCTTGTCAAGCTTCCCCTTGAGTCGGACAATCTCCTGCTCATCATCTCCTGTGATAATCATATCGTCCACATACACCGCAAGCATGGTGATGTGGCCTCCACTCCTACGGAAGAACACAGTATGATCAGCATTGATCTGCTGATATCCCATTCCTATCATCGCCCACCTGAATTTGTCAAACCACGCTCGAGGAGACTGCTTCAGTCTATAGAGGACTTCTTCAACCTGTAGACCTTGCTTATTGTCTTATCGGTGCAGAATCCTGGTGGTATCTCCATGTACACTTCCTTCACTAGATCCCCATGAAGAAACACATTCTTCACATCCAGTTGGTGTAGCTTCCATCCACCATTCGCTGCCAAAGAAATCAGGGTCCTGATGGTGCTCATCTTCGCCACTGGTGCAAAGGTCTCATCATAGTCAATGTCGTACGCCTGACTGTATCATTTTACCACCAGTCGAGCCTTGTAGCGCTCTACTTTTCCATCTGGGTTCTGCTTCACACTAAAGACCCACTTGCTTCTGACTTCCCTCTTTCCATCTGGCAGTTTTACTAGATCCTAAGTGTGGTTCTTCTCAAGAGCGCCTAACTTCTCGTGCATCGCCGCTTTCCACTTTGGATCGTTCTTGGCAACCTGCCAATTGTTAGGTACAATAATACTATCCAAAGATGCAATGAATGCTCCATGAGAAGAAAATATGTTATTATATGAAACAAACTGAGCAAGATCCCAACCATATATATCAGGAGGATATTCCGCATTGCTGCGAGTGGTCCTCCGTACCGATAATGGTATGGGAGGAGTAGGAAGAATGATATCACCTGAAGAGACTGGTGGTGGTGGTGTAGGTGTCTCAAGAGTTGAGGCGGATGCGGACAAGAGACTTGGCACTGGCACTATAGGTACTGGTCCTGCAGTTTGCTTTCCTTTCCTGCTGTAGGTAAGTAACTCTCTTCTGAGTCGTGGGCCTAACACCTCTCATCGCCTCCCCCTCTTCCTCTTCACTCTCCTGCTCCTCAAACGTTCCTCTATGCCATACTCCTAAATCGGCCAGCACACTCTCACCAATCTTCCTCTCTGGCCTCATACTCTCAGTATCAGGTGAGTTGCTCATGGATGAGGTTCCCTCCTGACGGTAGTATGGCTCAAACTCCCTGAAGTGAACATCCATGCTCACAAACTTCTTCTCTACTGGGCTGCAGCACACGTACCCTTTCTGAGTCGCCGAATAGCCCACGAATACACAGTTGACTGCTCTGGGGTCAAGTTTTCCAACAGACGGTCAGTTTTTCTTTACAAAACATACGCAGCCAAACACCTTTAGTGGGAGTATCCCACTATTATTTTCTTGCAAATATCTCATCATTCACAAAACATACGCAGCCAAACATCTTTAGTGGGAGTATCCCACTATTATTTTTTTGCAATATCTCACATGGAGACTTCCATCCCAGTACCTTCGAGGGCATCATGTTGATCAATCGAGCTGCTGCCAATACTACATGTCTCCACAGACTCTGTGGGACATTCATGGCGATCATCATGCTCCTTGCCACCTCCAGAAGGTGTCTGTTCTTCCTTTCTGTTACTCCATTCTGTGCTGGTGTGTATGCACATGTGGTCTGATGCTGTATCCCTTGGGCAGACAGGTATTCCTCAAGTGCTTTGTTGGTATACTTTGTTCCATTGTCAGACCTTAGTACCTTCACCACTGCTCTGTACTGAGTCTGGACATGTTTATGGAAGTCCCGAAAACAGACAAAGACCTCACTCTTATTCTTCATCAAATACAGCCAGGTGACACGAGAGGAGCAATCAAGAAAAGAGACAAAATACTTGTAACCATTCATAATAGTTGTGGCGCACGGCCTCCAGACATCAAAATGTATAATATCAAAAACAGAAGAGCTCATATAGTCCGCACCAACATATCCTAGTAAGTTTGCCTAAATCACATGCATCACATACTAGTTTCTCCTTATTTGCCTTCTCATAAATATATGGATACAACCTACTCAAAATACCAAAAGATGAGTGCCCCAACCGCCTGTGATGGAGTATCATTGTATCCTCGGCACTCATCTTTGGTCCTCCCATTCCTGCCCTTTCTGCCACAGACACCAATGCCGAATCAAGTTCTTCCCGATCCAGGTACCACAGTCCATCATGCCAAGTGCCATTCCCAATTCTTCGTCCCGTCTCCTTCTCCTGGAAGATCACCTTAGAAATATCAAAAGAGATAATGCATTTTAGTTGGAGGATTATAAAACTAATGGACAAAAGACTGACTGAAAAAGGAGCATGTAAAACATTGAATAATCTTACTGAACCTATACAATCGATAGTACCCTTACCGACCACTGGCTGGAAAGTACCATCGGCTGTTTGAATGATGTCTGTAGATGCTAGGTGAGTGTAGGAAGAGAACTCACTAGCATTCCCTGTAACGTGTCGAGACTCACCCGAATCGACAATCCAGTCCGACGATCTAAGGGAAGACATAGATGCAAGGGCGAGTGAGTCATCAGTACCTTCCGATGGATGGGCATACATGGCAGCGTTGTCTCTGGTGAAGATTGAGGTGGATGCCTCCTCAGTCCCACTCTTCCTGTCTCCATCGCTTGACACTCTCTGCTTTCTCCTAAGTACTTCCAGCATTACCAGTAGTGCTCGATCCTCCTCAGTATATGCACCATTAGCTCCCTCCTCGCCTTCTTCTACCAGCAGGTTCGTCCGATAACCTCCTCGACCACCCCGTCGACTCCCACGGCCACGTCCTCCAAACTATCCACGTCCGCCACCTGAATCTTCCTCCTTGGGTGGTTTGGTGCAAACATACCTCAGATGGCCTACCTTCTCGCAGTTGTAACACTGCCAGGGGTCTCCCTTAGGTCCTGTGCCGCCTGAATTGGCAACCGCCATGCTGAATTCACTTCAGAAGGACCACATGTCCCTGCCTGCAGCTTGATTCGAGTCTCATCCTGGATCATGGTCGAGATAGCCTCCTCAAGTGTAGGAATCTTCGGTTGGGTTAGAAGTAGTGTTGTCCTCTGAGCAAACACTGTGGCCAGCCCCTTAAGAAACTTTATCGTCCTCTCCTGCAGACATACATGTCTCTCCTTATATTTCGGGTCCTCGCAGCTCGCCCGATCTGAGAAGTGGTCATAATCCAACCACAGACGCTCCAACTCCGTGGCATACTCCTGTACCGTCTTCTCTTCCTGTACGGTGTCGTCGATCTCCCCTTTGATCTGGAAAACCCTTAAGTTATTCCTCACATCATCGTAGGTTCTTCTCAACTTCTCCCACACGTCTTTCACCATATCAAGGTCATCCACTGTGGCGGCGATCGACTGGACTAAAGAATTGAGGAGCCAAATGTATACCACCATATGAGTGGACTTTCACTCGTCGCGTCCTGCCGAGCCCTTATCCGGCTGTCTTCTCTTCTGACAAGAAACCCTCCAGGTTCTTCCTTGCGAGGGTTCTTCTCACCTGTCGTGACCAACTCAGGTAGGTGGCAGGTCCATCAAGCTTCAGATCGATGGATGGAAGCTCCAACCTCGCTAATGTTCGTGTCGCGCTCTCACCAGCCGATAGTTTCATCAACTTCATCAACGTTGCGACCTCCACAAAGTCCAACTTCTTGATGATCTCCTCCATCGATCCCCATCTTCTCCGATCACCTCACACCCGTCCCACGATTCACCTTCACACTCTTCGTCCTCTCCTAGACCCGATCATGTCTCTCCCCCATCAGATCTAGGCCTTCGATGTCAACGTCTAGAACGACCCGCGGGAGACTCCAGAACCGCGGCAGAAGGCTCCGCGGGAGTCGCGGCTTCGAGGTGGTGGTGGCGAGCGGCGACGGTGGTGGCAGGCGAGCGGTGCTGCAGCGGTGGCGGCGGGTGGCACGACAACGGTGGTGGCGGACGGTGTGGCAGCGGTGGCGGTGGTGGCGGCTAGGGTTTGGACTCTGATACCATGTAGAATATTTTGAAGTAATTATATTTTTTATTGATAATCTCTTGGCTATTTATAGCCTTACAACCTCCATCTTACATTAATACCCCCTGTAGAATATTCTAATATCCCAACAAATATATCAAGAATATTCTAATATACCAACAAATATACCAAGAATATTCTAATATACCAACAGTCCAACTGCAATTGCAAGGAAGAACATAGATTGATTTCTGATTCTTTCGTTTTCATCGGAGCAAGTTGTAATCAGTAATATTATATATATAGTGCTTCCTTGGAATCGAGATCTCGGAAGACAAACTTGTTTGTTGAAGCTTCTGAATCTCGACTACAACTTTTGGATCAACAAGAGGGTAGACTGCAAAGTTTATCAGAAGCTCTGTGGGTCTTGTTCATTCATCTTTCAATTAAGTCCCGAGACTAACAGTAATACACATGATTCATTTGAAGACTTTTCTTTTCCTTGCGTCCACTTTCTCTTTATTCCATATGGGTCCTTTCCATCAATAAGTTTGCTAACTCTACTTATTTTTCTTTTATTTGTATGTATATATATGAGCATGTATATCAACAATTTAATTTCTAGAGCATAATGATTATATGGATGTTCAAGCTTCTATTCAGAAATCTAATTGAGCTACTGCCTTCCATCTTGCAGTTGCACCTCAATCGTGTTCAAAAAGTTTTACAGTTCCGGCCAACGTTCAAACACTTAAATGATGCTGACAAGCAAAAGAAGCATAAAAATGTAGAAGTTGATACCAAGTTCGATAAGGTAAATTCAATACACTATCAAAGCCATCAACTAACCGAACCCGTAACTTTATTTCACAATTTTATAAATACGTAATAAAAGCTAAAAGTGCTTGATATTTGCACCATCTGTCTAACTTTATTTCACAATTTTATGTTTATGTACTCTGAAATTTGTCTAAATTTATTTTATTAGCAGGGAAAGGGAAAGTTGGTGTCAGAGGATTTAAAGGAAAAAATAGATTATACTGAGGTCAATTTTTTCCCCTATTCTTCTCTAAGTCATGCCCATCTCATAGTCATGCTCCATTTCAAAGTTGCTATCAAGTATCAACACTGTTTACCTCCATTTGATTGTATTACTTGCATATTTTTTTTATCTTTTGTACTACCTTGATTCTTATTAATGTCTAGTTTGAAAGGTACATATTATCTATAATCTTAATATGTATAGTAAAGAAATCAATTTCAAAATCATTATAGTTTCACCAGATAACGCATTTGGTATGACATTGTAAGAAAAATAGATGTACTGTTAAGAAATGAGCGAGATGAGACCAGAGGGTTGCCCACTCTATTGTGTTATTTGTCTCTTCCTTATAGATGGTTAGTGTTGAATTAACAGTGTTGGAAATTCGGGGACCATAGTTCTTGTCTAGATGACTGGGAAATTCTGCTCAGGCGCTTCTTTCTTGGGTTTAGGTCTGCATTTTTCCCCCAACGATTTTGGCTATATTTATAGGGTTTGGGGGCTTTCTTGTCTCTTTCTTTTAAACAGTATATGCCTTTTGTCAGTATTGAAGGCTACCTCTTTTGTTATTGGGATTCATCTTGATCTGGTTGCACTCCAAGTAGTGCGTGTTCTCATGAGATTTGGTATCACATGATTCAGACAGAGATATGATGCAGTCTTTTTCCGGTCATGTAGTACAGAACATAAAGCCTCACCTTACGACTTATGAGGGTTCGCTTTTTCCTTTGTTAGCTCCTTATATTTCTTCCTTCTTTTAATTTTGTTGCGGAAATACAGTGGAAGATATCACCTTTCAGATTGCTTACTCAGTAATCCGCTCATTTATTTTTCGTCTTTTTTTCCCTCTTAAGTGTTTATCGATGACTTTTTGTTTTTCATTTTAATTGCATATGCAGCCCTGGGTTTCACTGGAATACAATGCTATAGGTAGTAAATCCTCATCGGCGTACCAAATGAAAATGCTGGCACAACAAGATGATAATGTACAGTTTATGATGAAAGGGTAATTCTCTACCTGCTTGCTAAGGCAAGGAAAGTTATTTGTTGCCCTTGTCTGTGCCTATTTTGGCTGATGTTTCTTCTTATCTTTATGTTAAATATTAACCATGGTATAACTATTATCTGAAGGTCTGATTATTTGAATTCCTTGTGCCCGACAACTTCAAGTACAGGAAAATTTGCAAAAGGGCCTTCAAAAAGGTATACATTTTCTGTCCTGATATAACAATGCTTTCAGTGATGTTCTTGAAGAACAATTTTCTTTTCAGTTAGTGGAAGTTGGCACATGTTCAGGAATGATTTACTTCATATTGCACTAATAATTGTTGTTGTCCAGAAAGCTTAAATCAATTTCAAACTTATATAATTTGCCATCTATATGGTATTCGTTCCAGAGATGATAACTTATTTACTGTAATTTTCACTTATGATCTGAACTTATTTAGTTAGATATCAAACTTTATGGGAAGAATAATAGTGCTTGTTGTTCACAAGTTATGACTACCATAAAACCACAGGTGGTTATCTTTACTAATAATTAGAAGAAATTTGTATTTGATTCAAATGATATAAAGAATGGTACTTGAAGAAACTATGAAAAGTTTAAAAATCTAAAATCTATGGGAAGAAGAGTGAAACTTCCAGTTTAATGCTATATAACTTAATCTTTTAGACACTTTCAGGTTGTTAGATGCAAGACTCAAAAAATAACTGGACTACATTTATTGAGAAGGTTTGGGCATATATATATATATATATATATATATATATATATATATATATATATATATGCGAAGGACCTCTAGCTCAAGTCGTTAGAGTGAGGCATATCCTCCCAGAGGTTGCAGGTTCGAGCAATGAGGAAAGCACATTTAATTCCCTGTGGAGGAACTAATGTGAGGGCAACAAGAGTGCGGGCCTTTGGGCTGAGTGTGTGGCCTTCGGGCCATGAGTCTGTAACATAATTACCTTCTTCCAAAAGTTATATATATATATATATATATATATATATATATATATATATATATATATATATCAAGACTTGATAGCTCAAGTGGCTAGAGTGGAGACATAAGACCCGAGTGGACGATGTTCGAATCCCGTTGGGAGCGAACATGAACAATTACCTCTTCCAATATATATATATATATATATATATATATATATATATATATATTGTTGGTATATTATAATGTATTAGGGAATTTTATGTAAGATTGAGGGTTGTAAGGCTATATATATGTAAATAGCCAAAAGATTAAAAATAATATAGAATTCCAAATATTCTACATGGTATCAGAGCACAAACCCTAGCCACGAAACCCTAGCCGCCGCCACCGCTGCCGCACCGCTCGCCCACCGCCGTCGCCGCTGCACCGCTCGAAAACCACCACCGTCGCCACACTTCCGCCACCACCGCAAAGCCGCGACTCCTACGGAGCCCGCAGGAGCCTTCTGCCGCGGTTCCCGGCGTCTCCCGCGGGTCGTTCCGGACGTTGACATCGAAGGCCTAGATCCGATGGAGGAGAGGCATGATCGGGTCTAGGAGAGGACGAAGAGGACGAACGTGAATCGTGGGACGGGTGTGAAGTGATCGGAGAAGAGGATGATCGATGGAGGAGATCATCAAGAAGTTGGACCCTGCGGAGGTCGCAACGTTGATGGAGCTGACATACAAACTAGTGGATTATCAGTACATTGAATGCACTGGTGGGGAAGCTACTCGTCCGCTCGACAAATCCAAACACGTAATACAGGTTCCGTGCACCAACTATTAAGTTGTCTTTCTAGTTGCCTTAGGATCAGTTTCATGCAAGATTTGAATAGCCTATTTCGTGTGGCAGTGCGCCGTGCGACATGAGAGGAAACACGGCGAGACTTACCAACTTACCATTTGGCCTTCCCTGTCCAAGGCAAACATTGTTAATTTAAGCACGGGCAAGTATAAACATTCAGAGGCATAGCATATGCAAATACAAGTGTTTGGATACGAGATTCATTTCGTTTAGCAGATTCAAATTATTCTTTGATGCAATACAATGCCTCGCACGCGGATAGCCGCTAAGCGAGGATGACTTGTTTATCTCTTTATTTTACAAGCAAGCATGCAAGGCTAACATACAAGGCGATCACTGGCGTATGCCATAATGGACGATAGTCTTTGACGAGAATGGTGTGCAACGAAAGTACAAGAGGCGCTGCAAACCATTCCGCCAAGAACAAGAGACTAAACAATAGGTCTCGCCCGGACCGGGTCGATGCCAGTGCCCCAGCATCGCCCGCTAGACCGACCCTATGCACAAGTTGTCCGTTATCGAACGGCGTCTCGGGTAAGTTATCCATTTACATGGTTGGGGCAACAAGAGTACAAGACAAGAGTACAAGACAAGAGGCATGCTGTTGAGGCAACAATAGTACAAGACAAGACAAGAGGCATTGCATGATTTGTTCCGCATAGTCCTTCTGAACAATGTTTTGTATAACAGGGTGTTGGCATAGCCTATGTTACAAACATTGAGTCGAGGCATCGTACAAGCAGATAAGCATGCATTTGTATAAACACAAACATTCACG
Source organism: Iris macrosiphon (assembly GCA_036927795.1). Lineage (NCBI taxonomy): Eukaryota > Viridiplantae > Streptophyta > Magnoliopsida > Asparagales > Iridaceae > Iris > Iris macrosiphon. The sequence goes on along the minus strand of JAYESA010000020.1, from coordinate 6,162,527 downwards.
TTAGCTCGGCCCGAAGGTAAGCCGAGGAGTGAGATCGTTAGGGGACTTCCCGAGCAATACGTTCTAGGGCAGCATGCGAGGGTCTGAACATAAATAAAAGCAATGTTTCATTTCCATGTTCTAGCATATAAGCAATACAAGTTGGGATTATTCCCTTAGCTAGGTGCGTTGGATTCATTAGCATGCAGAGGGTGATTCACCTAGCGACTAGCATGAACATTCCATATTTTATGTGTGCTGGCTAAGCAAAGACAAGTTCACCGTAGCCACCCACCTTAGCGATGATTCGCCTCGGTAGAGAGATACGTCAAGCGAGCCTCTGAAAGCCTAAGCCGAGATCCTGTAGGGACAAGTCTGGATATCCTTTGCTTCTCGTTTGAGGCAAAGCGGGTCGGGACAGTTGCACTATTATCGTTTGAAACGGCAGTCCGCTTGAGCGGAACGGGGTGTTACATCCTACCCAACTCAGAAAAAGTCTCGTCCTCGAGACTTACTGAGGACAAGCAGTAATCTAGGGTTGAGGCAATCCTAGACAAGTCGTTGTACTTGTTCATTTGGATATTCACTTGCACAAGCATTGAAATCAGCATATTGGATATTCACTTGCACAAGCATTGAAATCAGCATATCGCTTAGTCTGGATCGTGCGCACTTTCGAAGTGCACTTCTAGCGTGAGCACGTCAACCAGCTTAGTGATAGCGAAGTCTTAGCACTCGAGTTTCACCTTTTCTTAAGTCTTGGATGGTGCACTAGTTCAAGGCGTCCCTCGAATAGATGCATTCAACCAAACTTAGAGTTAGTGAAATCGGACAAGCTACTAGCGATAATCTCAAAGGTCCGCACAGGTTGGCACAAAGGCCACTCGCAGCACAAATATCATACAAGCATTCATATCATATCATTCAAAACGCATTTTGAAAGTATTTAGACTTATTGTTGGAACATTCCATCGAGGCATTGAGAGAGAGCGTGCACATAACCCACGAACGAGCTTTCGAAACAGAGATATTCGAAATGAAGTCCAAAGGCGTAGAAGCCAGGCTCTGATACCAACATGCCACGCCCCGATCTCCCGCAGGCTAATCGGCCGTCCCCGCTAGGCGGGAATCACCCTCGCCAGCGCTCCCGCGGGACGATCGCTTTGACCCATCCGGGCGTGATGCCGCTAACCAATGAACCACGGCCTTGCACGGGCGTGGCTCACGCTCGTGCGGCATCACGCCCGGATGGGTCAAAGCGATCGTCCCTCGAGAGCGCTGGCGAGGGTGATTCCCGCCTAGCGGGGACGGCCGATTAGCCTGCGGGAGATCGGGGCGTGACAACCGCCTGCATGGACCTCGGCCTTGCACGGACGTGGCTCACGCTCGTGCGGCATCACGCCCAGATGGGTCAAGCGACCGAGTAGATACCAGAGACTGGTGGACAAGTTGATCTATTTGAGCCACACACGTCCTGATATCTGCTTTGCAGTGAGTGTGGTGAGCCGCTACATGCATCACCCAAGAAAGGGTCATATGGACGCAGTGTACCAGATTCTGAGATACTTGAAGGATGCCCCCGGAAAGGGATTGATATTCAGGAATAATGATCACTTGAGCATCGAGGGCTACTGTGACTCTCACTGGGCTAGCTATACTGATGACAAGAGGTCTACCTCGGGCTATTGCATATTTGTAGGAGGCAACTTGGTCTCTTGGAGGAGTTAGAAGCAGCCAATGGTGGCCAGATCGACAGCTGAAGCGGAGTATAGAGCTATGGCCTTGGGAGTTGCAGAGCTGCTATGGCTGAAGAGTATGCTGGTGGAGCTGAAGCTGGATCAAGGAACCAAGATGAAGCTGTGGTATGACAACATGTCAGCCATCAGTATCACCAACAATCCAGTGCAGCATGACAGGACCAAACACATCGAGATTGATAGGTTCTTCATCAAGGAGAAGTTGGACAGTAGACTACAGGAGTTAGGCTACATTCCAACCAAGCAGACAGTCTGACCAAGGGACTTAGCTCTATAGATATGATTATAGGATGTGACAAGATGGACTTAGTGAATATCTTTCGCCGATCTTGAGGAGGAGTATTGGTATATATTATAATGTATTAGGGGATTTTATGTAAGATGGAGGGTTGTAAGGCTATATATATGTATATAGCCAAGAGATTAAAAATAATATAGAACTCCAAATATTATATATATATATATATATATATATATATATATATATATATAGGATGAGGAGTGGGTTCCTCGTAGCACATTATTAGATGAGGAACTGAAGGATACTAAATAAAAGCACAGTGTCCAACCCTCCTGTCAAGTTGGAGCATATATGTCAAATATGCCCAACTTGTTAAAAGTGGAAAATCTAGTAGATCTAGATACCAGCAGCATCAGTACAGAGTTGTCCTTTAAAGTAGTAAAGTATTCTTTCTTTAGATTGATTGGATATGAGAAACTCTGGTGACATGCATAAATTGCCACAGAGACAATACTTATGCCAGTTGTGAGCATACATGTAAGCAGAAGTAGTGTACTCTTCTGCCGGAAACCTCCAACTAGCATGTTGTTTGAGTTCATTGTCATGACTCATGGCTTTGTTCGGTTGTATCATTTCTAATTTCTGATTACCATGTATAAATTCTTTTTTGTAGTCTAGTCTCAAAATTTTGTGTTGGGTATTGTTTGCCTAGATAACTTATCAAACAATTTACTTTGTTTTGAATAGTTTTTCACAAAGCCATGCTCTATGATAACCTTCCTGATTTCTTGTTACTAAATTTGCCACCTTCAAACTCAACATAATTCCTTTTTTCTTCTTTATCATGTTGTCTGTTTCTCTTACCATCTTAAGTTTGGTACTTGTGCACACTCATGAAGTAATATCTTCTAATATATGGTTAATTTACAGCTTCTTCCCTTTGGAGCCATTAGAAGAACGACTGATAAAGTGGCTTCGTAAGGTGAGGGTTAATTACATGCCCAAGACTTCTAACTCCAGATCATGGTCCTTTTTCTCGAAGAATGTTTACTCAATTGGCATATTATTTCTGGTCTACTGCTTCTCCTAAACTGTTCTCTGGTCAAGATTACTATCTACTGTAGTTTTCTTTTGGTCTGACATATGAACTGCCCCTAGCATACAATGTTCACCATGTTTAAAATTAGCATCTTTATGTTTTACAAACTTCTTGAGCTTTTGGCCTTGCAGGGATGCCAAGTCACTCGTTTTGATGCTCTTCTACATCTTGATTACACTTCTCTTAGTTCTGCTGATGAGAAAGATAAATTCTTGGAGATTCTTCAGCGTCATGCATATTTGGTGCAAGGATTATGGGTTTCCAAAAGTAGTTTGCTATATGAAGGGCATGCAGTTATACAGAGAGATTACCTCCTATTTTTGTTTAGCAGTAACCCTGTGATCCCCAACAACAAGCTGAAGGAGCTACGCCTTAAGTATGATGATCTGAAAAGCATGATGAGACCCTTGGCTCGTGAAAGGTCATGTCTTAATGATTGGAAATTTAGAGAAGAGCGTGATTTGTCATTTGTAAAAGGATATCCGACAGTTGTAAAAGAGCAGGAAGATGGCTGGTTAAGTCGAGGGGATTATCTCACAGAATCTGCACTTAAGATGCAAAAAAGATTACCTATGGCAGGCCGAATTTCTTTAAAGTCAGTAGCAAGCAAGAGGAAAGCAACTGTAGGCAAAGTTGGCACTGGTTCAAGCAGTATTAAAGATCGGACAGGTCCAGGTAGCTTGGCAGCAGCAGCTATGTCAAATGAAACCCGAGAGTACCTCATTAAGGCTCTGTTACAAGTTTTTAGTGACAAGAAAGCTCGTAGGTAAGGTTCTATGGACAATTGTTGGGTTAAATAATTTGGGCTTTCCTGATATTATGTTTAAGAGAACAGTTTTGCCTTTTCATATCCATCTTGTTATTTCATTCTACATTGCTTTGCGTTATAATTTCTCCTTCATGGTATGATACTCTATGTTAAAGGTTGACACAGCTTATCTAGATTGCAGAAGCTAAGCATCCATTGGTGCAATCACCTATAACCTAAAATTGTTTTAAAACTGTTATTTTCTGCATGGTTTTGTAAATTGGAACTATATTTAAGATTCTTCTCATGATACCGCTTCCAGTAATATTCATAGCTAGGCGTTATGCTGTTAGATCAATAATTCAGATTCTGATAAATTGGTTAAAAGGATTAAAATTACATATCTCACAGGGGAAGGACATAATTTCATCTACTAATTATGATTCACTAGAAATTGCCCTCGTCTCCCTTGAATAATAAGGTTCTTTCCCTCACAGGTTTTGGTTCTACAACCTCTTTATCTATATTATATATTTCAGAGATGTGCATACTGTCATGGTACGACCGAATGTAAATAGGTTAGTAGTCAAGTTTCTCAAGACTCACAGGCTAAAACATGGAAGTGGTAACTACTTTCCTGATGTCGGGAACCCATTAGGTTATTCTTTAGCAAAACTTGCTTTTGAGCTGCCAACCTCCAACACATAAAAAAACAATTCTGATCTTTCCAACAACTAAGAACCAGGTGCATTCCCAGTGAGCATCTGTAACTCATCTTAAATGGAGTTAGCTGGAATTTGTAACAAGACAGCGATCAAGTCTCTTAATCATCTGTGCACGCTGACATAAAGTATCAATGACAAACTCTCTTTTTTGCAGACAACAATTTTTATGGACTTCACTCATGCTAGACACTACCCAAATCTATGCCAAGCATGGAGGACTCTTAGCTTTTCCAAATCCAAACAGATTATCCAGTTGATAATCATGCTCTCCGATGTTTAATATAGGCATGTTTGGAACGTAATATTCAATCATTATACCAAACCATATAAATTTGTATCTACGATGCATAGACAGATATGACACAGTAAGGACACCTATTTGTGTGTCTTAGTGTATTTTGGAGTGTCCTTGGTGTATCAATATGCGTCCGACACGATCCAGATTTTTTGGAGTGTCTCTACGCTTCCTAGATTATAATGCCAGAAATTAGGTACAGGAGTAACCAAATTTTATTGAACAAGATCTTTTGGAAACATATTTAGCACCAATGGATCATATCTAATCCTCCAATTGCTTACTTGACCAATGGCTACAGCCTACAGTCAACAGGGAGGTTATTGCCAAGCCATGATTGCTATAATCTATTTAACTTTAGTCATAGAATCTACTGCAGATCTTATATCTATTACATTGCTGACTATAGCTCTCCAAGCTGAAGATACAACTCTTAAAATCCAAAGTTGACTACAGATTTTTTACTTAAATTTCACCAACCATGCCCTGATTGTATCATGCTCTGTGTAACATTTAGCACTAATGACTAGAGGAAGTCTCAACTAGTACAAAAGAGAGAGATTATATAGATGTGTTGTAATCATGACAATGATTCAATGAACACTCTACTAGAGAGGTCAAACTTCTTCAGAAAAAATTCAATGAAGCTTCAGCTTATCTCTCGTACACTTGTTCCATGGGTAGCTTGGTGCCAGATGTTATTTCCCTTCTTAGAGTAGTACTTTGAATAGAGACTTCAACATCCTCATGTATGGGAAGAAACAAACTAGCGCAAGTTTTTTTTTTTGTTACAGACACTAAGCAAGATTTTTGTTCCACTGACACATACCCAACCTATATAGTTTAGCTGTGGTAGTACAATTGAAAGGAAGTATAAAGTTGGCCGATGTACATTGTTGACCCACATCCAACCAAGTCAAGATTTTGGGTACAAGTAAAATCTTTAACTGACAACTACGATTAATGGTAGTATTTAACTATTTATTTGATTTCAGAAGAACCAAATACTGTAGTTATATCAGGTGTGCATGGTATAACCATTATAAGGCTGTCTAAATATAATTGTTTTTCCATAGTGGACAAATCTTGTGGATGATCTTATAAGTTATAACGAGCCAATATAGATCTATATATATGCATGTTGCAGCATGAACTCAATTCAACGAGAACTGCGTGATTTGGCCCTTTCAAGAATTTCTCGTCCGAAAGAAGACCCTAAAACTAAAGCGCTCGTAGCTGCTGTGGCCAGTACTGCCTCTGCCCCACCATCTGCTCTCCAATCTGTTATAAGCCAAGTTGCTGTTGAAATCCATAACGTATACGTTTTGAAATCTGGGGACAACCCAGCACTAGATCCTTTCAGGTTTTCTTTTTCTTTATGTAGAATTATCTATTTGTCATTATTTTTTATCAGTCATTTACTATGGTATCTTTTCTGGCAGACGTGTCATCATTAAGCTTTTCCAAGAAAAGGAATCTAATGCAAAATTAAGGAAGCATGAAATAAAGGAAGCTGTGAAGAGTGAACTTAAAAGTGAAATTTCTGACAGTGAATATAATCAGGTTAGTTGCAACTAATAAGTGATTCTTGAGAATGTTAAGTCTACATGTGCTCCTGTTACTTGCCTTCTCAGTTGTTCATCACGTTGAAGTTGGTGTAAGGTTCATAAGACATTCAAGCTATACATGTGTGAAATATCTAACTCTATTTCAAGTATTGCATGACTACTAGCATACAACCTTGATAATGTACCATGGTAATAAGAGTTTGTTGAGGGTATTGTAAACAAGCTACCAACTTAAAATTTGGAAAGGATCAGAGTGTTGGGCAATTAATCAACATGTCCAATAAATTAGTGTAGCTGAAATGAGAATGTTGGGATGGATGAGTGACAATACATTAGAAGATAGGACAAGAAATGAGCGCACTCGTGAAAAGTTAGAGATGGTGTAATTGATAAAAATATGATAGAAAATTGTGTTAAGTGGTTTGGTCATGTGCATCTCAGACAAGTATATGCTCTGATAAAATAGTGGTTAAAAGAGACGCTAGAACTAGAAGTAGGCTTAAAAGAACATTGATTGAAATTTTAAAGAATGATATGATTTTCTGTTAGTGTTACAAAGGACCGAGCTTAATGGAAGAAAAGGATTTCCCCAAAGATTTGGGATAGTGGTTTTGTTGTTGTTGCTGCTGCTGCTATTTAATATTTATTGAGAAATAAGGCATCTGTGGGGTAAGTTTTTTTTTTCCCTTAGGTAGTGTTGAGAGTATTAAAGGGTTTGTCCCACATGGAGTAGAGTAGTAGAGAGAGGGGTTAGTCTCTCCTATATATATGTAGCTCCACATCAAATAATTAACAAGTCAAGTATTCTACTAAATATCTATTTGGTATCAGAGCCAACCCCCCCCCCCCCTTTTCCCAAACCCTAACCCTAACCCCCTCTACGGCCATCCCCCCCTCCACAGCCCCCCCCTTTCCCTCTTTCGCCACCAACAGTCGCCGGCCAGCAGCCCCCCTCCCCGCCGGCCAGCAACTCCCCTCTCCCCGCCAGCCAGCCCCCTTCCCTCTTCTTCTCTTCTGCGAGTTGTAACTCGGTTCTGTCCGTATGCAACTACGATTGTAAGGAAGAACGAGAAGTTTAATTTTTTGATTATCGTTTTTTGTAGCAGCAAGTTGTAATCGAAATATTAATTATATAGTTGCTAGTTGGATCGAGGTATATCAGTGCAGAAACTTTTGTGAACTCCTGATCTCGACTACAACTGTCAGTTCTTCTCCCTCCTTGTCAGGCTATGCGATCTCGGGTCGAAGTCATATACGGGGCATGAGAAGCGGTTCTCAGGGACACCGCTGTCGGTGAAGGAGGAACAGTAGACGTGGAGATGACGACGATCAAAGGTGGACACAATCTAGATCTGTCACCGTCTTGCTGATGGAAGAGAACAAGAAGAAGACGATGGAGACGATCTACAGCAAGTTGACGGCCCAAGAGATGAAGACTTTGGTGGATGATCTCTTCTCCAGGAGGTTGTCTGAGACTAGCTCCCGTGTTGCACAGGCAGATGTGGATCATTCACCATACAAAATAAAAAAGTTGGAGAATCTGGAGATAAAGTTGGAGGGTACTTCCAACTACTTGAAGTGGTCGCGTCAGACGATGCGGACTCTGAAGGCAAGAAGCTTGGTGGACTATGTGAATGGCCAAACCAAGACACCTGAAGATCACTCCTCACGGGAGTTTGCTATGTGGAAAATCGTCAACAATATTGTTGGTAGATTGTTGACAGCCTCATTGACCGACCAAGTGTCGGACAACGTGGAAGCAATGGAGGGTGCTGGTGACATTTGAATGACGCTGAGAGACATGTACTCATGGTCGGGCAACCATATGACATGTACTCATGGTCGGGCAACCCTATGAGTGTCTTCCAACTACAAGATGAACTTGATAAGGTGGTCCAAGAAGATCACACCATCTCTGAGTATACGGCTCTGCTGAAGAAGTATTGGTCAGATCTCGACCAGTATGATCCCATTGGCGTGGAGGATGAGCAAGTGAAACTGACATTTGCGAAACATTATAAAAAGTTCATGAAGTATGTTTCACAATAGAGGATGATGAAGTTCCTGAAGGAGCTAAATCCAACATTCGAGCAGAGGAGGAATGTTCTACTTGCACAACCTGGACTACCATCACTAGAGGAGGCCATAGCTGCTATGGCACAAAAAGAGGCACGACTGAAGCTAATGCCTAGCACCACTAGCTCTTTGGAGAAAAAAATCAGCTATAGCAGTGTTTAACCCAAACCCTTCCGGATGGGAGGGTGCTACAACTGTGGAGAACCTAGACATTTTATCAGATTTTGTACGAAATCTCTAAGACGCCAGTCCAGCGGCCGCGGACGTAGCCGTGAAGGGCGTAGGGGTGCCAGAGGAGGCTATGGCGGAGGCAGAGGTAATTATTCTGGAGGGCACAAGGCAAACCTGACAGAAGAAAAAAATGAGAGTCAATCATCCGATATGACCTCTAGTGAGAGAAATGCTAGAAATGTGGAGGGACATGAAGCTTGGAACCAGCGACAGTCGAGCCAACACCACTGGGACATCGACTCCAACCACCTCCGAGGGTAACATCACCTACTATGTCCATACAAGCACATGTATACCTGCTCATTCCCTTGCATCTACCCACAGACCATGAAGTTTAAATTGGATAATTGACTCTGGGGCATCCCACGATGTCACGGGTACCCATGATGAGTTCCAAAATTACACTCACATGGTAACGTCTGAAAGCATTCAGACTGCTGATGGTACTGCTAGACCCATTGTGGGTAAAGGCACAGTTGAATGCACCCCTTCCATGACTCTTACTGATGTCTTACATGTTCCATCTTTTTCTGTTAATTTATTGTTCATTAGTGCCATTGTTCTTTAACTTAATTAGTGCTGCATCCAACTCACCTCTGTCCAAGTACCATAGCCCTTTAACTTAATTGTGTTGTTTCCTTTGATATTCCTAAGGTACTTGGACAGAGGTGAGTTGGATGCAGCACTAGCATCACCAGTAGATGAAGCACAACAGGAGGAGCCGCGAAGGACTGTAGAAGCAGAGTTATTACTCCAATAGTAGTGTCACGTCCCAGAACCAAAATACTGGAGAGCGGAGGCAGACAAAGCCAGCTACATATATCAGAGTACTCAATATCCCAAGATACGGTCACGGGTGTCTAGACATGTAAGGGTTTTACTCCACAATCCAACAGTCATTCCTGGGTCAAGAATTCTAGGTGTCTCAATCTCAAACAAGTAATAAGTTACAATATGTATAATCACCAAGCATATAATAGTAAGGCGTCTCAAACTATACATACCCAAATGATCATGAAGCTAGTACAAAAATGAAGAACTAGCCGAGTACAATGTTACATAATCAGCTCTAGATACAGTCTAGAATATGCTTTACATGTAGGCCCGCATGCTAGAATGTCAAGTTCCAAAATACGAGTTAAACACGTGCTCGGTGGCTAAACGTCTCAAAATAAATAGGTACAAGATCAAATGCGTGATGAAGAAGAAACCCACTCATGTCCTCGGGTGCTCCTGGAGTTCACCATCTTGAGGTAGAAAATACGGAAAATCCTGCGGTCCTGCTCCGAAATTTGGTCATACAAAACCAGTGGGATCAGACCCAAAAATAGCAAGTATCACAAGGGAGCCAAACTTATGAACTAAAACCTGCATGGAGACAAATCAGTAAGAAATAGCATAAGGATCAGTTAAATAAGTGCAACGGATAAAATGACAGTTCATGAGTAATTAAACAAGGACATCTGGAATCAGTACTCCGATTACCATTTTCGGATCAGCTGTTAATGAAATCAGGACATGACTAGACTAGACTAGACTGAAAATCAAGCGATCACGGCCAATCATGCCCTATGGCTTGCTATCATTAGCTAATTAGGGTTATCACAGTCCTAGTTACTAATACATGCAGTTTGATATTTCTTACAGTCACATGTCCCGCAGACTATCCGGGTTATCCAGACGAACAGGTACATAGTATAGATTTATCAGGTATAATCATTTCTTATCTTTTCTGGTAGTGCAACACTCGACGGTGTGCTGAAAGTGTGTCCCTCACGATGGAGAGCTCCAAATCCATCAGGTGTTGCTAAGATACCGGAATTACATATAGCCAAAAAATCTCTTTATATGGTTTCTAGATTATTATTCTAGTTATTGGCATGGACAATTATCAAGGATTTCCGACCGTGGTGCTCAGGAATCTGCCTTAGACATGATGCAAGACATGACAGTAACTTGACGAGTACAATCAAAACCAACCACGGGAATATAGGTCATGCAATACCGGTGCTACTAATAGCCTTAATCATGAGAGTTTACAGGAAATTATCAAGCCAGGAGTGCGCTACGTCGAGCCACTATCAGGATTTATCAGGATTAGGATTATCAGTACTTGATCAGGATAATCAGTACATGATCAAGATCATCAGGATTATCATTAATAAAGTACAATCACTAGATTATGTCAGAAAATCAATATCAATATCAAGAATGTCATGCTCAGGAATAACCAGGATTAACTAAAATAGCGAGATTAAAGGGAACTAGATAATCATCAAGAGTTAAGCATATTAAAGAGAATACTGGCATGCAGGCACATAAATCATTAATTCAGGGTTGGCGCATAAAATCAGGCAAGAAATAATATCCGCGCACAATGGGTCAAAAATTACTATTGGCGCACAAATGGCTGAAACGTGTATTGGCGCACAAATGACCAAAACGGATATTGGCGCACAAATGGCCAAAAACAGTTTTGGCGCACAAATTACTAGTTCAGGCCGTTCTTGCGCACTTTTATACAAAAGTGTTCCAAGCAAGATGGTGCACAATCATACTAAAGCGCATTTTTAGGATCTTGGCGAACAATGATAGAAGTGTCCGAGCCAGGAGCTTGGAGCATAAATCTATCATTGGCGCACAAATGAATGTACCCAAGCTATGAACTTGGCGCACTTTCACCAAGTATGCCAGTAGTGAGATTTGGTGCACAAACAAGCGCAGGAAGATCTACTAAAAGACAAAATACAAGTTCCAAGATATGGCACAGCAGTCGAGAACACAATTCTCGAGAATGGTCAGAAGTCTTTGCTTAGTCATTAAGTAATACGAAAGGCTACAAAGTGCGCCGTCTCTGGAGAATGCCACATAGTGCGCCAAGTAGCAAAGTGCGTCATTCTCCAGAAGGGACAAAGTGCGCCGGTAAGAAAATTTTACCAAAGTGCGTCAACTCTGTAATATCTGTAAAGTGCGCCAACTTGGCTTTTAAGCAGTGGCGTACATTCTTGATGACTTGCAGACCCATTCAAAAGTGCACCAAGTAGGATTGGCATAATTTTGAAAGAATTGTCTTAATACAAAACGTACGTAGGAGTAGAGAAGTGAGCCCAGAGTACTTACCATATCTTGGCGCACTTTCTAAGGAATTTGTGAAACACACACAAGTACGTTCACTGAAACTTTGCTTATGCGACAAGGGTTCCCTGCGTACTTTTGTATGCATTCTCAGGCCAACTTTGCATTCCCTGACTTGCTTTTCTCAGGCTCCATGAGCAATCCAATCCAAGAAAAACAAAACCATCAATGAGACAAGTTTTAAGTGCTACCAAAAAATAAAACCGATCAATAATAAAAACAAGTTATACTAAGAATTAAAGCAAGATCCAAGGTTGTTCCTTCGTTTGGCAAGATGTACTTGCCTACGGTCAAGTTCTAGCCTAATACCAACACTACCAAGGTCACCCACAGCCAAGGCCAAGGCCAAGCTCAGCTGTTGCTCTCCGCTGGAGAAAAATAAAGAAGGAAAGAGAAAGGAAAGGAAAAGAAAAATTGGAGGAAAGAGAATGTGATTGCTTATATAGCCAAGGGATTGATTGTAAGCCATTGGATCATAATCCATGCCTCTCATCCGGGTTCATCACAGCCACCTACCAAGAAAACTAAGGGACCAACGGTCCAAAGCATGCAACTAAGAAAAACTTACAAAAATAACCTAAACAATGCATGAATGACATAAGGCATGATCTAAGCAATTAAACAATAAGCAAGATATAAATGTATAATACGCGTATACTGGATACGAATACTAGAACAATGAGACGAGTCTCACAATCAGCATATGGGACACTCTTCATTCAGTTTATTGAGTCGGATGTATCCCTCTATGTATAAAAAATTAATAAGCAAAAGTTGGTTTGTGATGCTTGTGAACTTGGAAAACATACCAGAAGCTCGTATGTGGGTTCTGGAAATAAAAGTTTAGCTGCTTTTGATATGATACATTCCGATGTGTGGGGACCTTGTCCTACAACTACTATTAATGGTTTTAAGTGGTTTGTCATCTTTATTGACTGCTATACTCGTGTTACCTAGGTATATCTAATAAAGAGTAAGAGTGATGTATTTGCATGCTTTCAAGGTTTTTATCGCAGGATTACAATATAATACGGTGCTAAGGTGAAGACTTTGAGGTCCGACAATGGGACAGAATACACCAACAAGGCTATTGAGGAATACTTTTCAGCCAATGGGATACAACATCAGACTTCATGTGTCTATACACCAGCTCAGAATGACGTGGCGGAGCGGAAGAATAAGCACATATTAGAAGTGGCGCAGTCAATGATGTTTGCTATGAATGTTCCTAAACACTTGTGTGGATATGCCGTGTTGACGGCTGCATATCTCATCAACATGATACCCTCTCAGGTGTTAGAATGGAAGACATCGTTTGAGTTGCTTACAGATAAGAACAAGTACATTGTTCCTCCAAAGGTATTTGGATGTGTCTGCTTTGTGAAGGATAATAGGCCTACGGTGGGAAAGTTGGACCATCGGGCGGTGAAGTACGTCTTTGTTGGCTACTCAGGGACTCAGAAGGGATACTCTTGCTGGAGTCCTGTGGAGCAAAGGCTCTTTGTGAGCATGGACGTTACATTCAGAGAGATGGAACCATGCTACCACAATGGTTCAGGTGAAAGCTCCGCATTTTGTGACACACCTAACACATGAGGTGTTAGGAGTGAGGGGGAGATGGGCCCAAGCGTGATTATTGGGTCAGTTCCATACCCATTGATGGAAGTTGGCCCAAGGGAATAAGGGAGAGATAGCGAGGGGGAGAAAAGTGATGAAGAATCTCACAATGAGGAGGAAGAAAGTGATGTTGCAATACAGAGGGAGGAACAGACTACAGAAAAATCTACAGAGCTCCAAGTCTACAGAAGGAGAAAGCAACAGTCCACTACTGTGCATATTGCTCCTACTGTGCCATGTCCCCCACCTAACCTTGTCCCAACTCCTGAAGATGTACCTCCCGCGCCGGATCCCTCTGATTCGGATGCGGATCCCTCTGATTCGGATGGTATGATCTCTCCTCCTTGTCCTTCTCCTATTCCCTTAAGGAGATATTCTCGTAGTAATACGGGAAGATTCTCTAATCGTTTTGGTTATGAACATAACATCGCCCATTTTTTAACCTACTCTAATATATCCCCTACTTATGGAGCATTCATTGCATCGTTAGACACCACATCTTTGCCTAAGTGTTGGCAGAAAGCGAAGGAAGATCCGAGGTAAAAAGCTGCAATGTTGGAGGAATTTGGGACGTATGAAAGAAATGGGACATGGAAACTTGTTCCATTACATAAAGGAAAGAGAGCAGTTGGATGCAAATGGGTCTTCACAGTAAAAGAGAAGCCAGAACAAAATATGGAGCGATACATGACAAGATTGGTTGCAAAGCGATTAACTCAGTCCTATGACATCGACTATGATGAGACATTTGCTCCAGTAACTAAGATGAGCACTGTAAGAACCTTGGTTTCTCTTGCAGCAAACCATGGGTGACAACTTCATCAATTGGATGTGAAGAATGCCTTTCTTTATGGAGATCTACAAGAGGAGGTATACATGGAGACTGTCACGCCACAATCTCTCGCAAGCTCAATCGTCCCCGTTGAACGTGAATCACCACGTTGCAGCGCTCCCGCAGGACAATCGTTCTCATCGGAACGTGATGTCGTACGAGCCTGGAGTTGCGCTCGCACAAAGCGATATTGTCAAACATCAAAGTTATTATCGAAACGACCAAGTTGCAGCGAAAGTCAAGTACTGTGTACCAAGCATACATCAGAGTATCCGCAGCGACGCTCTCGATAGGGTCCAATGGAAATGCCATAAAGGATAATGCCACAAAGGCGATGCAATACTTTTGCTCTTTCTCTTGTCCACAAAGGTACTTACCGTTCATACATCATGTCCCGTATATCCAAGCAGCGCCACTACACCTGCGTACCTGAAATAATGTCCACAAACGTGGGTCATTATACAGCCGTACTGGTGAGCGGGGTAACCCACTCGTCTAAATCGATACCAAGTAGATAGTGAATTTAAACAGTTATATGGTGATCTTTCTACTTGAATCCTAGATTCATTTCATGGCAGAGGTATGACATGTTAAGGAAAACTGAAAAGCAGGTTAAGCATGCAAGCATTCAACTCAAGCAAAATATACAAGCAGATATATCCAACTCAAAAGGAAACTAGCATGCAAACCGTCCTACTCAAACCCAAGCAACGCGTGAACCTATCGAATCACAATCCAAGCCTCAAAATCCATCATCAAACGAAGCCACAATCCAAGCCTTATTAATCCAATCATCGATATGCACACTCTTGCCTAGGGAAGGTGGCCACCGTCTACACGAAATGCACAAACCAAACCAAAACAAAGCAAACCAACTCTTATCTATAAGAAGTCACTGGTCAAGCAATAAAGGACTGATCAACTGCAGTTCTATCCGATCCAGCGCTGAGTAGCTAGTCCGCCTGGTCGTATCGAACTGTCGGCACCACGCCCAAGACACGTTACTATTTGTCTCCTCCATGGACGAACGGTCCCGATGCCCCGGAGCATATCCCATTCGAGAAAACCAAACCCTCTGCGCAACAGGTTGTCCGTGACCGATGCAAACTCCAAGTAGGTATTGTCACGCCTCGATCTCCCGCAGGCTAATCGGCCGTCCCCGCTAGGCGAGAACCACCGCGCCAGCGCTCCGACGGGACGATCGCTTGGCCCATCCGGGCGTGATGTCGCACGAGCGTAAGTCGCGTCCGTACAAGGCCGTAGTCCATGCTGGCGGTAAGAGGTCTAAGCCACAGAGTCGTACGGATTATCCGAGTGTAGCGGAATTATAAACGCATAGGCGATTGGTAACAAGTTCACAGAATCGTTGATAACAGAAGCATTGAATAACACAAGTAGAAGTAAAACAAACTTTTTATTGATATTGAACAAGTGTTACAGGCGGCGCATAGCCGAGATTACAAGTCGCTCAAGCCTCTCTATCTGAAACAGTAAAAGCGTGCCAAGTGGCTACATTTGTGGAATGATACATAGGCGATATTCCAACATTATGTCTTGTATATGTGCTTTAGTTCCGGACGCAACGCTCCAAGGCTTCAAAGTGAATTCCACTCCTTAGCACGCACGAAGGAGGCATCCGCACCGAACGAGGTTCTCCCGCACCCTGCAACCAATCTGATGGGTTATCAGTACATGAATGCACTGGTGGGGAGGCTACTAGTCACGCCCCGATCTCCCGCAGGCAATCGGCCGTTCCCGCTAGGCGAGAATCACCGCGCCAGCGCTCCCGCGGAACGTTCGCTTTGACCCATTCGGGTGTGATGCCGCACGAGCGTGAGCCACGCCCGTGCAAGGTCGTGGTTCATTGGCTGGCGGTAAAAAGTCTAAGCCACAGAGTCGCACAGATTGTCCGAGTGCAGCGGAGTCATGAACGCATAGGCGATCGGTAACAAATTCACTGAGTCGACAATATAGCGGAAGCATTGAATAACACAAGTTGAAGTAAAGCAACTCTTTATTGATATAAACAAGTGTTACAGGCGGCGCATGGCCGAGATTACAATTCGCTCAGATCTCTCTCTGAAACAGTAAAAGCGTGCGAAGTGGCTACAATAGTGGAATGATTGTACAGGCGATGTTCAGATGATGCTCCAACATTATGTCTTGTATATGTGCTTCAGTTCCGGAAGCAGCGCCCCAAGGCTTCAGAGTGATCTCCTGGCCCTTGCACGCACGAAGGAGACATCCGCACCGAACGAGGTTCTCCCGCACCCTGCAAACGATCTGGTGGATTATCAGTACATTGAATGCACTGGTGGGGAGGCTACTCGTCCGCTCGACACTTCCAAACACGTAATATAGGTTCTGTGCACCAACTATTAAGTATCTTTCTAGTTGCCTTAGGATCAGTTTTATGGCATATTGAATAACCTAACTCTTGTGGCAGTGCGCCGTGCGATATAAGAGGAAACACGGCGAGACTTACCAACTTACCATTTACCTTCCCTGTCCAAGGCAAACCAAGTTAATTCAAGCACGAGCATTCATAAAGGAAATCAAGGCAATAGCATATGCAAAGACGAGAGTCGTTATATCACAATCGTTCAGGTGTTCAGTTGTTCTTTGATGCGATGCAATGACTCGCACGCGGATAGCCGCTAAGCGAGGATGACTTATCTATATGAACAATTGTCGCTGGCATAGCCATAAAGGACCAATCTAGTCTTGGGTGAGAGTGGTATGCAACGCTAGGTTCTCGAGGCGAAGCATACCAACCCGCCCGCTCGAGAGACTATCATGATGTTCCGTCCGGATCGGATTGGTCCCAGTGCCCTAGTGACCGTCCGCGGAACTGTACCCTGTTTCCAAGTTGTCTACGACATGCAGGTCAGGGTCTTTCAGATTCATTGGATTCATGGATAACATATTCATTCATGATTTACTTAGCCATTGGATGTGCACAGTCTCTTGGGCTGAGAAGGGCCCGCTCGAGAGAGACTTGCAGAGATCCGAATACCTGAATGAGTCTTGCCACAGGAGTATGATTCTTTCTTTACTTGGACATGATGCAATCCCCTGGCTCGGGAACTGCCTTGGCGACCTTACGGTCCCGGATACTTTAAGGTTCATTCATGCACGGAACGACTACTTAGTAGTCTCCCGGGGTTTGGATGAAAACAAGACAACATACAAGCAGACAAGCATGCACTTGAATAAACACAAGCATTCACGTTAGCTCGGGCCCGAAGGTAAGCCGAGGAGTGAAACCGTAAAGGGACTTACCGAGCGACACGATCTAGGGTAGCATGCGAGGGTATGAATATAAGCAATATTTTATTTCCATGTTCTAGCACAAGCAATACAAGTTGGGATTATTCCCTTAGCTAGGTGCGTTTTATTCTTATTAGCATGCAGGGGGTGATTCACCTAGCGACTAGCATGAAACATTCCATATTTTATGTGTGCTGGCTAAGCAAAGACAAGTTCACCGTAGCCACCCACCTTAGCGATGATTCACCTCGGTTGAGCGATACGTCAAGCGAGTCTCTGAAAGCCTAAGCCGGAATCCTGTAGGGACAAGTCTGAATATCCTTTGCTTCAAACGAGTATTCTCGCCTGAGCAAAGCAGGTCGGGACATTGCACGGCAGTCCGCTTGAGCAGAACGGGGTGTTACACTACTCGCCCGCTCGACAAATCCAAACACGTTATATAGGTTTCGTGCACCATCTATTAAGTTATCTTTCTAATCTTACCTTAAGATCAGTTTTATGGCAAAGATGAATAGCCTAACTCGTGTGGCAGTGCGCCGTGCGATATAATAGGAAACACGGCGTGAGTTACCAACTTACCATTTGTCATTTTCTGTCCAAGGCAAACCAAGTTAATTCAAGCACGAGCATATATATATGAATTCATGGGCATTAGTATATGCAAACACAAGTGTTTCAGGCAAGATTTTATTTTGGGTGCACGAGCATACAGTTATCCAGAAGTGTTGCAGAGGATGTTCTAGTGTTCCATATATATAATTGTGTTATGATCGTTCAGGTGTTTCAGATGATCTCGTTGCGATGCAATAACTCGGACGCGGGTTGCCGCTAAGCGAGGATGACTTATCTATATGAGTGGTCACTGGCATGGCCATAATGGACTGGTCATGACGAGGATGGCAAGCAACAAGAGCACAGAATGCGCTGCAAGCCATCCAAGCCCGCACGAGATGACCACACACGAAGCTCTGTCCGGATCAGATAGGTGCCAGTGCCCCAGCGACTGTCCGCAGAACTTATACCCTTGTGCACAAGTTGTCCGTGACATACAAGTCTCTAAGGTCTTCCATATTCAGGAGATGTACGAGATACACGAGATACTTGAATCTTGATTCTTGCTCTGAACGAGTATTGCTCCACGAGCTGTGTTCCTTGTTCCTTGATTTGCTTGACATGATTCTCGTTCAGTGTTCAACTTACCTTGATGCATTCCCCTGGTTCGGGGACTGCCTTGGCGACCTAACGGTCCCGGATAGTTTCAGGTTTACACATGCACGGAACGACTATTGGATAGTCTTCCGGGGAACTTAGATGAAATGCAAGACAAGATAGTATTTAATTAATTTTGGCATGCAAATTATATGACAAGCATTGAATCGAGGCAACGAGTACAAGTTAACATATAAGCAGGCAAGCATTGCATTCATAAGAAAACATAAGCATTTACGTTGGCTCGGGCCTAAGAGTAAGCCGAGGAGTGAAACCGTAAAGGGACATACCGAGCGACAGAATCTAGGGTCGTGAAGTATTTTAAGTAAAGCAGTGCACTACGAAGAGTACAATGTTCTACTCGAGGCATAGCGGGGTCTAGTTGCACAAGGCAAAGGTAGCATCCGAGGGTCTGATTATAAGCAAAGTTTTATTTTTATGTTCTATCACAAGCAATACAAGTTGGGATTATTCCCTTAGCTAGGTGCATTGGATTCTTATTAGCATGCAGGGCATGCAGGGGGTGATTCACCTAGCGACTAGCATGTATCGTCCATATTTTAAGTGTGCTGGCTAAGCAAAGACAAGTTCATCGTAGCCACTCACCTTAGCGATGATTCGCCTCGGTCGAACGATACTCCGAGCGAGCCTCTGAAAGCCTAAGCCGAAACTCCTGAAGGGTCAAGTCTGAAAATTCTTTTTTTGCCTCAAACGAGTATTCTCGTTGAGCAAAGCGATTCGGGACGTTGCACTTTTGCCGTTTGAATCGGCAGTCCGCTTGAGCGGAACGGGTCGTTACATTATACACCACTCAGAAAAAGTCTCGTCCTCGAGACTTCCTAAGCGCAGTCTGTTCTATCGCACTATCGAAT
Organism: Iris macrosiphon; assembly: GCA_036927795.1. Lineage (NCBI taxonomy): Eukaryota > Viridiplantae > Streptophyta > Magnoliopsida > Asparagales > Iridaceae > Iris > Iris macrosiphon. Next base: position 6,142,873 of record JAYESA010000020.1, on the reverse strand, counting down.
CTATCCCAAGCATAGCAATCGGTATCACTAGATTTGAATTTGTTCGAACGGATCTCCTACTCGTTCGCGGTTATGCTGGGTTGGTCTCATTTGCGTCTTAGCGCGAAACATATATTGCTTAACGCGGGGTACGTTTCAATCCATCGCGAATGATGATCTAAGGCTGAGGCAAACTTATAGAAGTCGTTATACTTGTCCATATGGATATTCACTTGCAATAGCATAAGAGATCAGCATACCGCGAGTCTGGATCGTGCACATATTCAAAGTGTCCCTCAACCATATGCATGTCAACCAAATCAGCGAAAGCGAAGTCTTAGCACTCGAATTTCACATATCATTGAGTCTTGGATCGTGCACACGTTCAAGGCATCCCTCAAACATATGCATTCAACTAAACTTAGAGATAGTAAAATCGGACAAGCTACTTGCGAAAATCTCAAGGGTTCTCATTTTATGATTCACAATGATACTTCCGATAGGGTCAATCAAATCCAAATCATTTTCCATTCCAACCAAACCATGTATTTGCACTACCCTTAAGCACGATCTATCCGGTCTTCCGACTAGCGTCTATCCGTTCTGGTCAAACATAGCACACGTTACCGTTCCAAGTCTAACCCTAAGTCTTGTTGCCCCAGTTCTATAGCTTGTTCAAGCAATATGATAAAGTCGGTCACACAGGTTCTTTCACTCGGCACAGGGTCGCCTGTCTAATTACTAGGTCAGCTCACAAGGTCATAGGTACAAGTACAAGCATACGATTCATCGTGCAAATTCGTCGCACGATGCTCGCCCCAATTTCTAGGGTCAAACCATTGTTCATTTGTACGGAGTATTCTATCCAAACTCGTTTCACTCAGATTTCTAAACATCGAGCACAGATCATCCTACTCATTACACGTTCGTTTGCACTGGGTTCGAGTCCGTTCAGTAAAATCCATAATATATCCAAGTTGTTGGACAAGCCTAGTGATTTGCATAGTCTATCTCTCTAAACATGTATGATAGAATTTCTATCCATTCCAAGTCTAAACCACCAAGCCAAGATTTAATTCTAACCTTTTGTTTATAACTCCAAGTCGTCCAACCTGATTCATGTATCCGTTCACGAAATTATCAAGCGTGATTTATTCCAGGTTCTAGGCTACCTTATTCCTGAAACTTTTTCGATCACTTGCATTCAAAATTCGTCCTATCGTGCCGAACAAAAAGTCAAGACGATCCATCAGTTGTCACGCTCCGGTCTCCCGCAAGTTCGATCACCCTCGTTGGACGTGAGATCACCACGCCAATGCTCCAGCTGGATGATCGTCCTAATCCGGACGTGACGCATGTACGAGCATAGAGTTACGCTCGCACAAGACAAGAACGTTTGAACGTTATGGTTTTCATCGAAACGATCAAGAAACCTTATATTTTTACTTTGCTCCATCCAAGTTATATATAAAATCCACCAAGTCATGTTCATTCATGCAGTGATTATAATTCGTCTACTAAAATCATCCAATTCAATGTTACCATTCGGTAGATCCATTGCCTTACTTCCAACATTCCTCAAGCAACTATGTTTCAATATTCAAGCCCAAGTCTATTCCATTTTTGATACGTTCTATTCATCGAATTCGTTTGGAATAATCACCGAACATGTTTTCGTGAGTTCGATCATCCCCGCCGTACGTGAAATCACCACGCCGGCGCTTCCGCAGGATAATCGTTCTCGTTGGGGACTGATCTCGAATGTTATCTCTTCGAACTAGATTTCAAGATCGTTCTTCCAAACTCCAAGCCAAATCCGTTATCGCTTATCTCTTTCATTGAACCACAATATTTATTCTCGGGCTAATTTCTATTCAAGCGATATTTCATCCAAGTTCAATCTGTTTGTTTCAATCCGAAATCGCTTGCATAATTCTTAAGTTTCCAATAAGTTTCCTTAACCAAGATATTGATTTCCATTTTCGTGAATCCCAATTCGATATAAGCCTTATTGTTTGTTCAAGGCATTCTCCAATCGTTTAAACCGACTATCGCACGAGACGTATGAATCCGTTTGGACATTTCTAAATGATCCATACACCACTCGGAATTGAGTCACCCAATTAAATCCTCAATCGACGTTCGCATTAATCACTAGCATTTCACCAAGTTTTTCTCAGAATTTATGCACGATACTTAGGTATCGCCTGATAATCTTAGTCTCGTATATATCCTATTGATAGTCATCCAAGTAAACCATATTCGATTTGTATCTTCTGACACGAAATACCGTTTGAGCTATTTTCCAAAATCCAAGCACAATTCTCTATGTTCGCCTAAGCGATAATCTGATAATATTTCTATCGATTGTCATTCTAAGTCTGACTTGTCTTATTCCTGAACGATATTCGAATCTCGTTGCAACTTAGCTTGCACCAAAGGGTCTTGGCGCGCGATACTCTACACAACTTAGCCGAAAGGCTGTGTGCATAGCTAACTGTTCGGGCAATATTCGATTTCGTACACTAACCGGTTGGGTAATCACGTATAGGCATTCAGGTTCGCACATAAGTCGTGATTCTAGTATGAGTTTATTCCCAAAGGGTCTAGCACAGGTTGGCACAAAGGCCTTAACATTGTAGCGCACCGTTCCCCCTATTCGGGGAGCACGGCTAAGAAATACTTGGTATCGTTCGATCGGGACAGATTGAATCAAGATCATTTTCTCGTTATGGATTGGTTTCTTCGGAATCAGGTCCCACATTCAACGGATCATGCCTCAAGGAAGTACTCGGCGGCAGAGTCGAGAGGGACCTTTCCGTTGTGCTGGTTTCCTTGTCCGTTTTCGATGTCGTTTTGTTGCTTTCTTGTTGGTTTTATGACTTGCGTTTTCTTGAACGGTTTCGATGGATTTCATTGCCTTCGTTCTTAGGATTTCGCATTTCATATCGAACCCTTGGAGGCTGGAGCAGGAGATATTGATCATTTGTTGGTGCGTGCAGGTGATCATGTAGGCGACGCGCAAGCGGAGTCTTGAAGTTCTCCCATTTTCTCTCCCAGTTCACCAACTTGTGAGTAACTTTACTTCGATTAGCGCCCTTCTTTCAAGTCTCGTTCTTAATAAATTGACTCATTTGTGCATCCCGATCAACGATACCAAAACAATAAAAATTGAGTCAGAATGAAGAAGTAGACTTAAAACACTTATAATGCGTCACATAGAATTCTCAACGATCACATTGATGCGTGCTTGTCCGTTATGCATTTATATATATTCATATTTCAGTTATAGCTAGAACTTATCATTTATAACTGTACAAATGTGTAGTGCAAATAATTGAAATGTGATCACTTGAGAAGGTAGACTATGCCAAATGCAGTGTGCTAAATGTAGATTGTACATTCTTTTGGCTTGAAATGCTTTATCTATTAACGTAGTATCGATACGTGGTTTGGTCGGACAACTTGTGCACAAGGTTTAGTTCCTGCGAACGTTTTCCAGGGCTCTGGGGCCGATTCGTTCTGGGCGGAACTCGGATAGCTACGCTAGCAAGACTAGCACGGGTAATGCGGAGCCTTGTAGCGGGGCTTGCTACCCGCGCTGCAAGGGTCACTGTCTTACTGTAGCTATTGTCCACGGTGGCAACGTGTGCCATGATCCAACATATTATTGCATTATTTACTCAAGCTAATGATGTCTTCTTGACAGGGAAGAACATGGTAAGTCTTGTACAGGTGGGCGTATCGCCGTAGGTAAAAAGCCACCGAACGGTGGCACAGTTATTAAGTCATATTTTTATATGCATTGCATGTTGTAACTCGAACTAGGCAAGATAGAAAGTTCACATAAATAATATGTTCGCCTCACCTGAATATTGTGTCGATTTGGTTAGTTGGGTTAGCTCACCCTCACCGGTACTTTTTAAAGTACTGACCCTCGTTGCAGCAGGTTTCCCGAGCCCAAGCGACGCGGCAAGGAGCTGAAGCTTTCCTCCCCCAACCAGTCCAGTACTCGACGTACCCCATTCGTGACTTTTGGAACTTGTACAAAACAACCGGAACCCGTGCAACCCTTTTATGCAGCTCCGAGGAAAGGTGATAGTTTCGCCAGCAGGTGTCTATAATATTTTGAAGTTTTAGTAAAGGATGTGATGTCTGGAACGGCTATCTCATTTTGTATCCAAGTTGTAAACCCGTGTGGCATCCTTATTACTTTTGAGTCAGGAGTCTGTAACCAGATGTTCATTATCAATAAAAAGAACTTTTCTATGCCCTAGAATGTGTGATCTTATTTGCGTACTCTGTTGCATGTGTTCTAAAAAAAAAAATATCATTATGCCTAGGCCTTGTGCACGCGCGCCTTACGCGTGCATGGCATCACGTCCGACGGACGATTATCGATTTAGCGAAAATCGGGACGTGACAAACGTCACAATTTCGTACAATCAATCATATCATTCAAATACACTTTTGAAAGTATTTAGACTCATTGTTTGGAACATTCCATTGGGTCAACGAGAGAGAGCGAATGCCGAGCTTTCGAAACTGAGAAAATCGAAACGAAGTCCAAAGACGTAAAGCCATGCTCTGATACCAATCTGTCACGCCCCGATCTCCCGCAGTCTAATCGGCCATCCCCGTTAGGCGAGAATCACCGCGCCAGCGCTCCCGCGGGACGATCGCTTGGCCCATCCGGACGTTATGTCGCAAAAGCGTAACGCTCGTGCAAGGCCGTGGTCCATGCTGGCGGTAAGGTCTAAGCCACAGAGTCACACAGATTATCCGAGTGCAGCGGAATTATAAACGCATAGGCGATTGGTAACAAGTTCACATAGTCGTTGATAGCGGAAGCATTGAATAACACAAGTAGAAGTAAAATAAACTTTTTATTGATATTGAACAAGTGTTACAGGCGGCGCATAGCCGAGATTACAAGTCGCTCAAGCCTATTTCTGAAACAGTAAAAGCGTGCCAAGTGGCTACATTTGTGGAATGATACATAGGCGATGTTCCAATATTATGTTATGTATATGTGCTTCAGTTCCGGACGCAACGCTCCAAGGCTTCAGAGTGAATTCCACGTCTTAGCACGCACGAACGAGGCATCCGCACCGAACGAGGTTCTCCCGCACCCTGCAAGCAATCTGGTGGGTTATCAGTACATGAATGCACTGGTGGGGAGGCTACTCGCCCGCTCGACAAATCCAAACACGTTATATAGGTTCCGTGTACCATCTATTAAGTTATCTTTCTAATATTGCCTTAGGATCAGTTTCGTGGCAAGGATGAATAGCCTAACTCGTGTGGCAGTGCACTGTGCGATATAAGAGGAAAAACGACGTGACTTACCAACTTACCATTTGTCCTTCCCTGTCCAAACCAACTTACCATATATATATGAATTCAGGGACATTAGTATATCCAAACACAAGTGTTTCAGGCAAGATTTTATTTCGGGTGCACGAGCATACAGTTATCCAGAAGTGTTGCAGAGGATGTTCTAGTGTTCCATATATACAATTGTGTTATGATTGTTTAGGTGTTTCAGATGTTCTCGATACGATGCAATGACTCGCACGTGGGTTGCCGCTAAGCGATGATGACTTATCTATATGAATGGTCACTGGCATGGCCATAATGGACTGGTCATGACGAGGATGGCAAGCAACAAGAGCACAGGATGCGCTGCAAGCCATCCAAGCCCGGCACGAGATGACCACACACGAAGCTTTGTCCGGATCGGATCGGTGCCAGTGCCCCAGCGACCGTCCGCAGAACTTATACCCTTGTGCACAAGTTGTCCGTGACATGCAAGTCTCTAAGGTCTTCCAGATTCACGAGATGTACGAGATACACAAGATACTTGAATCTTGATTCTTGCTCTGAACGTGTATTGCTCCACGAGCTGTGTTCCTTGTTCCTTGATTTGCTTGACATGATTCTCGTTCAGTGTTCAACTTGCCTTGATGCATTCCCTTGGTTCGGAGACTGCATTGGATAGTTTCAAGTTTACACATGCACGGAACGACTATTGGATAGTCTTCCGGGGAACTTAGATGAAATGCAAGACAAGATAGTATTTACTTGATTTTTGCATGCAAATTATATGACAAGCATTGAATCGAGGCAACGAGTACAAGTTAACATATAAGCAGGCAAGCATTGCATTCATAAGAAAACATAAGCATTTATGTTTGCTCGAACCTAAGGGTAAGCCGAGGAGTAAAACCGTAAAGGGACATACCGAGCGACAAAATCTAGGGTCGTGAAGTGTAGCAAGTAAAGCAGTGCACTACGAAGAGTATAATGTTCTACTCGAGACATAGCGGGGTCTAGTTGCACAAGGCAAATGTAGCATGCGAGGGTCTGATTATAAGCGAAGTTTCATTTCCATGTTCTAACACAAGCAATACAAGTTGGGATTATTCCCTTAGCTAGGTGCGTTGGATTCTTATTAGCATGCAGGGGGTGATTCACCCACCTTAGCGATAATTCGCCTCGGTCGAGCGATACTCCGAGTGAGCCTCTGAAATCCTAAGCCGAAACTCCTAAAGGGCCAAGTCTGAAAATCCTTTTTTTTTGCCTCAAACGAGTATTCTCGCTGAGCAAAGCGAGTCGGAACATTGCACTTTTGCCGTTTGAATCGGCAGTCCGCTTGAGCGGAACGGGTCTTTCCAGGTATGACGAGAGAATCGAGCATTCTCGTCCTACCAAACGATCCTAGCCTCATCCAACCAACTATCCATAACCATTCTCCAACTATAGCCCAAGGCACCATCTCAAGTTATCCCCATAGGCACTATGTCGTTTCGACACAATACTCTAATTGGTGCAACATCCCTCAATCTGAAAAGTCTGTGGCACAATGCCTCAATAGTGGCACAATGCCCTCACCAATGCAGTTGTCCGGTTTCGAACAATTGCACGCGTCCAACTTGATACTCGTGCACGGATGCACGCTCGCTCGTCCGTCCGAAGTGCCTCGATGTTCCAACCAAGATGATCCACTCAAGCTCCGACTGCCTACTCAAGCTCCAACTTTCCAACGCAAAACCAACTCAAGCTACAAATTATATCCAACCAAACGACGTACACTCTATGCACGCCACAGTGTAGTGATTTTCAAGTTCCAGTCCAAGTGTTCAAGCCATTACGTGTGTTCCATATTATTAGGCATGAAGGAGTAGAGGAGAAAGGACAGAGCCCACTCACCAAATCTGATTTTCGTTAAGCACCCTACCTTGCCGATACGGCCCATCCCTTGAACCCGTGGTCCGATGCAAAGCACGATCTATTCAATTGGTATGACCGTACGAGCAGGTCGTGCTCTCCAAATCATCCGACCGATCGGACTAAGGAATACGACATTATCGCTCCAAATCCTGGTATCTCAATACTGCACTGAACGAACACCTGAATCCATCGAACTCCGCTTGCAATCTGCACATAAAACCAACTCAAATCAATACTTGTTCCCAAATCTAACAAATCAAAATGTAACCAGCTATTGCCTCGTTCAATCCGACTCAGCGTAATGTATCGTGCGGTTGCGGGGCGTTACATAATATACCACTTAGAATCAGGTTTGTCCTCGAACCAAACCAGTATCCATTCCTTATCGCATGCCGCTTGCCCAATTCATAACTCTGCTCCACGCAACTCACATTCTCTTAATCCAGACTCAGCTTCTCGCTCGCGCTGAACGCTCGCACAAATTCCATATTCCCATATACTCTTTGCAGCTCAATACGAATTCCTCATATCGCTTAGTTTTGGATCATACACATATTTAAGGCGTCCCTGAAATACATGCAATTCTGTCGAGCTTAGCGATAGCGAATTTGGACTAGTTACAAGGGTATCTTTATGTCCGAGGCATTCATTCGCTTTACTCCCAATTGAACCAATCCTGACATTCATTCCATAACTCATTCGCACAAGCACTATTCTCAAATACAATAATTTTTCACTGACGATCTTCCCACCTGAATCGAATCAGTTCGTGTTCCAACTCAATCCATCCAACTATTTCTGAATCCACATTAGCAACATCCAAACTCAACTAACCAAACTCTAGCATGACTCTAATCGCACAATGTTCTGCAAGCATCGTCTCCAAATATTATCTCGTGCTCCGAACGATCATCACAACTGATACTACCCCAGCTAGGCGACTTACCCAAATATCAAAACTTGCTCTTAGATCAGCTTTAGCCAAATACCTCTTCCTCAATCTCAATACCTCACTGGGTGAACATCTATATTGAGGTTCATGTGATCCATGAAGATTTCGTCGCCACGCCATAGGGATAGTGTCGCCACGATTTCAACGTGGACACACTCGCCACAATTCCTAGGTCGCGCATGGAATAGTTCTTCGCGCTGCTTCTACTGCCTCGAAGCACAGGATATCACATTCGCCTTCCGTATGAGCATGCATCCCAGACTAAGTTCCGATGCATCTTGTAGATCTTAGGCACATCTGTCCCTTCCAATATTGCAATGATTTGATCTGAACGAGCCGCTGCTTTAACTTCATAAGCTAGTTTCACAGTCGTCAATTCATATGAATGTTATTCCCTTCCGGGGCACGAGTCAAAGACGATGCCATCTTAAAAAATCTGCGACTTCGAATCTCATCAGTTGACATAGGCCATTTCCACCATCGCTTCGGTCTTCCGGCTGCATCTTCAGCTGAAGGCTATCCCAAGGATCTCTCAAATCCAACATTTAGTCACTAAGGCCAATCTCTAACACACACTACTCACATCCATCCTCGACGCATTCCCAAATGCGCTGCCGGTCGTTCTATGGGTCTACAATATTAATCCCTGATTTGGCGGTCAAGTCGCTAGAGTCAGCTGTCCCGAAGCTATGCTCAATAATTGTAAGTCATCACGATGGACAGTTACTACGAACCATGCGCCGCCGGTCGTTCTATGGGTCTACAATATTAATCCCTGATTTGGCGGTCAAGTCAGTAGAGTCAGCTGTCCCGAAGCTACGCTCAATAATTGTAAGTCATCACGATGGACAGTTACTACGAACCATGCTATATCTCCTCTGCAAATCTGAGCCATAATCCAACCATTCCATCCGAACAAACTTATGACTCTGAGAACTTCATGCACTACCTCTGACGAATCTGTCAACCAAACGCCACTTAACCATCTAGAGTCTTACTATCTATCCAAGCCACAAATCGAGAACTGCGCTCGTTGAAACCGTCTTCCATCACTCCGTCGTTTTGCCCTGAATCTATCAAAATTTTCGAAGTGCCATGTTCGACTTCTCGCACTACCACTTTCAACAATTCCTGAAACAATAGACTTGCTCCAATCGTTATCCATATGGCAGCTTCACATTGCCTCGTCCAACTTGCTCGAGCAGCACAGTATTTTTCTCCAACGTTGCTCTCTCGTTTAGCTATCTTCAAAAGTCCATCTGCCACAATTCTTGCTCTCGTTCCATTCCTTCGCCCGTCTTGATTTTTCTATTTTTCGATTAGTCCACTCTCTCAATGACTCGTGCGTCAGTTCCAACATAAATCTCAAATCCATATTGCCTTTACTTGTTGCCTCAATCTGTCTCAGTACTGCAAGTGTTAACTTCCAATCTGACTTAACATCAACTAGACTTGCCTCATGCCCGTTTATGTCTTTCGGAGAATCCGTCTACCATCGTTGCACCATTTCGTCAAATTTTACTTCCGCTAAACCATGAGTCCAACTTCTCAAGCGCCAATATCCAAAATCCTTCAAGTCCGTACGAATCCATCGCATTACCCTTCCAAATCAGATCGTGTTTCATTACTCAACCAACAGCTCCAATGTGTTGCCAAAATTCGTAGTCCGTGCTCGCTATCCTTCGATTTACCCATCACTCGCTCAAGCGTATCCCAACTGTTCGTTCCTCAACCTAAACTCTTTTGCATCCATGAATGCTCCACCGAACTTCCAAATCGTGCAAGCGAACTCTGATATTCAGCTTTCCATCTGATCGATCTCCACTTGTTTCCAATACTTGGTCCGCATCAATCCTTTCAAATTCCAAACACTTTTTTCATTGCTTGTTCGGTTCTCGTCCATCACTCAAGTCCAATGATACCATTTGCACAAGTCCGTTCTTGATTTCTCAAGTCTAATGTATCGAAGAATACCTGAGTCAAATTCTATTGCACCATATACCACTTGGAAATAGAGTCGCCCTCGCGCTTACTCTGCGTCGACGAACGTCTATTCCAAATCGACTATTCTGGGGTGATCCTGTCGATCGCAACCAACATTCGCTTGCTCCATGTTCCATTTCCTAACTCAACCGATGTGCACCAACCAACTTATATTCCTGCTATCCGCATCCGTTGCGGCAAATTCCATTGATGTCTATCCAAAATATTTCAATGCCACGCTCACTATGTGATATACCATATACCACTCCGAATCCAGTCACTCCTCATGTCACAATTCTTTGCACTGATCCAAGATCCGTTCGAACCATCCATTATGCGTGATCCTGCCATCCCCAACTCAAGTCTGATACGAAACTCAGCCAACGCATGAACCATCCAACTCTTCCATCAATCTCGCTATGCAACTTGTGCCATGTTCTATTCTCAATACTTCTAACTATTCTCAAACCGTCCGATATTTTCGCTACACGAGCAACCCGTGGAACGATCTCTTCCAAGTAATCCAACCCAATACCCAACTATTCCACACATTTGCTGTATGAGCAACTCGTGCAACGCTATCCTGATATCCCCTAGCCAACTCAAACTTGCTCAGTCAATGCTCTCTGTGATATACCCAGCCAAAAATCAAACTCCATCCAACACATTCGCTACACGAAACTCGTGCAATGATCCATTCTTATCCGATGCTTCTACTCACAACGTGTCACATAACCAATCTCGTCTGCCAACCAACTGCTCCACTGACGCAACCAGGAATCTCTCCTAACGACAAGCCAAACAACGCAACGACACCTCTCAACTTGCTGCACAAATGTAACAATGCTACACAACTTGCTGCACGAATGCAACAACGCCCAACGATACTAAGCGATCTAACGAAAACCAACGAAGAACATGCACCCACAACCAACAAATATGTAGACTTATTGCATTAAACATCCAATGCGGCACCAAGTAGATCCAAGAGCTAAACGACACGCGGAAGCTATTTAGAGTTTGTGATGAAGCGAAGGACAAAGTTCGAGGAAATAAATCGGACGCTCTGATACCAATATGTCACGTTCCAATCTTCCGCAAGCTCAATCGTCCTCGCTGAACGTGAATCACCACGTTGCAGCGCTCCCGCAGGACAATCGTTCTCATCGGGACGTGATGTTGTACGAGCCTGGAGTTGCGCTCGCACAAGGCGATATTGTCAAACATCAAAGTTATCATCGAAACGACCAAGTTGCAGCGAAAGTCAAGTACTGTGTACCAAGCACACATCAGAGTATCCGCTGCGAAGCTCTCGATAGGGTCCAATGGAAATGCCATAAAGGATAATGCTACAAAGGCAATGCAATACTCTTGCTCTTTCTCTTGTCCACAAAGGTACTTATCGTTCATACTTCATGTCCCCTATATCCAAGCAGTGCCACTACACCCCTATATCCAAGCAGTGCCACTACACCTGCGTACCTGAAATAATGCCCATAAACGTGGGTCAGTACATAGTCGTACTGGTGAGCGGGGTAACCCACTCGTCTAAACTGACACTAAGTAGATAGTGAATGCAAATAGTTATATGGTGATCTTTCTACTTGAATCCTAGATTCATTTCATGGCAGAGGTATGACATGTTAAGGAAAACTGAAAAGCAGGTTAAGCATGCAAGCATTCAACTCAAGCAAAATATACAAGCAGATATATCCAACTCAAAAGGAAACTAGCATGCAAACCGTCCTACTCAAACCCAAGCAACGCGTGAACCTATAGAATCATAATCCAAGTCTCAAAATACATCCTCAAACGATGCCACAATCCAAGTCTTATTAATCTAATTATCGATATGCACACTCTTGCCGAGATAAGGTGGCCGCCGCCTACACGAAAAGTACAAACCAAAACAAAGCAAACCAACTCTTATCTATACGAAGTCACTGGCCAAGCCATAAAGGACTGATCAACTGCAGTTCTACCCAATCCAGCGCTGAGTAACTAGCCCGTCTGGTCGTATCGAACTGGCGGCACCGCGCCCAAGGCATGTTGCCATTTGTCTCCTCCATGGCCGAACAGTCTCGGTGCTCCGGAGCATATCCCGTTCGAGAAAATCAAATCCTGTGCGCAACAGGTTATCCGTGACCGATGCAAACTCCAAGTAGGTATGACGAGAGAATCGAGCATTCTCGTCCCACCAAACGATCCTAGCCTCATCCAACCAACTATCCATAACCATTCTCCAACTATAGCCCAAGGCACCATCTCATGTTATCCCCATAGGCAATATGCCGCTTCGACACAATACTCCAATTGGTGCAACACCCCTCGCTCAGAAAAGTCCGTGGCACAATGCTCTCACCGATGCAGTTGTCCGGTTTCGAACCACAACTGCACGCTTTGCTTGACAAAGCGCCCAACTTGATACTCGTGCACGGATGCACGCTCGCTCGTCCGTCCGAAGTGCCTCGATGTTCCAACCAAGATGATCCACTCAAGCTCCGACTGCCTACTCAAGCTCCAACTGCGCAACGCAAAACCAACTCAAGCCGCAAATTATATCCAACCAAACGTCGTATACTCTATGCACGCCACGGTGTAGTAATTTTCAAGTTCCAGTCCAAGTATTCAAGCCATTACGTGTGTTCCATATTATTAGGCATGAAGGAGTAGAGGAGAAGGGACAGAGCCCACTCACCAAGTATGATTTCCGTTAAGTACCCTGCCTTGCCGATACGGCCGATCCCTTGAACCCGTGGTCCGATGCAAAGCACGATCTACTCAATTGGTATGACCGTGCAAGCAGGCCGTGCTCTCCAAATCATCCGATCGATCGGACTAAGGAAGGCATTATCGCTCCAAATTCTGCTATCCCAATACTGCACTGAACGAACACCTGAATCCATCGAACTCCGCTTGCGATCTGCACATGAAACCAACTCAAATCAATACTTGTTCCCAAATCCAACAAATCAAAATGTAACCAGCTATTGCCTCGTTCAATCCGACTCAGCGTAATGCACCGTGTTGTTGCGGGACGTTACGGAGACGCCCCCGAATTTTTGCACAAAGCAGTCAACAAGAAAGATGCGTAAGCTGAAAAAATTATTGTATGGACTCAAGCAATCTCCTCGGGCCTGGTTTGAAAGATTCAGGAAGGCTGTCACATGCATGGGGTACAACCAGACCAATGCAGATCACACAGTCTTCTTCCGACATGCGAGAGACCACGTCACCATACTTGCAATATATGTAGATGATATAGTGATCACAGGTGATGATAATGATGAGATTACCCAGCTGAAGTCAAAACTTGCCAAGGAATTTGAAGTAAAGGACTTGAGAATGATGAGGTATTTTCTCGGAATCGAGGTGGTTCGAGGAAGAGATGGGATCGTCCTCTCTCAGAGGAAGTATGTACTAGATCTGCTCACAGAAACTGGTATATTGGGATGTCGATCAACAGTCACTCCAATCGATCAGAAAGATAAGTTGGGACAGAGACAGGAGAGCCGGTTGATCGTGAAAGATATCAGAGACTTGTAGGCAGATTGATTTATCTAGGCCACACTCGTCCTGATATCTTATTTGCTGTGAGTGTAGTGAGTCGCTACATACATGACCCAAGGAAGAGCCACATGGATGCAGTTTTCCATATTCTGAGATATCTGAAGGGGGCTCCTGGAAGAGGGCTATGGTTCAAGAACAACGGACACGTGGATGTTGAGGGTACTGCGATGCAGATTGGGCAAGCTGCATGGACGACAGAAGGTCTACCTCAGGTTACTGTGTCTTTGTGGGGGGTAACCTAGTCTCATGGAGAAGCAAGAAACAATCTGTGGTAGCATAATCAACCGCTGAAGCAGAATATAAAGCTATGGCTCTGGGAGTGTCAGAGTTGTTGTAGGTAAAAGCAGTGCTAACATAGTTGAAGCTGGACCAGGGAACACTATTGTGCCTTCTGAGTGACAGTCAAGCTGCACTAAGTATAGCTAACAATCCAGTTCAGCATGACAGAACAAAGCACATCGAGATTGATCGGTTCTTCATCAACGAGAAGCTAGAGAAAGGGATATTAAAGCTCGATCGTGCTCGCTCAGAAGAGCAAGTCGCAGATTGTCTTACCAAGGGTCTTAATTCATTGAGTCTTTCTAAACTATGTGACAAGATGGGGATTATTGATATCTATCATCCATCTTGAGGGGGAGTGTTGAGAGTATTAAAGAGTTTTAGTCCCACATGGAGTAGAGTAGTAGAGAGAGGAGTTAGCATCTCCTATATATATGTAGCTCCACATCAATAATAAACAAGTCAAGTATTCTACTAAATATCTATTGGTAGTCCAAGCCAACACCTCAAGATAACAACTACAACACACAAATGTCCCAAACATTTTGAGTTGGCTACATGAAACTTCTCTTTTATTCAACTCTTTTGAGAGCCATCTCTTATCTAACATAAGCTGATACCTACACATTTAAACTATCTTGTTCATACAATGTTATAATTTGATTGTTAATTTCTTATGGTTCGGTGATGCAAACCTATAGATTATTTTAAGGAACCCTAATAAACTAGATTGGTGGTTTGGTTGTGTGGAAATAGTGGATAACAAAGAACTTTGGAGGGAAGAAGTCCAATAAATTTCTCTTTCTCTAACCAGGTGAAAGTGTACAAAGTTTTGAATCCCAAGTTGAGATTACAGGCGACAGACTCCCTTTTATAGACAAAGGGAACCCTCAAAGTAAGAAAGAAATGACACTACCATTTTCTTTTACTCCCTAGATTAGGAAACATTACATGGGGTCGTACTAGGGGAAAACAGAACTTAGAAAACCCTCAATCTGACTGAAAACTGATGTTGATGTGTCTGCTGCTGCTGCCACGACCAGTATACTGCCAATTGTACTGTGCAATCTACCACCGGTTTCCTGAGAGTTAGAGGATAGCAAAGTAAAACGTGCACAAAGACTGCCTAGTCTACTGTGCAATCTACTGCCTGTGTCCCTAAAGTTACAGGACAGTGCAGTAGAATATGCAAGAAACTGGTTGATTTTACAGTCAACTGTGGCCTGACCTCCTCTCCTCACTTTTTGTTGCTATTTCATGGCCGAGCTCCATCATTCGTATATGTCCTCCTCTAACTTAGAACCTAGCCTTTACTTAAAGATCCTCCTGTGTCATTCATTTCTCAATTCAATTATAGTATTTCTGTTAGCCCATTGCCTAATCTTTGCTTCACCGCTTGTAGTACTTATCTAATGATGAATGGACATAGCTTGCTTTAAACCAGCATATATGGATAACACTATCTTGTAAATAGGCATTGGCTTTAGATATCTTCACAGAGAAATCCGGAGGGTTAGAAGGGATCTAGAATTAAGAGTACCGATTCTTTAACCAATGTGAATAATAATTAGATTTGTCAGTGCTGCATTTTTCATGGCAGGTTGCACATGTGAATAATGCATTTTCTATGAATGGCCACAGGTTCTCAAGGGCTTGTGTGTGTCTAACAATGGAGCATGGTTGCTGAGACGGGATGACAACCTAGAGTGACATCTGTATACTGGTGATTGATTTTTCTCATGGCATCATTGCCAATTGTACTCTTTTTCTTTTAAATTCATTGGCATCTTTTCAAGGGATCCATCTCCGGTCTTAAATTACCTATCTGTTCTTTGTGCATATGATTTGCAATCATGCACATTTGCAGGCATCTACAAAATTGCTGCAAAAAACAAATATGTTTTCTCTGATAAAAAAGTGAATCTCGTGTGGCTGACTGTGCCTTTCGTCCTGTTTTGCAGTGGCATGTCTGTGTTCATAGGCAGGAGTACATTGTAGCTGTACAAATGGTGAGTTCTTGATCTGACTATAGGTGTTCATAGGCAGTGGCATGTCTGTGTTCATATATACTGAAGGTCGTAAGCATAGGTATCAAGAGCAGCCTAACCATACTCGTAAAGTTCTTGGTTCCTCATTATGCAGAGAATTGCCTTTTGTTGGTTGTCTATATGCAAGTCTTTTACATGTAATTCAGTTAAAACTTTAACTTCCATCAAGACAGTAGCTGGTTGTTAGGATTTCATTGATGTAATCTCACGTTTCCGTTGGGCCACTGTGATTCTGTGAGTTTGAATTCATTCCATATTTTCTCCCTTTTGAATTAAGATAACATGGTTCTTGCAATCAAAGTAAAGTAGCCTAGCATCTGCAACAATGAATTTGAAATTATAAATTTCTATGGTATTAGTGAATTGATGAATTGTCTCTGTAGTAATGGCAGATGAGGGTTATTGGGGAGGTCATGTGATTAAATTTCATGATTTAACATAACATACTAAAAGCAACTCTACATAAGCATAGTAGTATAACACGAGACCTATTATTTCTGTATACCAAGAGGAACCATCTTAACAATGTTAAGTCATTCTTCACGAGAAAATTTTATGCCAATAGCAAAGTCTCTTT
This sequence comes from Iris macrosiphon, assembly GCA_036927795.1. Taxonomy (NCBI): domain Eukaryota; kingdom Viridiplantae; phylum Streptophyta; class Magnoliopsida; order Asparagales; family Iridaceae; genus Iris; species Iris macrosiphon. The sequence continues at coordinate 6,126,252 of JAYESA010000020.1, read as the reverse complement.
GTACATATCTGAATTTACCTACCTCATATCTGCTTTGGTTGCTAAGAAAATGAAGGGAGAAAAGGAAAAGAAAATGAAATCTTATACAAATAAGGTCACATTTAAAACCTGTAATTACTTTTCTTTCCCTCACATTCTACTACACAAAACGTCCTGAAGGACTTTCAAGATTTGCACTATGCTTCTCTACATCATTTCGAAAGCGCAGAAACAAAAGCATTACAAAGGTATGTATGGTTTGATAACTTGAAATATAGATGCTTTCTCCAGAAATAGGTTGGCAAAGCAAATACAGTGACAATGGTGTATGGTATATTTCCATGGCTAATTCTAAAGGCATTCCATATATTGTTGAGGACGGTCCAAATTTTTTTAATTTTTTTTAAAAAAAAATTTAGAAGTTTGCCACTAATTTTTTTTTTTAACTTGAGGATAGTCTTTATTTTCTTGTCCAAATTTTTTTTTCAGTATTGACAGTCCTAAATAATTATGATTGTAGAAAAAAATGATAATCCTTCCTATTGGAAGTACTGTGAACACAGTCCATGGAAGAAGAGAAAAAACAGCAGCAGGGAAGAGATACGGGGGCGGGCGGCGTCGAGGACGGACTGGGGACGGTGGAAGCAACATCAACAACAGCGGAGGCGAGCGGCCTCCGCCTCCCCCCTCCTCCTCCTCCGGCGGATTTAGGGTTAGGATTTGGGAATTTGAAAATTTGTGAAGAGAGCAGAAATTTAGGATAAAGGATTTTGGAAAAAAAAAAATTGGAAGGGGGAGGGGGGGTTGGACTTTTTGTAAATTTTGGACTGTCCTAAGTAAAAAATTATAAAAATCTGAACTGTCTTAAAATAATGGACAATAATGGACTGTCCTAAACAATTTTAGGAGTGCCTATAGAATTAGTCTATTTCCATATGCACCTGCAAATATCTTCTGCTTGTAAATGTTTTGATTGCAACAAGAGCACTCATTACCATATAAAGTAACGAGGTTCCACTCGTTAGGTATGATAAATTATCGGATCTATTTGTGAAACATTGCATCTTAATATACGCATCCACACACTCCCATGAACTTGCCAATAGGAAGGATGTCCTAAGGAGTTGACAAGAGCAACATATAAATACTTTTAGGCAGCATACAATGCTGACACAGTTCACGGTGGTATTACAGGCATGTACAGGACAAGCAAAATGGCAACAAGCTAATAGAAGAACCAAAAAGGGAAACCAGTCCTAGCCGCACCAGTAAGCCAGATGCTCATCCTTGCGATGACTACTGACAAGACCTCCACACTGCAAACAGATGAAGCTGCTTCCATCCGAGAACGCATCCAACATAATCTGCTTCCTGCCACTCATTGCAAGTATAGACACATCGTTCAGGTGCGCAGGTGGCATACCAGCCCCAGGGGCGTGCGGTTGTAACAGTTGTGGTTGGTGAAGAACTACAGGCTGGGCTTCAGCTATAGCACACTCAGCAAATAAGGAGGCCAGTTCCTCCGCAGCAGCATTTGCTTGCAGTTTGTTCCTGTAAAGCTCTCGAGCACGTTGCAGGGTTTGAAACACAGCCTGCTCCCCTCCATGTGACTTCATCGCAGCCATAACCTGTGTTCAAGCCTGTTAAGTCAGTCCAAAAGGAAAAGAAAAAAGGAAAATAAAAGTCAAGTTAGGAAAGGAAGTAGGTCTTTTAAACCCACTTAACCCACTATGGAATCAGCAGCATACGAGGTGATAAGCACAGGTTTTGTTTAAATTGTGATTATAATAATGGGGAAATCAGAAAGAAATGCATCTCCAACTTCTCATTTCACTACCTTTAAATGGAAACTAATTTGGAAGAGAAATCTAGCTGCAGGTTTCTCCTGAATTTTCTCACTCAGCACCCGTGTTAAATAAGCACAATGGAGTTCCTTGAGTAACTTGCACTGACTTGGAGAGAAAAAAAAAAACCTCTCCTTAATTACCATATTTAAACTTGACCCTCACTGAAACGATTTAATCAAATAAGTATATAATTTAGGATCGAAGGTTACTAATACTTGTGAAGTTGCCTTGTACTAGAAATGGCTTAGTAGTATAGATAACAAAATCTCAATGAAGAACAATAGCAATCAATGTTTAGATGTTCGTATTTTTACAAACCAAAAATCATAGCCTGCCACTCATACGAACAAGAGTACTTGATTTAAGAATACACCTTTTTCTACAGGTTTGTATAATATCATGAGTACCAAGTGAATCCATATATTTATCTTGTATATGTTGTTAGTCACGAGGCTTAATCAAAGATGGTAGACCAGAGGCCACGAACAGAGGTTCACCAAAACTTTACAGTCTACTCTCTGTTTGATCCTAAAGTTGTAGTCGAGACTCAAAAGTTCACGCAAACAAGTTTGCCCTCTGAAGAACTCGATGCCAACAAAGAAATATATATATATATATATATATATATATATATATATATATAGTAGCGATTACAACTCCTTCTGGATCATAGAACTCAAGAACCAAAACTTCCTTGTAAATGCAGTTGCAATTGGGACAGCGTTTACAACAAAATAGAACTCGTTCTTCCTTACAAAAGCAGCTGCAATTGGGATAGAACGTTTGCAACTAGAAGAAGAAAGGAGAAGAAGGTAGAATAAAAATTATTCTTGATGGGAATCTCTCGCAAGTTCGATCGTCCCCGCTGGACGTGAGATCACCACGCCAACGCTCCCGCAGGACAATCGTTCTCATCAGGACGTAATATCGTACGAGCCTGGAGCTGCGCTCGCACAAGGCAATGGCGTCAAACGTCAATGTTGTCATCGAAACGACCAAGTTACAGCGAAAGCCAAGTATTGTAACAAACAAGATCACAATCAGATAATACGCAGCGAAGCTCTCGAATGGTCCAAATGAAAATGCCACAAAGGAGAATGTCACAATGGCTTGCAACACTCTTGCTCTTTCTTTTGCTCACAAAGGTACTTATCATTCCATGCACCATGTCCCGTATATCCAAGCTGAGCCACTACACACGTGTACCTGAAAATAATGCCCACAAACGTCGATCAATACACAACCGTACTGGTGAGCAGAATAACCCACTCGTCTAAACCGACACTAAGTAGAATAGTACATGGAAGCAGTTATTACATGGTGGTCTTACTAGTTACTTAGATCAATTTTATATCTTGGCATGGCATGCATTGAAAGCAGTGAAATAAGTTAAGCATTGAAATCATATAAACACACTAGCATGCAATCTCCTATTCGCACAAGCAGCTAAGCCTGCAACAGGCTACCCAAATCGCAAAGATAAAGCACAAAACATATCGAACCATGCTACAATCCAAGTCTTATATTCCATCAATGCGCACTCTTGCTCGAGCCAAGGTGGCCGCCCGCCGCCTACTCAAACGCAACAATCTCAAACCGGTACCTATCTATATGAAGGTCACTGGCCAAGTCATAAATCACATATATACAAATGCGGGTATCCTTCCAGTATATTTGGTTGCAACGCCTCAACTGTAGTTTCCGCAAATGTCTCGTGCCGAAACACAAGTTCAAGTAAGCGATGTGCCATCCATCTGAAGCTTGCAACACCTCAGTTGTATGTCTCGCTATATCGTGCTCCAAGAGCACTTCCAAATGTTTCCCCCATGACAAACGTTCCTAGTGGTCCGGTGCCTATCCCGTTCGAGGAAACCAAACCCTGCGCACAGGTTGTCTGTGACCATGCATCGAAGAAATACAGGTATGACGAGAAATCCAGCCTTCTCGCCCCACCAACGATACTCGCCCCGTTCCATCTGATTCACCAACCCGTTCTCAAATTTTAGTCCAATGCACCATTCTCAAATAATCTCTAGTAGGCACCATGCCGCTTCTCGACACAGTGCTCTGATAGGTGCAACACCCCTCGCTCTGAATGCTCCGTGGCACAATGCCCCAACAGTGGCACAATACCCTCTCCGATGCAGTTGTCCGGTTTCGAACCACAACTGCACGCTTTGCTTAACAAATCGTTCCAACTTGAGACTCGTGCGCAACGCACGCTCGCTCGATGAAGTATCCTCGCTTGGTCCAATCGAAAAGCTCAACTCAACGCCACAAATTATATTCATCCAAACGGCGCACACTTTATGCATGCCACAGTGCGGTGTTTCCCATGTTCCAGTCCAAGTGTCAAAACAATACATGTGTTCCATTTGTTAGATATGAAGGAGTAGAGAAGAAGGGACATAGTCTACTCACTAAGTCTGAATCCGCTAAGCACTTTGCCTTACCGATAAGGCTAATCCCTTGAATTCGTGGTCCGATGGGAAGCACGATCTACTCAATTGGTATGACCGTGAGAGCATGCCATGCTCTCCAAATAATCTGATCCGATCGGACTAAGGAAGATGGCATTACCGCTCCAATCCAGCTATCTATGCACTGGCTCCGAACGAACACACTGATTCCATTCACATAGTCCATGCCTCGGCCAATTGCGAGGCGCTGCTCTGCCCCACTGAACTCCGCACACGATCTGCATATGAAAACAACTCAAATCAATACTTGCTCCCAAATCCAACTCAATGAAATGCAACAAACCATGTCTCATTTCAATCTGACTCAGCGTAATGCATCGTACGGTTGCGGGACATTATATAATCTACCACTTAGAATAAGGTTCGTCCTCGAACCAAACCAGTACTCATTCATCTCTCGTATGCCGCTTGCCCATATTCATAAACTCTGCTCCAAGTAAATCATACTTCATTGATCCAGACTCATCATCTCGCTTCGCGCTGAACGCTCACACACAAATTCAATATTCTCACATCCTCCTTGCAGCTCAATTCGAATTCAACATATCGCTTAGTTTGGATCATACACATATTTAAGGCGTTCCCAAAATACATGTATTTCAACCGAGCTTAGCGATAGCGAATTTGGACAAGTTACAAGGATATATTTATGTCCGAGACATTCATCGCTTCACTCTCAACTGAACCGATCCTAATGTTCATCCCACAACTCATCGCACGCGCTATTCTAAAAACGATGATCCTCCACTGACGATCTCTTCACCTGACTCAATTCAATCCGTGCTCTGACTCAATCCATTCTCTAGCGATAGTCCCAAACCACCCACGCTTCAAGTCATTGCGCGTCCAAGCACGAGTCTTCTGCAAGGCCCTATCATCCATCTATTTCTGAATTTCTCGCTTGTGTCGTCTGAGCTCAACCAACCAAACTCTAGCATGACTTCAATCGCACCATGTTCCGCTTACTCCATCTCAACGGAGTTACGTGCAATCTACGAAGCCCGCGCATGCGCGTTGTGAAACTCGTCTCACTGTTCTAGTATACGTACTAGATATACGCGTATTATACATGTATAGCTTGCTTATTGCTTAAATTGCTTACATCATGCTATATGTCATTCATGTATTGATTATGTTGTATTTGTAAATTTTTCTTGCATGCTTTGGACCGTTGGTCCCTTGGTTTTCTTGGTGGGTGGCTGTGATGAACCCAGGTGAGAGGCATGGATTATGATTCAATGGCCTACAATCGATCCCTTGGCTATATAAGCAATCACATTCTCTTTCCTTCACTTTTTTTTTCCTTTTATTTCTCTTCCTTCTTTATTTCTTTCCCAACAAAGAGCAGTAGCCGAGCTTGGCCTTAGCCATGAATGACCTTGGTAGTATTATGCTAGAACTTGATCGTAGGCAAGTACATCTTGCCAACAGAAAGAACAACAATGGATCTTGTTTTGATTTTTAGTATAACTTGTTTAATCACTTGATAGGTTTCATTTGCTTAATACTTGGAACTTGTCTCCATGATGATTTTGATTTCCTTGTAGTGTTGCTCATGGAGTCCGAGAACAGCAAGTCGGAGAATGCAAAGTTGGCCTGAGAATTTTACAAAAAGTAAGCAGGGAACCCTTGTCGCATAAGCGAAGTTCCAGTGAGCGCACTTGTGTGTGTTTCACAAATTTCTTAGAAAGTGCACCAAGATATGTTGAGTACTCTAGGCGCATTTCTCTACTCTTATGTACGTTTTGTACTATGACAATTCCTTCAAAAGTACAGCAATCCTACTTGACGCACTTTTGGATGGGTCTGCAAGTCATCAAGAATGTACGCCACTTAAATAGCCAAGTTTGCGCACTTTTCAGATATTGCAGAATTGGCACACTTTGGTGAAATTTTCTTATTGGCGCACTTTGTTGCTTCTGGAAAATGGCACACTTTGTTGTGTTGGCGCACTATGTGGCATTCTCCAAAGACGGCGTACTTTGTAGCCCTTCGTAAATTACTTAATGACTAAGAAGTGACTTCTGACCATTCTTGAGAATTGTGTTCTCAAATGCAGTATTGTCTCGACTGTTGTGCCATACTTCGAGACTTGTGTTTTGTCTTTTAGTAGACCTTCATACACTTGTTTGTGTGTCAAACCTTTCTGCTGGCATACTTGATGAAAGTGCGCCAAGTTCATAGCTTGGAGACTTTCATTTATGCGCCAATGATAGATTTATGTGCCAAGCTCCTAGCTCGGCACTTCTATCATTGTGCGCCAAGATCCTAGATGTGCGCTTTAGTATGATTGTGTGTCACCTTTTGCTCGGAGCACTTTTGTATCAAAGTGCGCCAGAACTGTTTGAACTAGTGATTTGTGTGCCAAAACTGTTTTTGGCCATTTGTGCGTCAATATCCGTTTTGGCCATTTGTGTGCCAATAGTGATTTTTGACCTATTGTGCGTGAATGTTGTCTGATTTTATGCGCCATCCCTGAATTGTTAATTTATGCGCATGTATGCCCATATTCTCTTTAATATGCTTAACTCTTGATGATTACCTGGTTCTCTTTTATCCCGTTATTTTAGTTAATCCTGGTGACATTCTTAATATTTGATCTTGATTTTCTGACATGATCTAGTAATTGTAAATCATAAATGAACTCCTGAATCTTGACATGAAACTGATAATCTTGACATGGAACTTATAATCCTGATAGTATCTCGACGAAACGCACTCCTGACATGCTAGAATTTCTTGAACTCAAATGCTTGAACTGCTAAGATAATTACCGTGGTTGATTCACTTGTTTCTATCATGAATGTACTTGTCAAGCTACTGTCATGTCATGTCCTGCATCATGTCTAAGGCAAATTATTGAGCACCACGATCAAGAATTCTTGATAACTTGTCCAGGATAACAACTAGCATAAATGAATTAGAAGCATCTAGAGAGATTTTATGGCTACATGCAATCCCGACATCCCAGCGACACCTGATGGATTTGGAGCTCTCCGCCGTAAGGGGCACACTTTCAGTACACCGTCGAGTGTTACATTACAAGTAAAAATATCTATATATGTTAATTATATTATGTATCCCTTACGTCTGGATGATCCGGATAGTCTTCAGGACATGTGGTTGTATGGAATCTCAAACTGCATATGTTAGTAACTAAGACTGTGATAACCCTAGTTAGTTAATGATAGCAAGTCGTAGGGCATGATTGACCGTGATTGCTTGATTTCCAATTTAGTCTAGTCCCATCCTAATTTATTTTCAACAACTGATCCTGAGAACAGTAATTAAAGCCTGACTCCAGATATTCATGTTTAATACTCCAAAGCATGTTTACCTGTTATTTGTACCTGCCACAATTATTTAAATGTTCCTTGTACTATTTTTATTGATTTGTCTGCATGATGGTTTTAGTTCCTAGGCTTGGCTTCCTTGTGGTACTTGTTATTTTGGGGTCTGATCCCACTGGTTTTGTATGGCCAGATTTCGGAGCAGACTGCAGGATCTCCCGTATTTTTTGTCTCAAGATAGTGAACTCCAGGAGCACCCGGAAACATGAATGAATTTCTTCTTCCTCGCCAACTTGATATTGTACATTTTTCTTTTGAGGCGTTTATGCCACCGAGCACGTGTTTAGCTCGTATTTTGGAACTTGACATTCTAGCCTGCGGGCCTACATGTAAAGCATATTCTAGACTATAGCTAGAGCTGGTCATGTAACATTGTACTTTTGCTAATTCTTCATTTTGTAACTAGCTTCATGATCATCTGTGTATATATAGTTTGGGACGCCTCACTATTATATGTTTGGAGATCATACATCTTGTAACATATTGCTTGCTTGAGATTGAAACACCTAGAATTCTTGACCCAGGATTGCCTGATGGATTGTAGAGTAAACCCTCACATGTCTAGACAGTCGTGGCCATATCTTGGGGTATAGAGTACTCTGGTATACGTAGCTGGCTTTTTCTGCCCCCCGCTTTCCAGTATTCTGGTTCTGGGGCGTGACACGCGCAACAGCGCATGCGCGCAGACTCGCAGACACGTATAGCTGCATATACCGCGCATGCACGCATATGTGCATAACAGCGCATAATCGTGCATATCGTGCATATGCAGCAACCCGCGTAGCAACTGCGCATGCACTCGCTCATGCACCCACGCTAGCAACCGCGCATGTAACTCGCTCATAAAACGAGCGCACGAGAGCAACATATGCGCACAAGCGCCATGCAATGATGCTGACGTGCTAAGTACAAAGTGCGCCATTAAAGCACTACTTTGCGTCCTTGAGCTGGAGTCCAAGTCCGAGTCGCTAAGTCTCATTGGGACTTAGCTCCTAAGAGAATTTTTTCAAGAGAGTAACAAAAAGCATAAACGCTTTCTTGAAGAGTTTAGCCTTTAATCCTACTAAAAAAATATCCCACATGGTACCCTCTTGGTCCACCACCCCATGTGCATACCTCAACACCAAGCATGGTATTATTATTGAGATACTCACTTGGAGTGTTTTTCAATGTGGGACTATTCTAGCCTTGCAAGAGGAGAACCTCCCACAAGCATAAGGAAAAACTCCAACATATGTTGTTATGCCATTAATGCACCAGGTCTATTGCTAAATGGCAGCAAGAATGCCTAGCACACATCTCCCTGGGTACCTATATGGTATCACATCACTCCTGCTCATCCTAAAACAAATACACACCACCTTTAATTGGAGTGCTATGTGCTTTGTCAGGACCTCATGGTCAAACAAGCAAAATGAGTCGGGTCTTGATTCTTGAACAGCAAACTCTGCTACCAGGTACATCCTTTCAGTATCCAAGACAACTATCTGCAAGGCCTACTAAAATTTTTGCCAGGATCTAACAGCTTCCTCTTCAAGCCAAAGATCTGACTTATTCTTGATATTCAGTGGGACTCTACTAACCATCTTAGATTGCATAATTGTCCAAATTCACGGTGTCAAACCCACCATAAATTTACCAATCTAATTCCCAAGATAGTTGAAGGTACTTCTTGTCTACCTAAAGCTTTTACCGCTCTGCAATCGGAGTAATTAGGACTATAACATGGGGAAACTTTCAATGTGCCCTTTAAGCTAACTTTAGTTTTAGCAAACTGTTTTAATCCCACAGGACCTTATCTCCATGAATAGTATCTCAATGTTGTAGGTGTTACATAGTAATACCTACCATCAAAATGTTCTGCCCGGTTCCTTTGAAGAATGAACACTGAGGAAGTGTGCAATACCTAAAGCTTTTATCGCTCCCCAATTGGAGTAATTAGGACTATAACACGAGGAAACTTTCAATGTGCCCTTTAAGCTAACTTTAGTTTTAGCAACCTGTTTTAATCCCACTTTCAATGTGCCCTTTAAGCTAACTTTCGTTTTAGCCAAGGTTCAAAGTATCGATATCGGTATCGGTATCGGTATCGGACATTTTGTATAAGTATCGGTATCGGCAATTTCGGTAGTATCGGCGGTATCTGATCGGAGTATTGGATTTTTTGGTATCGGAGGTATCGGCTAAATTAAATATTCATTAATAAATTAGTAGAACTTTAGAAAAAAAAAAAGTTTACATATTTATGAATAATTTATTTATTTTTTGGAAAATATATATATAAGAGAATTTAGAAAAAAATTATATATATATATATATATATATATATATATATATATATATATATATATGTGTGTGTGTGTGTGTGTGTGTCTCTCTCTCTCTCTCTCTCTCTCTCTCTCTCTCTCTCTCGGAAGGATTCTGTGCAGCAAGAAAAAAGGACAGGTGTGTTTTTGCAAAGGGAGCAATTAGTATAGACAGAGAATACGTTTCCCAAAACCCCACTCAGACTTGGTCTTAGCATACAGCTGGCTCCCGCTAGCTAGCTGTCCTCCTCTTTCTCCTCTCATCAATTAATGAAAAAGAAAATTGTGACAGTGATATGACATGGGAACAGTGATATGACATGATTTATTGCCAGTTTATTATCTACTGCTACAAGTTATTTGTTCCCAGCCATTGGCCAACCCAACCACCATCACCATAATCTCTATATTTTGACCCGTTCTACACAAAAAGCAGTATTTCAACGTTCCCTCGGTCTACGAAAAAGCAATATGCCATTGGAAAGAGGCTCTCGGTCTGGAAAAAAAAAACGGCAGCAGTAGCAGCCAACACTTGTGAAATGAAGATGGAGATGTGAAGACGAGAGTCACGAGAGGAGACAGAGAACGAAAGATGTTGGTGCTACTACGTTTCTTCTTCGACGGTTCCGCTAGTGATTTCTACGACGATGCGAGAGGCTAGCAGCAGTTTTCCAGCAAGAAATTTATCTAATAGAGGTTTTTTTTTTTACATAATTTTTGATCTTATTTATCCAAATCTTCAATTTTGGTTCGATTTATGTATGTATCGGTTCGTATCGGTCTGTATCGGATATTTATCGGCCGATACGGACCGATACAATAAAAAAGTACTGTATATCGGCCGATACCGATATTTTGTTCGAGTATCGGATCGGACACCTTCAAATCCGATCCGATCCGATCCGGCCGATACGTATCGGCCGATACTTTAAACTTTGGTTTTAGCAACCTGTTTTAATCCCACAGGACCTTATCTCCATGAATATAATCTCCATGTTGTAGGTGCTACATAGTAATACCTACCATCAAAATGTTCTGCCCCTGTTCCTTTGAAGAATGAACACTAAATGTGCAATCTATAGCATGATCTCAATCAGTTGACAGGTCACTTGTACTTGAAGCATTTAATGAATTTTGTTTAGCTATTTGGAGCTTAAATCACCTCCAATGGTACTCTAGAAACTGATGGGGCTCTAGAAACAGTCACATCCCGCTGATGGAATACATCGAACCGAGTACGTAACAACATCCTAGGCTACACAACCTACGAATACAGTAGTACATGCACTCGCGATTGCCTATAACGTTCTAGGATAGGGATACTAGAGGACAAATATGATGACCTAATCATCAACGCATCATAGGATACATATGAGAACTTTTATACTCAAAAGTCTGATTAGAGTCTATCTCACACCCAAGTACAATATCAAAAATAGAATCACATAAACATATATAGATTATATCTACTACAAAGATACTATAAGAGAAAAGTATTTAACCCCTGCTTTATTCATCTCCTTCATGCTATACAATTGGAGAGCCTCCTCCGAATTCACTTCAAAACCTAGTGAAAAAATATTAGGTCGTCGAACAACATGCAACCCCCGGGCCAAAAAACGATTGAGGAAACATAATAATAGTTGTGAATCAAATGAAGATGGAATTGCGGTCCGGTAGATAAAGCAAAGATGTAAACCATCATAATTATAAAAGCCTACAATTCCTAGTACTCCGAGGTACAACTTTCAGTCAAGGGTTCTAGTCGTTGAGAACAATCCGGTAGTAGTGATAGGGTGTCACGAAAATTGGTGTCTTATTTTAGTGTGGCTCATGGGTTTCAATCACAAGTTGTATTATACCAAGACAGTGTAAAATCTAGTCTGGCTCTGGACAACATAATTATTTAGGTAAGGTCTCTAGATATCATGATTATTTCGGTAAAGTTTTTGGACATATTAAATTATTCAATTGAAGTTTCTGGATAAACTAATTGCTCAAGTAAAGTTTCTTCGGCAGCATAATGGCTCGGAGTACTCCTGTAGGGAGCATTAGGACGGCATGATAGCCTGGTGTAACCGGGAAGGGAGCTTCTATGTAATGACAAAATGATAGGTCGGAATACCTCCGAAGAGAACCTATGGTTATGACAACATGATAGTTCAGCATACCTCCAAAAAGAGCCTATGGTCATGACAACATGATAGCTTGGCGTACCTTCGAAGAAAGCCTCTGGTAATGACAGGCATAATAGTCTGTCGTACCTCCAAAGAGAACCTCTGGTTTAATTAGTATTACAATGTTGGCAATGTCGTAAGTTTTTTATTTATTTCACCAAGTGTTCACGTCCTCTGGCCTATATTTACTTATAAACGAATCTCAACAAGATAGTGATGGCAGCTGAAGTTAACAAAAATCTCCAACAAGTTTCGGATCATTCGGAATTATAACGTGGCTTGCACACTTTAAATTGTTTCAAGTTTGGACTGTGTAAAAACAGATTTCATGTTCTGATTTTCGGGGATAATAACTTCACTTCTAAGCATTATTTTGAAGATCTACCAAGTGGACATCCTTCGAATATGAGTTAAGTACACGCAAAATTTCAGGTCAAAGTCGGTTTGACCTACACGTCCGTTCTAACAAAGGGGGTCCGTTCTGGAAGAGGGCAGAATTCTTCAGTAGGACATCCATGTTCGACGGGGTGTAACTCATAGCTTTGATATGCAAATTTTGCAATGTCATATAGTTTCGGATAGGTCTTCGAATTCTCTACATGAATCTAAAACCAGATTAAGTGCACTATATTGTTTGTAACCCAGAAAATGGCTCAGAAGAAAACTGTGCAGACAGAAACATGTTCAGGAAACCGCGTGCTTACAGTTTTTTAAACTTAGTGTTTCAGACAACCCGGTTATACAAATAGTTGATATCATATACCGTAGAAAAGGTCTCCAATTAGTTTCTGACTATGAAATTAGTTTTCTGATTTGACATACTTTAAGTCACAAAGTGTCAGAGGTAACGTTTGAAAGGAACAACAAGAGGAGGAACATATTTAGAAGTGGTGACTAGCAATTGCATAGACAAAAATGATGAAAGATTAGAAAGACGAACAAGAGAAAAAAAAAAGGGGAGGGGCTTGCTCAATACTTGTGATGCAAAACTATCTAACCAAGACGTCGATCTGGTTCCTCGAACACGGAAGAAAGTCCACAGAAGCAGCTAGCTCTCTCCTTCTTTTCCTTCTCTCTTGCTCACGGCTGACCACCATGTCCTTCTCTTTCTTGCTCTCGGGTGGGAAAGAAAATGACAGAAACAATGAATGAGAACAGAAATGAAGAGAGAAGAAGGAATGAATGGTTGTTTTATGTCATGAATAATGATGGCATGGTGACATCTAAGAGTAACTGTCATGAAGAGGAGGGATAAAAAATGTGTATGGTGATGAGGAATAACACAGATGATGTGTCATGGTAGGTAGGGTTAGTGAGGAGTAGTAGAATAGTAACCGACTAAATTAGTTTAGTTTTAGAAAAAATGTTCATGACTTAAATTAAATTCAAACGAGAAATCTAATATTAAAATAATAAAATAAGTACGAAGAACATATCACAAGAAATCGAAAATGTATTCAAAGTCCAATCCTGATACAAGAATATCAATTATTGAAACCCGAAAAATTATCTGGAAACATAAATATAAACCATAATAAAAATTACCATAAAAGAATACCGTTTTTGAGAAAGATTCTATAAATAACTAAATCTCTCGTAATACAGTTGAATAACCCAAGTGGATTATGCATTAGCATGGATAACAATACAAGGATTCAACATCAAAGATCAAACACAAGCAATTTAGCTCCGAATTCATTCGTAGCTTGTCTAAATATTAAGCTTGCTTGTCTAAATCTCCATAGCTAAAATCATTCAACTATAGACAAGTTGCTTCATTGCTTGTAGCAGTTTCATGGGAACAAAGTTCATACTTTTAAATCTCCATAGCTAAATCATTCAACTACAAGTGAAGGAAAAAATCTGATCAGTAAACAAGTATTGTGTTAACTACTAAATTCATGCCTGCATCTTAGCCTAGCTACTTGCATCATGGAGGATGTGGTGGGTTCGAGTCGGGGAAACAACATTCATTTATATTATATTATACAATATATTCAGTCTAAATCTCCATAGTTAACAAAATATTTCTCTTCTATTCCAATTGTTCGTCCCTACGATCAATGATACCTTAACAAGAGAACATAAGTTAAAAGAGAAGAATTGCATGTTAGAACTATAGATTGTGAATACAATTGAAAAAACTATTGCTATGCTTGTCAAAAGAAATAAAGAATGATTGCATATTTCTTTATCGTATACTGTAAATAGAGAAGTGTGTAGATAATCTTGTATTGTTGTAAGAAATGATATGAAAAAAAGGTAGGAAGGAAGAACAAAGCTACGTCTCTATGGTCGAAAAGATAGAAATATTTACTTGTTATTTAATTGTTGTATTGTAATATTTTTTATCTAATAGAAGTGTATATCATGCATTGGTCTTAGACAATTTGTGCACAAGGTTCAATCTCTAGGCCGATCTCCAGGACACTGGAAATCGTGTCGGTCTAGGAAAGATCGAGACACCCTGAGACTTGTACAACCTCGTGATCAGGGAGTGTCGTGTCTGTTAGAGAGATGGACTTATATGTCCCAACTTCTAATTATAGAAAATTACCAATGGAAAATCATATAATTATGTCTCATGCAATTGATAATATTATTGCAAGCCTAACAATTTGATGCAGAGACGGACATAAAATTATATATATGCAAATTGTTCTCATCCTTGTTTGTTGCAGGGATGGGCAGTCGGCTATGGGTAAGAACCATTGCATAAGTAACATTCTATTGTTTTATGTTTCTTATTAAGAATTATTAAAAAAAGACCTAGAACAAGTAGAAAGACCACTTAATAATAATTACTGGCTTTACATGATTATTGTATAGATTTGGGTAAATTGGGTTAATGTCGCTCACTAGTGCATTCCCCAATGTTCTAATCAACATCTCCACAGATATCGAGGGGCAAGAATATATTCAGAGACGCATCCAGTAGAATTCGTTCAATGTCTCGAAACTTCCGGTTCAAGTTTTAGAAGTTTTCTTTTGAAGGTGTTTTATCTTTTCTTTAGTAAATGAATATGATGTATGAAACATTGTGGCTAGTCTCAATTTCAAAAAGATGTAAACCAAGTTTGACATTTTGAGTTTTCCAGAAGAGTCTTTTGTAATCCCATTGCAAGTTATCAATAAAAAAAAGGATTTTGTTCTTGTCTCATTGTTATTATTTGGTTTTTTGTATTAAGTTTCGTTGCTTCATTATCTATTCAGTCTATTTTGTTAATATGCAAGTTCATGCTTTATACAAGCACAACTTAGATTTGTACGGCATTACGTCCAGGAACGACTTTATGATCCTCTGGGATCGGGATGTGACAACCATAGCCCTCATATGAAGGTAACAAGTGCTCAATGACCGATCATCTTTGTTATCCAATTAAGCAAACGTAAAGAAAGGCAAGCTGCACGCAATTCGGTTTGGGTGATAAAGTGACATTTACTTTGCACAATTTAACAAACACCTAGAATACAACCATCAAGAAACCATTTTTGGGTCTAATAGAATATTTTGTTTCACACCAGGATCATCAAATGCTATGCAAGTGTGACTAATGGGCAACCAATGCTCCTCAAAAGAAAAAATGAATTACTAACAAAACTAAAAATTGATTATAGCTGAAACTTATCATATAGAACCATTTCTTTGGCAAAAGAAGATCACAGAACATATAATGGATACGTAAAAATTCGTAAAAAACAAATAAGGGGTTACTACTCAATCTAAAGCACAAAAAGAAGGGTTATTCAATTCCCATACACATTAAACCAAACATCTTAACTACAAACATCAAATAACTGATTCTGGATTTAAAATTAGAATTTATTTTGTAACAAAAAAGCCAATATCAATATCAACGAATATGACCCAAGGAAACAAATAACGGGTCGCTAATCAAACTAAATGAGCAGCAATAAAATAAGACCTTCTTCAGCACAGTATACCAAGAACCTTAACTACAATGGTCTAGAGAAAAATTTGTTCCGTACCAAGAAGATTGAATATTGATAGCAACCAATACATTCGGTAGGAACAAATAATGGTCAAACAGAAAATGAGGCGTGAGGGCAGCGATAACAAAAATGTGACCTTCTAATGCAGTTATATCAAACACCTTAACTACAACAATCAAACACCAATCTGGGTCCAGAATAAGAAATTATTTTGTACCCCACAAATCAAATACAGATAACAACCTAATATGATCCCAAAAAATACAGGATGACTAATTAAACTACAAATGAGCACAGTGATAGGAAAATGAGACCGTGTCTTGCAGATTATACCAAACATCTTAACTACAACAATCAAGAATCAATTTTGTTTCGTGCCAAACAATCAAACACTGATACCAACCAATAATATCCACACACAAAAATAATGGGTTATTGATCGAACTAATGAACATTGTATCAAATACCGTAGCTACAACTATGAAGAACCCATTTTTGCTTCGTATCCAACAAATCAAACACCGACAGCAACCGATATAATCCACAAAAATAAATCATGGGTCACTAATCAAACTAAAAAGTGATCCCTTCTCTTGCACATTATATCAAACACCTTAGCTGCAACAATAAAGAACCGATTTTGATCCATGCCCATGAAATCAAACATCAATAGCAACCAATATATCAGTAATTAAATCACAGAAGAAGAAAAAAAAAACAGATGGGTACCTCTTGGAGAGCAGCGGAGGGGTTCCCCTGGTCTATGAGTTGCCGAGCGGTGGCGAGGAGAGACCTGATGCTTTCGTGGGCTTGGTTCGACGAAGCTGTTTCCTCCTCCATGGTCACGTCCATTTCTCCTTTCTTTTTCGAGGAGTTTGTTCTTCTCACTCTATTGAGAAGGAGATGGTTCCAGTACGTTCATGATTCCTTACTTTTTGTCGCATGTGTGCTGTAAAGTTTTAATTTTAAAAACGGAAATGTTCAAACGAAGCACTAAACTTGGGCATGATTGGTTCGGAAAAGAAATCAAATTTTTGCTCTTTCATGCACACAAAAATAAAATTTTACAGCACATGCTATATAACTTAAGTTGAAAAATAGATTCATGTTAAAAGATTCATATATCCACACGACATACTAAACATATCCCATTAGTCTCTCTCCTACACACTAGTCATTCTTCTTCTTTCTTTAATTTTTACCTTCTTTAACATAATCCTAAAATTCTAAAATCCTACATTAAAATTGTGAAGAAGGCATCATGGAGGAAGAAAGTCCACTTCAAAGACACAATGTACATTCTCTCTTTACGTAATTTCTCGGTTTGAAGTAGTGTATGAGAAGTGTTGGACCAAAAAAAAAATCCACGATGAGCACGACTAATACTGCTAGAACGGACCACTATCTGTTCTACATGTATTGGCCGAACATTTCAGTAACAGATCGACTGGCAGAGGTCGAACATGACATGTATAGTTCAAAGAATGATTGTCGAACATGTCGGTTAGTGTCCGACCTGTATTTGTCGAACATAAGAGCTCTGTCCGAATAATGTTGATCGAACATTGTGTTTATCATTTCATTTTTTTTTTCAACTTATTAAGTTGTAGGCTTTTTCTTTATAGAAAAATACTCCAAATGACACTGAAATGAACATTATTAACCATCCCATGTATGAACAACTTGATTTCTCAGAAGAATTTCGGACAGATGAGATATTTGACAATCGTGAATCGTTTGTGAGTTTGGCATATACGGTAGGAAGCCATCATAATATGGTCGTTTTGGTTAAACGATCGGATAGTGGGGATGGTGGAAGGATATTTGACATGTTATTATTTGTAAATGCAAGTAAATCGGACGCACCGCTACCACCCATTATCGACAGATGGTCTACTTTGCGTTTTCTATGTGTTGTTGGTTGGGACAAAATTTATAAACAACAGATTGAAAAGTATTGTGAAATTGTTCCCTCTAGAAGCTCATTTGTTGATGGTGATCCGATTAGTTTGGACGATTAGTATTATCCGGATGTAATTTAATTTTTTAATTATGAAATTGTATTGAATTGGAAAATGTGACTTGTGAAAGACTCGAAATTAGACATATTTTGTGAAAATGCAAAGTGATTGTATATGCAAAGTGATTGTAATTCGACATATTCTGTAAGATTGACTTAAAAATGTATTGTTCAACCAATACTGGTCGACCAAAGATCTACTGTTCGACCATTACAGGTCGAACAGTCTAAAACAAGTTCGACCAAGATCAGTCGAACATATATTTGACTGTTCGACCTGTAATGGTCGAACGGTAAGCCTAAGTTCGACCAGTACTAGTAGAACAGTACATTTTCAAACATTAATCACAAATTTTCTCAGAATTTTGAAATCATTTTGCATGAACAATTTTTAAAATCACTTTTCAGGTCATTTTCAAGTACAAATTTGAACATAGCAGTACATAATCAAATTTGAAATCACGTTCAAATTTTCAAGTACAAATTTTGAAATCATGTTTCTTTCAATCACATTCCAAATCTCGAACGCCACATGAGTCTTGAAACTTGGGATAAGTCGGGGATCTATAGGTCCACCGGGACAGGGGCCCGTCAATACATCATCGTCCTCATGAGTCTTGAAACTTGACGACTGGTACGTGCAACTGCCAACTCTTCCAACCAACACCTCCTATAAGAAGCTGTAGGTCGTCTCCTCCTTGTATATGTCATTCATGCTAGATTGATTCAAAATATCAATAATTAAAAATTTAACGAGGATAAACAATTTGGGTTTGAAAATGAACTGTTCGACCAGTCTGTGTCGAATATATCCCTACTGTTCGACCAACACAGGTCGAACATATCCCTAATGTTCGACCAACACGGGTTGAACATATCCCTATTGTTCGATCAACAATGATCGAACTTGTAATCTTCTGTTAGACACACTATGGTCGAATATGCAAAAAAATGTTCGACTGTCGTGGGTCGAACGCCATTATGTGCACTCGACAGATCATGTTCGAACAGAACCGTGAATACATCTAAAAAAATTCGAAATTTATTTTGTTTTAACAAGAATTTAAGGAATTTGAAATCCTAACAGTGATCCTCAACGAAAGAAATTAAGGCAATAGTGTGTCGAACGGAGAAGAGAGGGGACTAGTTAGATTTGGAGAGATGAGAGTAGAGAGGGAACCGGTTGTAAGGATGTGAGATGTGCTTAGAAATGATGATAGATTTTAGGTTATAATAGAAAATAGTATTTTGGTCATGTGGTGGGGTGTACTTAGCATTTATGCTAATTTTATTTATTTAAAATGAAGTGTACTTAATACTTGAAATATGCTAAGTAATACATGTGGAGTGTATAGACTCTCCCAATAATAAAATGCTAGAAATATAGTTAGAATACACATGCAAAATAGGGAGGGACAGTGAGTCCTTAGTGTGTGTGGAGATTTTTTTTTCCATATATTTTTTTATTTCAAAACTTTTGTTTTTTTTTTTTTTTTTTTTTTAAGACATCCAAACATAATAAATAATTTTTTTTATAAAGTTCTAATTCCGCAAACCAAATATAGTCTTAGAAATTTTTGGGTTGAAAAAAGAGAGCATAGTTTGTCAAGATTCTAAATTGATATCTAAAACACCCTATCATTGGGAGTTTTTCGAACAACCGTGCTACTATTAGATGTTTCTTTTAAGCTGGAGATATTTTCTTGAGGATGTATTAACATAATTAACAATATTAATCAACAAAAGCGTCCAACGGTTGAGTCTTTTTTTTCCTTTTCTTTTTTACAAAAAAATGTTTTTAGTGTAAAAAGGTCTGATGGTAGGACATTTTTTTGACAATTTTTTTTATTGGAAATACCCAATAGTTTCTCGGGAATCGCCACCCCCAACCGTTTCTTTTGAATCTCCCCTCAATATTTTTTTCTTAGATAAATAAAATAAAATAAAATAGTAACTACCCATATGCATCTCTCACATAGTTAATAAATAAAATAAAATTCTAAAATTTTTCTACCTATATTAATATATAACAAATCATAAAATATATCTAATATTCAAATTATATTTAAACTAAATATATGATATTATCTAACTAAACACATATCCAGAATTTAAAAAATATATCTAAGTAAAAATATATTCAAATCAAAATAAAAATATTCTAATATAATTGAAATTTTTATTTAATTTTTTAATAATATCATTTTTTTTTTCATGTACCTGCAATAACATGACTAGTCACTAATAATTGGGCTTACTTTGTCCTGAGTTTTGCAACTGTTGGGTAGACTTTGGCCCATAATTACTATTCCCTACTTACTTGTCTGCTACTAACACGGCCCAACAAGTTTTTTGATAAATAGAGTGTTTATGTGATGATAGGCACTCAAGAGTAAGGGTGAGCATTATTCGGTTTTGGACCGAAAATGGAACTGAACCGAACGATTCGGTTCGGTTTGAAAAAAGTTCGGTTTCGATTTTAAAAATACTAAAATTTCTTATTCGGTTTCGGTTTTGGGTTTTGATTTCGGTCCAAAATCGAAAATCGAATAAGATTTATGCAATTATGTAAAAAAAAATTTTTTTTTTTATTTTGTGATTAAAAATGTGTATATATGTTTTGCAACCTAACATTGGACACAACTTTAAAATACAACAAATATGTATATAAAATGATAATTTTTAATATAATTTAACCACGATTTTAACTTTAGGTCCGATCTATTAAACAATAGTAATAGTCCAATCGAACAAATCGAATAAACGGTATAACCGAATAGCTTATTCGGTTCGGTTTCGGTTCTGGTTAATTTCCTGATGTTTTCGAATATTTTCAATAAAACCTTCTCGTAGGAGTATTTTAACAATGTTTTCAGTTATATTAGTAGATGCTATTCTAACTGTTCCGTTTTTACCCATGTAAGCATTTCTTATAGAAGTTATTATATCAACAATAGCATCTCTACCCATGACGAATTAAAATTCTTGTTGCTTTCTAATTTTGATATAATCAATATTTTTTTTTGCTTGAATTATTCCATTTTTTAAAGTATATACGTGGGACACAATACACTAATTTGATCCATTTCGGATATCCTACTATAACTATATCATAATTTCATCTACTAGTATTTTATTTATAATACCTCGGGAGCTAATGAAATTATTTTAGTAAAATTTAACTGTCTCAACTCCCGAGCAATCGCACCGAAAACTCGAGTTCCTTTTGGATTTCCTTCTTGATCAATGACAATCGCTGCATTGTCATCATATCGTATTATCATACCGTTGTCGTGTTTGAGTTCTTTACGTGTACGTCCAATTACAGTCCTAATTATTTCTGATCTTTCTAGAGGCATATTGGGCACTGCTTCTTTGATTACAGCAACAATAACGTCACCAATATGAGCATATCGTTGATTACCAGCCCCTATGATTCGAATACACATCAATTCTCGAGCTCCGCTATTATCCGCTACATCCAAAAGAGTCTGAGGTTGAATCATATCATTTTTATTTCAATATGTTATTTCAATGCAAAGAATGAGGAAAAAAGAAATAGTGTTTGTCTAGAAACCAGAAAAAAAGAAGTAAAGTGCGGTTATTTTTTAATCCTATACCCCCTCCCTTTCGTTTAGTTTTACATCTCTATCCTGAAATAACAAATTGAGTTCGTATAGGCATTTTGCACGCAGCTATTTCAATAGCTGCTCTGGCTACAGTTTCTGATACTCCGTCCATTATAAAGTATTCGGCCTGGTTTAACAACGGATACCCAATATTCGGAGGATCCCTTCCCTGAACCCATACGTGTTTCGGTAGGTCTTACTGTAATGGGTTTGTCGGAAAATATGAGTACCCATATTTTTCTACCACGACGCGCATATCGTGTCATTGCTCTTCGCTCTGCTTCTATTTGTCTAGCTGTGATCCAAGCGGGTTCAAGTGCCTGAAGGGCGTATATGCCGAAACAAACACGATTGCCTCGACAAGATATTCCCTTCATTCTTCCTCTATGTTGCTTACGAAATCTGGTTCTTTTGGGGTTATAGTAGATGGTTCTTTCTTAATCCCATCTCTACTCCAGAACCAGACATGAGAGTTTCTTCTTATCCAGCTCCTCGCGAATGAAACGATTCAATAATATTACGGATACATATGTATTTGTAAAACCCCTAATCCTAAAAACCATATAATTTTTTTTTATTAATTATTAATTTAATTGTAGTAATTATGAGCTAATTAGGAGAAATAGATTTTATTTAATTTTTATTTTAGGTGTTTGTGAATTTAGAAGATTTATGGAGCCAGTATAAATTTTTCCTAATTTATTCCATTTAGGAGACCCCGTGGACAGTTGCTAGTTTAATGGTATGCAATAATACAAATTCTAGATTTTTCTATGTGTACACACACACACACACACACACAAACACACACACACACACACACACATATATATATATATATATATATATATATATATATATATATATATATATATATAAAGAAATAGAAAAAGAAAGAAACGAAAAAAAGGATTTGGAAAAGAAAAAGAAAAATAAAAATAAAATAAAATAAATTCTTAATGGGTATTAAACCCACTACTCGCACCACCTTAGTCTACCCGCTAGCATTATAAAGCAAGAGCAGTAACAGCAATTGGAACGAACCCCCCCTCCCCCCCCCCCCCCCCCCGCTGGCAAGTCTCCCCCCCCGACCCTCTCTCTCTCTCTCTCTCTCTATATATATATATATATATATATATATATATATATATATATATATATATATATAGCATTGGAGAAAACCCTAACCCTAATTCCTTTCCCATCTGCTTCCCCTCTCGATCCAGATTGCGACGCCGCCGAGCCACCGCGCCCAGCCGCCACCGCCGTCCATCCCCGGAAGACCGCGAACACCGCGCACCCCGCGCGCAGCAAAAATTAAACTGCAGCGATGCCCTGTTCAGGCTCTGTTTTTTGCGCCCTCGCTTGATCAAACTCGACCCCGTCTTCGCCGGTATGATCCTCACCTATCCCCCTTCAATATATGTATGTTAGTTGACCTCGAACAATGCGTAACCCTAGGCGAAAACAGCATCCAAGTTGACGAAAAAAGATAACTTTTGGGTATCGCAGAAAACTGCGGTAAACTACCTATGTTCCCGGATTCGTATCTTCCACCACAGAGATCCGAATTCGATTTTTATTTTTGATATGCGGAGACCACTTGACCTAGTTTAATTTTTGTTAATTACATTAATTTATTAACTGCTGTATGTAAAATTAAATTTATTGGAAAACCCCAAAAACTTATTTTTTCCAGATTTCTAAAAATTGCGAAACGGAGCGCGCTCCGCCAAACGGGACCGTCCCGTCATGTACCAAGTGTACCAAGAGATGCGCGCAGTATACCCGGATACGTGAGATTTTGCGGAAACTGATACGGATGCGTGTGCGCGTCGGAATCAGCCCGTATCCGCGAACAATTCTCGTGTCGCAACTTTTGCGAAAGCCGTGCGCATTTTGTACACGCTCGTCAGATTGCGACGAAACTTGCGTCACTAGACTCATGGTAACGCGCTGGTCCTGTGACCTAATTTTTATGCAATTCTGAGACAGTTGACCAAGTCGCCAATTGGCGGGCCACACGGTTGACTTTCTAGGCGAATTTGTGTTCGGCTCATCGGATTTCATATTTGGACATACCGTTGAGTTCGTATTGACATTTAGAGTTTGTTTGACCTATAATTTTTCCCATTTAGAGACTGTTACCCTTGACACACTTTTCGGTGCAAAGTGGGCCACACGTGGACCCTACTTTGACCCAAAATTATCGTTTTGTCCCTATGTCCAAATTGGACGAAAGGAAAGTGCTTTCTAGCTATTTCGCTTATTCTGGGAACGTTGGTGATGTCTATTTCAGTATCCGGAGATATTTGTTCTGAGGCCATAGCTTCTGATCCTGTGTATTGGACTTCTGGACGTTACACTTTGCAGCTTTCTTACCAGGTAAGATACCTTGTCAAATTGTTCATAGTATTTTGCATGCTTAGTATATTTCTGTATATTTATTGTATTTTTGTTTATTCATTGCATGTGTAGTTTCTTTCAGTCATTACTATATATTAGATATGTTGACACACACTTGACACTTAGCATCATAGAGAACAATCAGTAGGCGTATGGGCTTTAACCACTCTGGTAAACCATAGTAACTAGCACGCACTATGATGGCCGTGTCCGATGGTCGCTACCCCTGTAAACCCCCTCACCCAAAATTAGGCCTACTTTGCTTAGATAGTAAAATTAGGGCTAGTTTGAACCAATTAGAATTTAGAACACGGCATTTGATTTAACTGTACACTATTTTATCGCGTAGCGCACCTTACCGTTGCTTCATTAATTGGAGCACTTCACTAGCCATTGCCTATCTACAAACTTCACAACCTCATCCTAGACGTGCCCGCCTACCTTTCTGACCTTCGTGTTGTCACGCCCCAGTCCCAAAATGCCGAGGGACTGGACACGTGGCAATGGCCAGCAGCACGCACCGATGGACAACCCAATTTAATGGATCCATCAGGGCATGCTTAAGCTGTATTCTAACAGTAAGATGTTACAAGTCTCAGGTATTTCTAATCTCATCCACAGAATAAACACAGATTAATGCCAGAAATAATGCAATAGAATAACTAAACAAATCTCAAATAAGATTATCTCGGGAAACAATCCGAGAATCAGTCTGTTACATTAAGGAAATAGACAGGAGATAAAATACTGGAAATGGAAATACTGAGTAGATGAAGCCGGTACTCAGGAGAAGTCTTCTGCCACTATCTCATCCTCGGTTCCTAGTTCTGTTCCAAGGAGTGCTCCTGTTCCGTACACCTCGGGGTAGATCTCTTCGGCTATACCTGGGGACATAGTCCATTCCAGGTCCTCAGGGGACATAACAAGGTACAGAAAATACAAGCCAAAATAATGCAGTGCAGAAATAATGAACAGCAGGGTAAATAAATAAACCAGCTAAGTGATATGCAAGTGAGAGTTTTAGTCATACTCAGGCTGAGACTACTACAAGATCAGTGTCGAAGAAACCATAGCAGTATTTTCTCGAAGGGCGAGTAAGGTACCAAAGCTCTGTATCAGAGTCTAAGACACCGCCAGATAACAGTATTTATATTATATTCAGCCTTGATATGATAATCCTCTCCCCACCCCCATGTAATCTCACGTCACAGTTCCAGAGAATCTCAGGTACAAGTCACGCAAGATCGAACTAATACAATGAGTCAGGATAGAATCTAAGCATGTAAACTGTAAATATCATGAATATATATCCTATACGGAATCACCAGGTATATCTCAAGCAATTCTGTCACATGAATAGTGTCAGGTGTCCTGGGTTGAGCAGTTAAACAAGTTTACATATGAATCTACAGAAATCAAGTAAAATACTTTAGCAGGAATTACTGAAAATTGGCAAGCTTTACTTGCCCACTGATGCTAAAATTAAACCAAGAAACTATTTAGCAAGCTGCAAGGTTTGGCAAGGTACACTTGCCCACTGATGTATAACTAAGTCCAGGAAATAGGTAGCATAGCTGCAAGTTTTGGCGAGGTACACTTGCCTGTGGTTCCGACTCTGATTGCGGCTCTGACTTCGGTTGGATTTGCAGACGGTACTCCGGTTGCTGAAATAAATATCACCATCAGATCCAAAAATATCAATCAGCTAGAAATGCCTGTCCTTGAGTCCAATTTGGAGACAAGGGCAAAAACGGCAACTTCGGGTCAAAACGGGGTCCACATGTGGGCCCGCTTTGCACCGAAAAATATGTCAGGGTCAAAGGTCTCCAAATTCACCAAACTTAGTGTTAACAGGTCAGGAACGATGATACGAACCCAACGGAACTTCCAGAATTGGATTCCGATGAGCCGATCACAAAATCGTCCGTCGAGCGGGGCTTGTGGGGCCTACGACACGCGATTTCGTCAACGTTCTCAGAATCGAACCAAACTTGGGTCACAGGACCAGCGTATCGCTACGAGTCCGATGGCGCAAGTTTTGTTTCAATCCGATGTATGTACACAAAGTTATGTCACATTCCAGAAAAGTCGGATACGGGACGATGTCCGCGGATACGCGTTGATCCCGGTGTGCACGCACACCCGAATCGACTTCCGCAAAATCCCGCACGTCCGTATCGACGACGCGCACGTATCTGTGAAAACCGCACGCGACCAAGTCCTCCCGTTTGGCGGGACGTACCCAGTTCCGGGGTGAATCGGGTCGTTATTTTTTCTGTTTTTGGATCGCGGTGTGCGATCACCACAGGACGCGATGCCCCGAGCGGTTTATCCGGGCACCGAGAGGGTCATACAGGCTTCGCAACACAATTTACGGAATCGAAATCAGAGCTACGAGCAAGAAGTTACAAGTACCTGAACTGGGCTCCTCAAAAATTGGGTAAAACTGTGTCCGACACGACACAGGACACTGTGTCCGGTGTCTAAGCCGTGTCCTAGAGTTAGGGTTAGGGTTTCTGAACGGCGGCCGGAGCTAGGCGGCCGTGCGGGTCGCGGAGGCGGCTGAGCGGAGCGCTGGGGCGGGCGGAGGCGGCTGGGCGGAGCGCTGGGGCGGGCGGCGGCGGCTGGGCGGAGCGCTGGGGCGGGCGGTGGCTATCGTCGAGGCGCTGGAGGGCTAAGGGGAAGGAGGAGGAGAGGGGGCTGGACGAGGCAGCACGTCGACGGAGCTAGGGCGGGCGGTGGCGGCACGGCGTGGGGAGGCGGCGAGGCTGGAGGGAGGTGGCTGGGCCGGTGGCTAGGGCAGGATTCTTATAGGGCGGAGGAAGGGAGGGTCGTGGCGGGGGAGGCGGAGCCGAGGCGGGGATGGCGGAGGTCGTGGGGGTGTCGGCGGGTGGCGCGGCCGGCGGAAGCGGCGTGGGAAGCAGGGGCCGACCGGGTCGTGGGGGAAGAGAGGTGGGAGCGGGTCGGGTTCGCGGGTGAACCCGACCCGATAGCCACGGGTGGCTGGGCCGGATTTGGGGTGGGCCGGCCCGGTGGGCTTGGGCCGATGGGCTGGGTTGGGCTGGATATTAGGTTTTTAAAAAATAAAATAAAAATCTAATTAAATAGATAATTAAATTATTAAAATATTAAATAAATGTTTTTAGGTGATTAAAAAATAGGTCCGGGATCCGATAAATTCCAGAAAAATTACCCTAAGTCCAGTTTTTTATTTTACACCCAAAAATATTATTTTCATAATATTTTAATATTGTTTATTATCATTTAAAAATCATTTAATAATTAAAATCCTGTTTTTTAATTACAGAAAATTCCAGAAAATTGAGAAAATCAAAATTTAAAAATTTTGAAAAATCAGGGGGTTTACACGTGTAACTTATAATATTGCTTTCTTGTGCTACATTTTAGTCGCACAATAAACGTCGCGGACGTTATTTCTTAATTCTAAATAAATTCTAACTTTGTACCCTTGTGCGTCCCAATCAAAATTGGAGACACAATCTTGACCGTTTTGTGCAACCCGAATTTTATTAATATTCTACACTGTACCCTCTACGTCCCTGACACTTGTGTCCCACCTAATTTTAATTCCATGTACTCCTAATTAATTTTAGAACACCGTGCGCGATATTTTTAATTAATTAAAATCCAATTTCCGTCCGTTCGACAAATCCAAACACGTTATAAAGGTTTCGTGCACCATCTATTAAGTTTTCTTTCTAGTCTTGCCTTAGGGTCAGTGTTATGGCATAATGAATAGCCCAACTCTTGTAGCAGTGCACCGTGCGATATAAGAGTAACACAGTGAGACTTACCAACTTACCATTTATCCTTCCCTGTCCAAGTCAAACCAAGTTAAACCAAGCACGAGCATATATAATGGATCCAAGGGCAATAACATAAGCAAACATAAGTGTCGTGAGCGAGATTCTGTTTCAGGTGCACGAGTTACACGGATTACTCAGGTGGATTGTAATAGATTGCTTGGGTTGTTCAATTTATACATAGATGTCTTATACTCATAACTGTTCAGGTATTTTAGATTATTGGATGCGATATAATAACTCGCACGCGGATTGCCGCTAAGTGATGGTGACTTTTTTATATGAACATGAGGTCATTGGCTTAGCCATAAAGGATGATGCATAGTCTCAGATGAAGATGAGGCATAGCGCAAGAGTCATTGGGCGTTACCCATCATCCCGATCAAACATGGTGAGACTACCATAGATCATGGAGTCAGGCGGGTAATTCAAGTGTAGGATGCACTACCAAGTGCCCGACCACTGAATATATTGCGTCGTCCCAAACCGAAGAGCATCCTACCGATTTGATCACGCAATACTCATATTTCTTCTAGGACGGTACGATCACGGTGCCCCAATGATCATCCGAGGAATCCATGTTATTATCTCAAGCACGAGTTGTCCGTGACCATGCAAGTCTAAGGTTTCAGATTCACAGAATTCATGACATGATATGTTGATTCTTTATTCTTGATTCTTGTTCAGAACGAGTGTGCTCCACGAGCTATGATTCTTGTGTAAATACCTGGATTTTTTAGAAAATTTAATTATAATTTTTCGAGATTTTTTTTGTATTTTTTATTAATTAAAATAAATGTTCTTTAGTGACAAATATTTTTGTGAATTAAATTAATTATTAAAATATTGTAAAAATTATATTTTTTGAGTGTATAATTAATATTATGATGTTGTGTAATTTTTCTAGAATTTATTGGACTCAAAAACTATTTTTAAATAGTTAAAAATATTGTTTTTAATTAAACCAGAATAAACCAAACTGAACCATCTTGAACCGAACCAAACCAAACCAAATTAAACCCAACTGAACCCAACCCTAATGGATTGGATCCTACCAGACCCGTACCCGTACCCGACCCGTTAACCCATTGATACAGTAACTGAAACTTTTGATTTCCCGACCGTTTCAGCGATCCGTTGCTCCGCCGGCCGTTCACCTCCCCGCCGCCGCGACCCAACCGCCGGCGACCCCTCGGTTCCACTCCCCCAACGCCGGTGACTCCTCCATCCCCCTACCAGTAACTGCCGTCGCACTCCCCTATATAAACCCCCGCAGCCCTCCACCACCATCACAACCACCATCACCCCACTCGAATCCGGACACCTTGACGACTCCGGCCACTCGACCCCGACAACGACGAAGACGACGACCCGTCGATGACTCGCCAACGACCAAGCAGCCGCACATTCACCGCCCCGCCACCGTCCAAGAGCAGCACACCGCGGCTGACCCCTGTTCCGGTGAGTTTTTCTTCCTCCTCGTTATGTCAATTTTTGATCGGCCAGTTGCGATGTGTTCGTTGTGTGACACTCTTGAACCCTGTACAATTAGATTGGGGTATTGTGTCATGTGTCGGTCGCAAACCGTGACGTAAAAACAGGAAAAATAATCCAACTTCTGGTTTGAAAAATGTCTCGAAGCCCCATGTTCATGGTTGTTTTACGTCCAACCTATTTAATATTTTTAAAATTCACTTGAACAGTAAATTAGATAATATAACCAAGTTTTAAATCCTGTAATTAGTTTATTTTAATTTGCTGCAAGTTGTGTTTTATTCGCGGGTAAAGTTGACCAAAAACTTGGTTTTCAAAACCCAAATTTTTTCCGAAACTAGGTGCGTTCCGCTAAACGGTACAACATTATCGTATGTAAATTACATCAAAAGATGCGTATCGTCAATGCGGACATGTGGGATTTTACGGAAGTTGGTTTGGATATGCGTACACACCGGAATCAACGCGTATCCGTCGAAAAGTCCCATATCGGGCCTGTTCTGACACTCGTCATAACTTCGTGTGTGTTTGTCATTTCAAAAAAAAAACTTACGCCATCGGATTCGTAGCGTTACGCTGGTCCTGTGACCCAAGTTTGGTTCGATTCTGAGAACGTTGACGAAACCCCATTTTCGTGGGCCTCACGGCTCCACTTGACGGGCGATTTTGTGACCGACTCATCGGAATCCAGTTCTGGATATTCTGTTGGGTTCGTATCATTATTCTGGACTCGTAGACACTAAGTTTGATGAATTTGGAGAACTTCGTCTCTGGCAATTTTTTTGGTGCGAAGTGGGCCACATGTGGACCCCGCTTTGACCAGAAACTGTCAATTTTGTCCCTGTGTCCAAATTGGACTTATGGGTAGTCAATTCTAGCTATTTTATGTATTTTGGGACTGATGGTAATGTTTGTTTCAGCATCTGGAGGCGTACCTGAAGATTTTTCTGTTACCGGAGCAAATGAAGGAATTTAAACCCCAAGCAAGTGTACTTTGCCAAACTTGCAGTAATTGCCTTAATATTATTTTCTTGATTTATTTCTGTAATGTATCTGCTCAACCTAGGACCGTGAGACGTTTCTTAACGTTCGAATAATATTCGGGTGTCGACGACGTATGCGGAGTCGTGTAACGTCACTTAGAGAGTTGATAACTCGATCCTATATTTTCGTGCTTGCTTATTCAAGTACGTCATACCATAGGACACTTGACACTATTCATGAGACATAATCTTTTCTGAGTTATTCATGGTGATTCTGTATAGACTTACAGGATTCGTGACATAGGTCTTGCATATTTATAGATATCATTATGACTCGATGTAATAGTTAGAGGTCATGATCTTGCGTGTTATGAACATGAGACATCGTGTACATGAGACGTGTGATTATATTAGATGAAAAGAGACACACATGCTACAGGTTGATTACATACATATATATTTAGTATTGCGGTGCTTTATCTTCTGTTCCAGAGCTTGGCCCACTACGTGATATTACTGCTACAGGCTCCCCGACACAGAGCTTATAGTGGTCACAGCCTGAGTACTAGTGATGCTCTCATTTGCATATCACATAGCTGGTTACATAGTTTGTCCTGTTGATATTTATTCTTATATACTGTATTTTATTTGGCTTGAGTTATTCTTGTACCTTGCTATATCCCCTGAGGACCTGGATCCGGATTATGTCCCCAGGTTTAACAGAGCAGGTCTACCCCGAGGTATACGGGACAGGAGCAGACACTGGAGCAGTACCAACACTAGAGGACGAGGTGATGCCAGAGGATTTCTCTTGAGTATTTTGTTATATACTCAGTCATTACTATTTTTTTAGATACTCTATTTTTTGTCTCTTGGATTACTGTACTAAACTCATTATCGGGTTATTCTCCGAGATATTTTATTGAGACTTGTTGGATTATATTTCTCTTTGATTAGTTTGACATTTGAATTATGTTTACCTTTTGTGGATGAGATTAGAATTAGACTGTGACATGTATCGTAGACCATTATATTTGTTTTACAGCTTAAGTATACTCTAACGGGTCCATTAAATTGGGTTTGCCCATTGGAGTGTGCTGCTGGCCATTGCCATGTGGCTAGTCCCTCGGTATTTTGGGACTGGGCGTGACATCTTGCTTTACTTGACATGATTCTCTTTCAGAGTTAAACTTGACATGGTGCAATCCTCTAATTCGGAGAGGCCTTGGCGACCCAACGGTCCCGGATACTTTCATGTTCATACTTGCACGAAATGACTATTATATAGTCTTCCGGGGAGAACCAGAAGAATGCATGACATGAATAGTATTACCGGGGTCGTAGCATGAATTATGTGACAAGCATTGAAACGAGGCAACGAGTACAAACTACAATGTAAGCAGGCAAGCATGCATTTATATGAAACATAAACATTTACGTTGGTACGGTCTAAGGGTAGTACGAGGAGTGCAAACCGTACAGGGACATATCAAGCAACATAGCCCTTAGGGTGAGCAGTGTAAATGAGTGAAGCAGTGCACTACGAAGAGTATATGATAATCTACTCGAGGCATAGCGAGGTCTACTTGCACGAAGCTAAAGTAGCATACGAGGGTCCAAGTTATAATCCATTGCCATGTTTTAACACAAGCAATACAAGATGGGATTATTCTCTTAGCTAGGTGCGTTGTATTCTTTATAATTAACATGCAGGGGTGATTCACCTAGCGACTAGCATGTATCGTCCATATTTTTAAGTGTGCTGGCTAAGCAAAGACAAGTTCATCGTAGCCACCCACCTTAGCGATGATTCATCTCGGTCGAGCGATACTCCGAGCGAGCCTTTGAAAGTCTAAGTTTGAACTCCTGAAGGGCCAAGTCTGGAATCCTTTGCCTCAAACGAGTCTTCTCGCTGAGCAAAGCGGGTCGGGTCGTTGCACTTGCATCATTTGAATAGGCTGTCCGCTTGAACGGAATGGGTCACTACAACCACAGTTAAAACAAGTCACTTCTGACTTGGGCTTTAGCTTTGGCTTGAACGAGGCCGACTTCACCTTCAGATGGGTGAAGTTATTTTTCTTGTTGTGAGAAGCCTTATGCTTTCCCCTGGAATCACCAACACGTACCAAGTTGGCCTTTGCCAACTGCTTGGACATGGAGTCCAACTTCAGTTTTTCCCTGGCTTCATCTTCTTTGTGAATCCAGTGAAGAAGATCTGCGGGATGGATCTCAATCTTCTTACGGTACATGTCAGTCTTGAAGTTGATCCAGCCCGGAGGAAGCTTGATGACTATATCCCCTACCATGAACTTGTCTTCCATCTTCATGCCTTCTTCCTACAGTTTCTACTGCATCTTCAGAAGTTCCTTGACTTGTAGTAGCATTACCTTCTCGTCTTCAAATTTCATAGTGAAGAATTTCTCGACGAGATAGATTTTTGATATTTACTCATCAGTTTTGTAATGCTTCTCAAGAGATTCCCAGACATCTCTTGCCTTCTCTTTCTTGTTATATGACTCTTCCATCAAGTCGTCCATTGCATTAAGGATCAACAGCATGCAGAGGTTATTGTCCTCCTTCCACGTGGAGTGCACGTCATGCGCCACACTAACTTCGATCTCTCCTCCATCTTCAGGGATGGTAGGTTCAGGATCAACCAACACATAAGTAACTTTGATAAGACGAAGATTCAGGGAGATCTTTCTCTTCCAAACGTTGTAGTATTCGCCATCAAACTTTTCAAGCTTGTGAAAGTTGATATCGAGAAGGTTTGATCGGTTCTCCATCTAACTCGGATCTTGCTTTGAGATTGTTATTCCCGAGGCTTAACCAAAGATGGAAGAACGTGTGGTCGAGATCAGAGGTTCATACAAAAGTTCACACTCTGACTATTCTCTATTTTCACGAAGAACTATATAATGATCCTGATTACAACTTACTCTCAAGATTACAAAGGAATCAAAACAAACAAACTTCACGTTCTTTCTTGCACTCGTAGTTGCAGACGGACAGAATGAAATTACAACAGCAGAAGAGAAGAGAAAGTAGAAGAAGGAAATATGCTTGCTGGGGTGATGAAGATCACTATTGCTCAAAGTAAGATTTGTCCCCACACGATCTGCTTCCAGGAACCAGCAAGTTCACGTAGAACTTCTGGAACGCTCGCTGTCATATCTTTTTCGGACTCGTATGAACTTTCTGGACTCCAATGGCGGCGGCAGCAACATCTCTCTTCGTCTCCTGATTATCGAAGTAAGTTCTCAAAGAGGCACGCAGAGAGTATTTATAGAGAGATGGTGGAAACCCTAACCGTCCATAAGTTACCGAAAGATATGAACAAATTAATTATGAATTCCTAAAAGATATGAACGAATTAATTCAAATTCCACAAAAAATGGATCTGAATAATAGTCCATATATTTCCATAACTGTTCAAATATTTCTGAAAGCAGCGGCCACGCAAGCAACCTCACATGCTGCCGCTCACGCAGCAGCAGTCCATGCCGCTCGCGCAACGTGCAAAGTGCGCCAACAAAGCGCCACTTTGCGCCCTTGAGTCCGAGTCCGGGTTCGAGTCCGAGTTGCTAAGTCCCTTTGGGACTTAGCTCCTATGGAAATAATTTCAAGAGCATAACAAAAAACATAAATGTTTTCATGAGTAGTTAATCATTTTTTCTCCTAGGAAAACACCCCCACATGGCACCCATGTGCCCCACCACACCCCATGTGCACATCTCAACTCATACAAAGTATTATATTGAGATATCCACTTGGTGGTGTTGCCAATGTGGAACTATCTTTACTAGTCCAAAGAAAACAACACCAACAAAATCAACATCGATCGATTCCGCATGCAAACCGGAATTTAATCCTACGTTTTGTTAATTATGTATCAAGTCAACGACATGCCGACAGTACCCAAAATTGCCATTCTGATTACTCCATCATGATGAAACGTTCTCCCTACTACTACTGCTGCTGCTGCTGCTGCTGCTGCAACAACAACAACAACAACAACAAAGAAAGAAAGAGAAAGAGAAAGAGAAAGAGAAACCTTAACACAACTTACTGTAGCCATTGTCATCGATCGGTAGTGAGCTTGAGTGGTACGTAGTGTCTGGTAATAGACAACGACTCTACTGACAGCAACAACATGTCTAACTTCGATCTATATTACATTAAAAATTTCCCCTAATACACGGACATCTCACCTAAACAAGAGTAGCACAATTTGAAGAAGAAGAAGAAGAAGACTACTTTCTTTCCAAAGGAGGAAAAAAAATAATATATAGGTAGCTAGCTAGGTAGCTACTTAGTATTAGCTGCAGTGCAAACTACGCGAAAATGAGACGTTTTTAAGTTGGTTGGGTTCAGGCGATCGAGTATACTATTGCATGCATGCAGTAGTACTCTCAGAGGGATGCAACAACGTAGACGATTCATCGGACGGTGGGGCCGGCCGGCCGGCCGACACCGACGGATGGATTCCCAGAAAATATGCAGGCCACCAACTAGGCCAGGATCGGTCACTTTCATTGCAGACATTCTTAATTTTCATCAACATGCACAGTCCTTCTAACTTAGGGGTTGTGATCACTGCTATCGAGAGGGTGATTTCGGAACCCCCGACGCGTGTTTCATAAAACTCCTTGTTCATAGTCGTACGTACCGTAGATTGCAGTATCTCGGTTTGACATGTCCTGATTCGAATTTTTATTTATAATTACTATATGTGGCAGGTATGTGGCGCAACTGGAATTCGAACCCAGGTCTCTACAGGGACAACATGACATTCTAACTACTAAACTACAACCACTTTCATGTTATTTGTAGAATTGTTTAACATATAATTTTTAGTAAAAAAAAAAAAAAATTTAAGTCCGGGCCAGCCCAGCTTTTGCTCCCGCCCAAGGGTGTAGAAATATAGTATATAATATTGTAAAATCATGTATAATAAGAAAATTTATCTATCGCATGGAAATCAATCGACAAAGATGACTACTATTTCATTCAATTTCCAAAATTTATAAGAACAACAATAAAAATACTTAAAATTATGTTTAAATGTCTAAAATATATTTTTTAAAATTTTAATAATTTGTTAATAAATTTTTGTTTTCGATACCAAACGATTCGATACTTCGATCCAAAATCGTTGATACTGTCGATCCCACCGATCTCGTAGGATACTACGAACCTTGGTACGTACGTATCACCTGTACATTAGGCATAGAATGCTGTGTTTGGAGAGTTTGCAAATGTTGTATATAATTAACGTTAACTAGGTTTTTTGCTTCAGAAACTACTAGGGATCTCTCATTTAAGTCATTACTAGAAAGGACAATAATAAACAAGTTAATTCGGTGTCAAAATTCCTGAAATTAACAACACCAAAATTCAGAGAGTCGCGGTATCAGAGTATGCATTCCACTTTCAAATCTTGTTTCATTAACAGTTTAATTAAGCATATTTTATATAAAATACTTACATTGTGCATTCTCAGTACATAAAATGTATTTTCTGCTAGAGAAAGTAGAAAACAGAAACAAGAAAAAAAAAACATAAATGAGATCGACAATATGTTTACTTAAAGTCCAACAAACAAACAAAAAATCATGGGCTAACAACATGTAATCTTCTTCCACTAATTGCTTATGATTCATTTACAAGTTGATGATTGGCTATATATAGAAAAGCTTCACATCTCTATTATTATAATACGAATTGAAAACGGTTCAAAAAATGAGTTATCCAAACCGTACGTATGTATATTATACATTAACTAATAAAAAAAATTTAAAAAAAATTCTAACCACGTATGTATAGTAGTGAAAAATAAAAATAACAATCCTAAATCATTTTAACTATCTTAACATATAATAAATCCTAATATATATTCAATATTCAAATTATACAGGGCTATTTGATTTTACCTCCACGTTAGATTAGATATATTGATATTACCCCCATGTTAGATCAAAAGTTAAGAATACCTCCTGAAAGTGTCGTTAAAAACTCATTAACGACACTTTCAAAACTTTTAACGACACTTTCAAAAAATTTAACGACACTTTCAGGAGGGTATTCTTAACTTTTGATCTAACATGGGGGTAATATCAATATACCTAGGAGGATAAAATCAAATAGCCCAATTATATATAAACTAAGTAAATATCTAACTAAATACATATCCAAAATTATAAAAACATATCTATAACAAATCATAATTAAAATATATTCAAATTATATTTAAAATTTTAAATATAATTTAAATTTTATCTAAAATTTTAATAATATCATAGTGCAACACACGTTCTTAAATGACAAACCCTAAATAACCTTTAGGGTAATAACAAACAATTAAAATATTCAAAATATTCTTCTACTAAGTGGATACACAAAATACAGTATACGCCCAAAAAAAAAATAGTTTTATCTCGCTTCAAAACGATTCTGAACATTAATTTGATGTAACTAAATCTTTTGGATGACGAAATAATTTGATTATGACTCAAGACATCCCAACACATCTGTTTTGTTGGGAGCCTGAAAGGTAGGTATTGAAATAATATAAATATATACAGAGACAGAACTATCCTAGGACTAGGGTGAGTTCCAGATCATATCACAATTATATATATATATATATATATATATATATATATATATAAATTTTTTTTTTTTATATGATTCAGTCTACATCTAGTCTATTCTAATCCATCAGAGATCGAATTTTTAGTTCCACCCTTGAATATACGATACTTGAATTTCGGGCTCCGCCCTTGAGTATGCAATCCTCAACTTAAGCTAGTAACATTTAGTAACAATCTTCAATTTGTTTAATTTATTTGGACTTTAGGAAATGATTGCATCAAAGTTAAACTTAATCAGAACTTTGGTTGGAAAATGGTGGCCCTCTCCTTAGCAACTTCCATTACATACTCAGTCACTCACTCATATGATCTTAGTGGGATTGTGGGAGCAAGTAATTAAGTGATAGACTGACCACTTTTATTTCTTTCCTTCTGCCAAAGCCAAATCATTGCTAACGGTTTATAGCAGCACAAGTGCAAGGAAAAAAAAAAAAAAAAAGTGTTCAAGTTCAAGAGGTCACAACATGAGAAAGAAAATGGAAATAGAGCTGTTTTTTTTTCTATTTTTTACTATGCAATGGCGAAGGACATTGATGGTGGAAAGTCTAGCTTGCCCCCCTATATTATGGGTCAACTATTCTAAGGTCAAGAATGTATCATATGCTATGATTACAAATTTATAATAATATTGGCCCGCAGCTAGGGAAAGAATTTAATTATGTTTTTAGTATGTGAACTCTTCAAATTAAGTACTATATACTGTATATATACATGAAATTTTCATGGGTACATATTATCACAAATATACAGAAAGAGAATTAAGATTTTGAGATATTAAGTTTAGTAAAAAGCTGGTAGGCTTGCCAAAAAAAGTTATTAGAAATGTGTTTAAAATGACTCATGGGTATATATTATCGCAAATATACAGAAAGAGAATTAAGATTTTGATATATCTAATTAGTGATAAGTTGATAGGCTTTGCCAAATTTTTTTTTATTAGAAATGAGTTTAAAACGGCTATAAAATATCTATAGTTCTATGTTCTTTTAGAAACAAATTAAGGTGTTTCAAACGAAGTTTTCCTATCGGTGATGGTCAGGATGAAAGATGATGAAAGGTTAATTGATATATAACGAAAATGATATTTGATCCGTCATTGGACGTGTCCGTCCAATGACCGTGTCCTCATGACATCAGTGCATTGACCCTCTTGCTAGCACCAAATCCATCCCCAAAATCTTCTCCCCCCTTCAATGGAAAGCCGTCACGTGACCGAGGACAAGGACGAACCAAATAGCAGCACCGAAAGAAATATGGAGGATTTGGGGATTATTACTCATGTTTCTTTAATAGTGAAATGATACAAATTAAGTTTAGTATAAGGTTCATGAGCACCAATCAACTTAGGTATGTTTTCCAACTATATTAGCTCCATCTGATCCTCATGAAATAATATTAGGAATATTATCATTCTAATAGAATATATATGGAGGTAGGTTGTGCGCGTACACTTAGACAAACAGGAGCCACGTGGCGTCAGTATTATAGTAATTAAAATTAATGATTGCACTTAAATTTTGGCACATTTGATTTTATAAGTTCTGCAAAGTGCAGTGCCTATAGGAATTGCAGGTGCTTTTTTTTCACTCCAAGCTAGGTTAGTTATGCTTTCTTTTTCACGATTAATGTTACTAACACAATTTCTTTTATTTTACATGCACAAGTGCAATGAACTTGTTGTTGAAATGCAGTAACCCCAAAAAGTTCTGCACGCCAAACTTCATAGAGAATATACCTTGGACTGTGGGTGGTGAATTTGATCTGTATCCGTCGAATTTTAACGTATCGATATTTTTTTAAAATTTATAATTATTTTTCGTGCGTTCTTCGGATAACTACGGGACTCGCGTCATTCGATAAGTAATGTCGAAGTTGTCGTACGATGTAAGTTTCGTCCAGTTCGTAGACCATCTATCGGATTACCATTTTATGAATTCGTGCAGTGACCCACTTGTATCACACCTTCTAGATAAATTTTTTTACTATGCCACTTGTAAACCCCCTTGATTAATTCTATAGATAGTCATGTGTGAATTTGAAAATTTTTAGATTAGCAGCAGATGTTGAGGTTTAGAGTAGAGTTGTCTGTTATTTTATTTAATTAAACTCTTGGAGCACCCTATCATTGTTTAATTATTCGGAGCCCAATATCAGCCCATGAATTCCATCGGACTTTTGTACTTCTGACTTGACTCGTCAATTTATGCACTGGACTTTTCGTCACATAAAAATCAAATCCGTTGTGCCTTAAATTAATCGCACAACTTCCCGTATCCTAAAATCTATATTTAATTCCGTATCGGACACCTGTGTCGTTACCCTCAATTTTGAGATACCAACTTAACCCGTTGAGCCGGACCAACTAAAGGGTCCAAGACTGACTCCAAGCCCCCACCATTTTTGACCTTTGTGTCATTTCCAAATTTTGACCCCAAGTACCCCCATTTAATTTAAAAGCGCGGGACACTTTAATTCTATTTAAATCGGGGATACCCATTTTGTCTAATCCTATTTTAATCCCCAAATTAATTCCAATGCCATTTAATTAAACCCATGCCAAACACCCAACACCCCCTCACCATGCAAATCACCAAACTCCATTTTTCCTACAATTTTTGCATCATTTCATGTGTTCGTGCAATTTTTCGAATTTAAGGGATTTAGTTGCAATTTATTAACTTAGGTGTCCTCACCCTATTGGCCATGACTAAATGGAGAGCTTACAATTCTTTGACCTAGTCAACATTTTTTCCCCTTCCTTTGCATGGAGAAACCCACTCCTCCATGTGAAATCCTAACCCTCCAATTTAAATGAGAGCATCCCCACCACACATCACTCACATACCTCCCTATAAAACATCAACATCACCCTCACAACTCCCAAGCCGGCCCTAATCCCTAGACATTGGGAACCACACTCCCTCTCTCTCTCTCCTCCCTCCTCCATATTTTCCCATACAAATTTCTTTCTTCTTCTTCAACTTTCTTCTTCTTCTTCTTACTTCCTTCTTCTTGGAGAGGAGCAGTCCGGCCCGGCCGACTGAACCCATCCGGTCTGTGCACAGCGACTCCGGCTCGGCGGCTCTGGCCTGTGCACAGCCACTCCGGCTAAGACTCCCCCGCCTACTGCCGACAGAGCCGACCGCTCCGGCCAGTTCGAGCACCCCGCTCCGGCCGGTTGATCCAAACCCGACTGATCCAGTTTCCCCCCGTCCGGCGACGACTGTGCGGCTTTCCCCTCATCCGACCTCCTCCCTATTGTAAGCCCCTGATTTTTCAAAAATACAAAAATTGGAATTTTTCACAATTTTCTGGAATTTTCTGGGAATTTTCTGTAATTAAAGTCAGGGTTTTCAAATATTAAATAATTTTTAATTGATAATAAACAACATTAAAATATTATGAAAATAATATTTTTGGGTGTAAAATGGAAAACTGGACTTAGGGTAATTTTTCTGGAATTTATTGGGCCCTGGACCTATTTTTAAAACACCTAAAACTATTTATGTAATTATTTATTTAATTATTAATTATTTCTGGATTTTATTATTATTATTATTATTATTATTATTATTATTTTCCGGCCCGTTCCCCAGCCCGGCCCATTGGGCCTGATCCGGCCCAGCCCAGCAGCCCAACCCGCTTCACTTACCGGGTCGGGTCGGGTCTGCCCGAACCCGACCCGTCCGCCCGCTGACCCGTCTCCACAGTCCCCCCCCAGCCCGAGTCCTCCGCCGCCCGCCGCACCGCCCGCCGCGTCCTCCGCTACGCTCCGCCCGGCCGTCCACCCAGCCTCCGCCTTCACCGCCCCTCTCCCCGCCTTCTCCGGCCCCCAGCCCTTTAAAACCCCGTTCTCCTCCGCCTTCGATCCCCCACCGTCGAACCCCTCCACCACCGGGCCCCTCCCCGCCACGACGCCGCTGCCACCCGCCCGCAGCGCCGCTGCTCAGCCGCCGGACGCCTCCCAGCCTTCTCCCCTCCCCACATCGACAGCACAGCAGCAGCAGCCGCAGGGCGCCTCCGGCCACCCCCGCGCCGCCAGCACCTCGCCGTCGACGACGAGCCGCCAGCCCTCGGCCGCCTCCGGCCTTCCCCGCCGCCCGAGCCGCCGGATCTCCGGCCAAGCACCCCTGAACCCTAACCCTAATCCCAATTCTTCGTGTCGTGTCGGACACGACACGGACACGGAAATTTCCGATTTTTCGAGCCTCTTCAGCTTTTGGACTCATCTCTGGACTTTTCCCCCAAGAACCTAACTAATCAGATCCAAACAACAGGCAAGTACCTGCACTTCAAGTTTAACCTTTATATTGTGATAAATAAATTCCCTGCTTTATTTGTACCATTGATGATTATATGTAGAGTTAGAACACTGGATTTCATGCCTTGAATAATGTATTTCGTGTCTTGCTTTTCATGTCGGGTGGGAGAATACTAGGAGGCATGTAGTTTACCCTTTCCCAGGTCCTGTTACTAGCTGTTGGTACGCGACTGTACCATCAGCCTTATACTTGATTGTTCCTAGTCACTAGTCGTCTATGACGGCCTTATTAGCCTTATAAACCCCTACATGCCAACTATGTATTCTAAATACACAAGTTCGCGCACATAGTTCATGTCTTGTTGCAGTTCTTGTTGTCTTGTTACAGTTACTTTTCCTGTCACATTTTTCCTGTTTTACTCGTATTTCTGGTTTATAGCAATTAATCATACTTTACTTCTAGTCTTGTTTTATAGCATTATTTCTCAGTTAATTTCACTATTTACTTACGCATATTCTCAACATGATGCTTAGTCAGTTGTTATTTTCTACCTGTCACAAATATTTAGCTTAAATCTTGTTGTGCATTGTGTACTTTGCTCCTTTCCTGACTGGATCCGTTGTTTAGGCGATGACGAGAACCTTGCCCCTACCTACTATGGACCCTATGAGCCGGCAGGTGATACAGTTGCAGAGCTGGTTCCCACCCAGGAGACTACTCCTGCAGAGTAGTTAGCATTAGTTGTTTATTTCCTTTCATCTTAGTAATCGGGTTTGTCCCCGATATAATCTATGGTTCTGTATTAAACTCTGGATTTGATTATCATATTCTGGTTATAAAATCTTAGCATTCTTTTTCTGCTATTTTTCCTTGCCTATTTAATTATTGTGAATGAGCTAGATTTATCACCTGTGATCATGCCCTAGACAGCGTACTACCGCCGACACTGCGGCGTAGGCTGGACGTACCCACGCACTCGTGCCCGAATTTCTGGGTGCGGGTCGTGACACGTTTTTGTGGTGGCCCATGCAGGTCAAACGACTAAATTGTTCTGTTTCAACTTAGGGACCGAACAGGCCTGCAATAAAATTGAGGATTCTAGGAAAAGCTCATTCACAGTATAGCGTCCTTATTTCAATTCTTGATATCATTGCTGCTCAATTTTTCCTATCGCCTTTGATTTCCAAGTAATCTATTCTGAACTCCCTACCCCTTCATCTTTCAGAATGGTCCAGACCAGGAACACAGTAGGAGGCACATCAGAACCAGCTAAGCAGAATGTGCCCGAGACTCTTGCACTCCCGCCGCCTCCATCTGTTCCAGCAGTTACTCTAGATGGGGCACAGCTACTCGGAGTGTTCCAGGGACTAGTGGAATCCCAGAAAGAACAGACTACCCTGCTTCGAACCAGCCTCTCAGAAGCTCTTAGGTCCCAGGAGTCGCCACACAAGAGGCCAGGGAGTGCCAAAGACTTCAAGAACCTCAGACCCCTGGAATTCTACGGAACTGAGGGTATTCTCTACGCCGATGAATGGATAGAGAACGTAGAGCGACTCCTGAAGACTGCTCGGGTCCCTGATGATCTCAAAGTGGAGTCCGCAAGCCTGCAACTGTTCGACATAGCTCGGACCTGGTTCAGAGATGAACCCCAACTATCTGCTCCTGACCTCACCTGGGAAGATTTTAAGAGGCTATTCAAAGAGAAATTTTACCCCAAAGTGGCTCGGGAAGCTCTCGAAAGCCAATTCGAGAGACTGGAGCAAGGTAACCTGACTGTTGATGAGTATACTGCAGAATTTAGCAGGTTAAGCCACTTTGCGGAATGCATGGTTCGTACCCCGGAGGACAGGGCCCGTAGATTCAAGAAGGGGCTGTCTCCGGATATTCGCCTTGCTGTCACCACCAGCCGAGCTCGCACCTACGAGGAAATCTTGAACGTGGCACAAGGCGTTGAGAGAGACATGGGGCATAAGCTAAAGCGAGAAAGAGATACCGGAAATGCGGGACCCAACAAATGCCCTTTTCAACAACAACAACAGTAGAGATCCCCGCAGCAAGCCCAGCGTCCTCTCCCTCGAGCTCCAACACCCCAACATCAAGCTCAAGGGCAGACCCAACGAGTTCCTACTTGTGGCTTTTGTCGAAAACAAGGTCACACCTGGCAAGTTTGTAGGATGAGACTGGGTGCCTGTCTATATTGTGGATCAACAGAACATCGAGTGAGGGACTGCCCCACTGCTCCAGGACGCGGACAAGCTTACGTGATGACCGTGGAGAACGCGCAAACTCTGGAAGCGGCTAATGCGCGTAAGTGATTCGTAGATACCTTTTCTAGTATTGTTTAGCTCATGCCTATTGGTTCGTGACCTCAGCCCCAACCTAGTAATTTTGAACTTGCTAAATACCTGGTATGCTTTTAAATTTGATAACTGTTTTAGAGGATTGTGCTATTGTGCTTATTTTGTGTTATTTTGTGAACTTCAATAATTTGCACCTCCTTTCATCATTATCTAGCGCACTTAAATTTTGCTGAACTTGACATATGCTGCTATTTTATAGCTTAGTTTTGCAAGCTTACCTTTATCGGGCTTGTTCAGGACACATGTATTACTGAGGCCTGATCAACCCCACTAATACAAGTGTCTACTCAGAATCAGTGTACTACGGTCTGATCAACCTTAGTGCATTTTGATTCGCACTTCGCACGACTACCTTACGTGGATTGAGAGATATAGTGACTAGTATACTTGCCCCCTAAATACGTCCGAGCATATCGTATCAGCATTACCAGAATAGAATCTCAATCCATAACCGCCTGACAATTCCCATTAGAATTCTTTAAACGTCTTGATCCCTATACCTCTGCTCTTAAACTCTTTATTATTGATCCTCACCTTCCCTTACTTCGGAAGGACAGAAATCCTGTGTTTGGTATAAGTTTGATTTATAGTGCTAGATGATAACCCTTTATGACTAAGGCAATACCTAGGTGATGTGTGCTGTGTTTTGTGTCGCAGACTTAAGATTCAATACCCAAATTTATTAAGTTGAGACCTAGCCTTACTAGTTGTACAGCCTTAGAGGATATGGGTAGAATTCTAAGTTGGGTAGCGACCGCAATGTCCACCTGAGAGAAACCCGTTAGACTGTAATCAAGTGAGTTGGACAGAGAGAACCCTGCCATAATTTAAATTTCG
The DNA here is from genome assembly GCA_036927795.1 of Iris macrosiphon. Lineage (NCBI taxonomy): Eukaryota > Viridiplantae > Streptophyta > Magnoliopsida > Asparagales > Iridaceae > Iris > Iris macrosiphon. Next base: position 6,081,691 of record JAYESA010000020.1, on the reverse strand, counting down.
AGGACGAAATTTTATAAGTTGGGTAGATTGTAAGCCCCTGATTTTTCAAAAATACAAAAATTGGAATTTTTCACAATTTTCTGGAATTTTCTGGGAATTTTCTGTAATTAAAGTCAGGGTTTTCAAATATTAAATGATTTTTAATTGATAATAAACAACATTAAAATATTATGAAAATAATATTTTTGGGTGTAAAATGGAAAACTGGACTTAGGGTAATTTTTCTGGAATTTATTGGGCCATGGACCTATTTTTAAAACACCTAAAACTATTTATGTAATTATTTATTTAATTATTAATTATTTCTGGATTTTATTATTATTATTATTATTATTATTATTATTATTATTATTATTTTCCGGCCCGTTCTCCAGCCCGGCCCATTGGGCCTGATCCGGCCCAGCCCAGCAGCCCAACCCGCTTCACTTACCGGGTCGGGTCGGGTCTGCCCGAACCCGACCCGTCCGCCCGCTGACCCGTCTCCACAGTCCCCCCCCAGCCCGAGTCCTCCGCCGCCCGCCGCGCCGCCCGCCGCGTCCTCCGCTACGCTCCGCCCGGCCGTCCACCCAGCCTCCGCCTTCACCGCCCCTCTCCCCGCCTTCTCCGGCCCCCAGCCCTTTAAAACCCCGTTCTCCTCCGCCTTCGATCCCCCACCGTCGAACCCCTCCACCACCGGCCCCCTCCCCGCCACGACGCCGCTGCCACCGCCCGCAGCGCCGCTGCTCAGCCGCCGGACGCCTCCCAGCCTTCTCCCCTCCCCACATCGACAGCACAGCAGCAGCAGCCGCAGGGCGCCTCCGGCCACCCCCGCGCCGCCAGCACCTCGCCGTCGACGACGAGCCGCCAGCCCTCGGCCGCCTCCGGCCTTCCCCGCCGCCCGAGCCGCCGGATCTCCAGCCAAGCACCCCTGAACCCTAACCCTAATCCCAATTCTTCGTGTCGTGTCGGACACGACACGGACACGGAAATTTCTGATTTTTCGAGCCTCTTCAGCTTTTGGACTCATCTCTGGACTTTTCCCCCAAGAACCTAACTAATCAGATCCAAACAACAGGCAAGTACCTGCACTTCAAGTTTAACCTTTATATTGTGATAAATAAATTCCCTGCTTTATTTGTACCATTGATGATTATATGTAGAGTTAGAACACTGGATTTCATGCCTTGAATAATGTATTTCGTGTCTTGCTTTTCATGTCGGGTGGGAGAATACTAGGAGGCATGTAGTTTACCCTTCCCCAGGTCCTGTTACTAGCTGTTGGTACGCGACTGTACCATCAGCCTTATACTTGATTGTTCCTAGTCACTAGTCGTCTATGACGGCCTTATTAGCCTTATAAACCCCTACATGCCAACTATGTATTCTAAATACACAAGTTCGCGCACATAGTTCATGTCTTGTTGCAGTTCTTGTTGTCTTGTTACAGTTACTTTTCCTGTCACATTTTTCCTGTTTTACTCGTATTTCTGGTTTATAGCAATTAATCATACTTTACTTCTAGTCTTGTTTTATAGCATTATTTCTCAGTTAATTTCACTATTTACTTACGCATATTCTCAACATGATGCTTAGTCAGTTGTTATTTTCTACCTGTCACAAATATTTAGCTTAAATCTTGTTGTGCATTGTGTACTTTGCTCCTTTCCTGACTGGATCCGTTGTTTAGGCGATGACGAGAACCTTGCCCCTACCTACTATGGACCCTATGAGCCAGCAGGTGATACAGTTGCAGAGCCGGTTCCCACCCAGGAGACTACTCCTGCAGAGTAGTTAGCATTAGTTGTTTATTTCCTTTCATCTTAGTAATCGGGTTTGTCCCCGATATAATCTATGGTTCTGTAATAAACTCTGGATTTGATTATCATATTCTGGTTATAAAATCTTAGCATTCTTTTCCTGCTATTTTTCCTTGCCTATTTAATTATTGTGAATGAGCTAGATTTATCACCTGTGATCATGCCCTAGACAGCGTACTACCGCCGACACTGCGGCGTAGGCTGGACGTACCCACGCACTCGTGCCCGAATTTTCGGGTGCGGGTCGTGACACCTATCACCTCCTCCCTATCACCACCACCATCACCACCACCACGAGATCCCATCACCACCACCACAAGCTTCCTCATCCGATCTCCTCCACCACGAATCAGCACTACCACCACCACAAATCAGCTTCCACCACCACCATCACTTCCTCCACTCTTCTTCTCCGGCGAGTCCAGTCCAACTTCGCTGCTCTCCACCCCGTTCCATCACCTCGCTCCGGCCAGCGATCCGCCACCTCACCGTCGAGGTATACCACTTTCCCCCCTCCCTATATTGATATACATTGTGTTGTATTTTAGTTAGGGTTGTTGTTATTTATAGATTTGTGTATATTTGTCACGCCCCAGTCCCAAAATATCGAGGGACTAGACACGTGGCAATGGCCAGCAGTACACACCGATGGACAAACCCAATTTAATGGATCCACCGGGGCGTACATAAGCTGTAATACAACAATAAGGGTGCAAAAAACTAATCTCATCCACAGAAATGAATACATCAATATCAGAAACATAGTGCAATATCAATCTCAATAAACATAACTCGGGGAACAACCCGATAATGAGTCTGATACAATAGTCAAGAAATAAGATAACAACTGCATATACTGAGTATGGATAAGACATATACTCAGGAGAAATCCTCGGCGATCACCTCGTCTTCTGGATCTGGTACTGCTCCAGTTCCTGCTACTGTCCCTGCTTCTGCTAATGCTCATGTCCTGTATACCTCGGTATCGATCTCGTCTGCTAATCCTGGGGACATAATCCGGATCCAGGTCCTCAGGGGACATAGCAATGTACAAAATAACTTAAGCCAAAATAAATAATGCAGTGCAGCAATAAATGAAATAATAGGATAAACTATATAACCATCTATGTGAAATGCAATTTGAGAGCATCACTAAAACTCAGGCTGAAACCACTACAAGCTCTGTGTCGGGGAGCCTGTGGCAGAGTTACTATATATTTTACTATGTAATTTACTATGTAGTATATATATGAAATCAGCCTGTAGCCTGTGTGTCTCTCCTCACCCAATATAATCACACGTCTCATGTTCACGATGCCTCATGTCCATGTCACGTAAGATCATATCTAATGCAGCAAGACATATAATGTCTATGAATATAATGTCTATGTCACAATCCTGCAACCTACACAGAATCACCTTGAATATTTCAGGAAGATTCTGTCTCATGCATAGTGTCAAGTGTCATGGGTTATGATGTACTTGATAAGACAAGTACGAGAATGTAAAGGGTCACGATATCCATCTCTATGTGACGTTACACAACTCCGCGTATGGTGTTGGCACCCGACTATTAATCGGACGCTAAGTAAAGTCACACGGTTCTAGGTTAAGCATGTACAACAATATAAATAAGGCAAGAAAATATGTAACAAGAACTGCAAGATTTGGCAAGGTACACTTGCCTGGGATTCTGACTCCAACTGTAGCTTTGGTCTCAGTGTGATTTGCAGGTACCCCTCCAAAAGCTGTAATAAACATCAGCATCAGATTCGAAAAATATCAAATAGCTAGAAACGCCTGTCCTTGAGTCCAATTTGGACACAAGGGCAAAAATGACAGTTTCTGGTCAAAGCGGGGTCCACATGTGGACCCGCTTCACACCAAAAAATATGTCAGAAATAATGGTCTCCAAATTCATCTAACTTAGTGTCAACAAGTCCAGAACGATGATACGAACCCAACGGAACTTCCAGAATTGGATTCCGATGAGCCGGTCACAAAAATTGCCCGTCAAGTGGAGCCGTGGGGCCCACGATACGCAATTTTGTCAATGTTCTCAGAATCGAACCAAACTTGGGTCACAGGACCAGCGTATTGCTACGAGTCCGATGGTGTAAGTTTCGTTTTGATCCGACGTGTGTACACAAAGTTACAATGAGATCCAGAACAGGCCGATACGGGACGTTGTCGACGGATACGCGTTGATTCCGGTGTGCACGCACATGCAAATCAACTTCTGCGAAATCCCGCACGTTCGTATCGACGGCGCACACCTTTCGGTGAAGACCGCACGCGACCAAGTCGTCCCGTTTGGCGGGGCGTACTCAGTTCCGGAGAAAAACGGGGTATTATTTTTCCTGTTTTTGGATCGCAGTTCACAATCGCCACAGGACGCGACACACCGAGCGGATTACACGAGCATCGAGAGGGTTGCGCAGTCTATGCGTCATAACAGACGGAACAGAAAATGGGGCAGTGAGGAGAGAGAAAGGGTTACCTGAACGGGGCTACGTAGAACGGGGTTTTCTTCGTGTCCGTGAGGCGACACGACACAAACTGCACAGTGCTGTGCTGTGTCCGGGTCAGGGTTCGATGTCGGAGACTCGCCGGAGCTTCGTCGGGGCTGCTCAGGGCTTCGCCGAAAGAGAGCAGCGCTGACGGAGGCAGAGACGGCTAGGTGGGGGCGCCGCGGGGAGAGCAGCGGCAACTGCTGCTCGTGGTCGAGGCGGATGGGAAGACAGAGGAGCTGGGTGGCCGGGGTTCAGGTCGAGCGGCTATGGGTCGAGGGAGAGGGCGGAGGACGGCGAGGGGAGAGGGCTTGTCGGGAGGAGACGGTGGAGAGGGGTTCTGGTGGTTGGGGTTTAGGGTTCAGGCGGAGCTAGGGTAGGGGATATCGGGGCTCATCGGGAGGAGACGGTGGAGAGAGGGAAGGCGGGTGGCAGTGGGCTAGGGCGGCCGAGGGTGATAGGAGGTTCGTCGGGAGGAGAAGGTTAGGGTTCCGGCGGCGGAGCGGGGTTATCGAAGGGGTTATATAGGGGCGGCTCGGCTGAGGGAAATGAATTAGGATTAGGGTTTCGGTCGGGTTAACGGGTCCGGGTCGGGTTCAACTCGGATCCGACACGACCCATTAAGAATTGGGCTCGGTTCGGTTCGGTTTAGCACGGTTCGGGTTGGTTTGGTTCAACTGAACCGGGTTTAATTCAGGGTTTATTTTGGTTTATTATAAACTTGGTTTTTAGGGTTTTTAAAATATTTTTGGGGTCCAATAAATTTCCAAAAAATTATCCTATGTCTAATTTTTTATTTTACACCAGAAAATATTATTTTCATAATATTTTAATATTATTTAACATCATTTAAAAAATTATTTACTTTCAAAATACCTTAGTTTTAATTAGTTAAAAATACCAGAAAAATTCCAGAAAATTGTAAAAAATTAATTTAAAATTTTTGAAAAAAGGGGGTTTACAATATTAGCTAGGGTTTGTGTTTAAATAATGTTGTGTAGATGTAGTGTAGTATAAATGATCATGTGTTATTAATGGGTGATTAGGGTTTAATGGTGAACTTGGGGTTTATTCGTCATAAGTATATTAAAATGGAAATAAATGGATAAACGTGAGATAGGGTATGAGAATACATGGATTGTTGCTTATGTGTCGGGATAATACAAGAAGGTTATGAACTATATGCATGGGTGGAAATTGCAAGGGTAATATTTAAGGTATTGAGATACATTGAGATGTTAGGGCATTACAATTTATATATGCACCATTGATTAATATTGTTGAACAAATTAAATTGTTGCAAAATAATACTGTGATTTATTCATCGAGGGTTTAAATGAATAATAATTATCTTACTCAAGGTTGATATATTTAAACGTGCATATTAATGTCGGTGAATACCAGGGTAAAATCTGAGGATGATCATGACTTGAACTACTGAAAAATATCATGATGAACATTAGAGATTGAGGATTGGGTCTTATGATATTATACAGGTGATTGATTTTGAGATGGGTATTATTCGGATCAAGGATCAGAGATTGAGGACTGTGAAATTAGTAGTTAACTATTTGAGATTGAGACTGAGTTTAGGTGTAGATGTGTGTCGCAACCCTGTTTAACGTGGAATAGATTATTGATTTTGGTTTGTATCTCATCTCTAGGTACTGAGGGACCTGAGGGCTTGGACGCGGTACCGGGACCCCGTCATCAGCAGTCGCACGCAGGCAAGTGTACCTTGCCACCCTGTATTTCATATTACAGATACTTGTTGTTCTTTATGTACATTGTGCACGTATTTATGTTGACGTTCGATACTTTGCGTCCGGATCACAACCGGGTGCTGACGTTCGTCGTAACGTCTTAGAATAATTGTTAGATGCTTCGTAGCACCTCGATGTACGTACCTGAGTACATCGATATCCCAGGACACACTCATACACTGTGATCCTGCCAGATTCCTGTATCCTGATACTGACATCATGACCAGAGACTGGGACGACCTTAGGGTCGCGTCTGTCGAGTTGTTTCTGTGTGTCGAGACTGTAGATAGAGGTTCAGGTTCAGCGCACAATCGTTGACCGCTTGGGAAGGGGAAGACAGTTACTAGACGTTTGGGCTCCTCTGCACGCGCTTACATATGTATGTAGTATCTATGTAGTGATCCTGTATCTAGTGTAGTAGTATCACCCGTGTGACTCTTTGCCCGGAACTGCGATACGTCCCGTGTGTTTCCGTGTCCGGAGCTACGGTTTTATTTTGGACAGCCCACGCGTCGAACATTGTCTTTAAACTGTGTCACACTTGTTTGGTTATGATAGAGTACCCTGTTGTTGCACTTGTACTTTCTGTTTACTTGGCATGCTGTATTTTTGTACCTTGTTACGTCCCTCTGAGGACCTGGTTCCCTTCCAGGTGCAGGAGACGAGGATTAGCCGGAGGAGTACGGACCGGGCATCTATCCAACAGCTGTACTCACTGCCGAGGATGAGGTCACCCATGAGGACTTCGCCTGATCGCTGGTAGTGACTCTTTCCTTGGGACGGTATCATTACCTAGTTATCTGATGTCGTTCCAAATTATCTTATTGCTTACTTTCATTCCAGTATTTTGTACTAGCGGGTTTGTTCCCGTGTGACTACTCTAGTATTTGTATTTGATACTTATCTTGGACATTTCCTTTCTGCACGTTAGTTATTGTATTTACCTCTATTGTGCTCTTATATTGCTGCCTGTGGATGAGATTTAGATTGACTATTTATGTGTTATGTGATGGGTTATTCATTGTACTTTACAGCTTAAGTGTACTCCGACGGGCCCATTAGTTTGGGATGCCCGCCGAAGTACGCTGCTGGCCACTGCCACGTGACTCGGTTCCTTACTTATGGAACCGGGGCGTGACACCACTACTATGTTCATCTTATCTTATCATGTCTATATATATATATATATATATATATATATATATATATATATGTATATATATATATATATATATGAAATTCTTAAATATAAACTGTGTGTCGATACAAGCAAAATCTAAACAATTGATTGTTAATCCAATGATCCAGATTAAAAAGGTTTTCTTGTACTTTCACAATTTTACAATACAATTGTATGAGATGTATCGATACACAGTTTGTATTGTAGAATGACCATATATATATATATATATATATATATATATATATATATATAGAGAGAGAGAGAGAGAGAGAGAGAGAGAGAGGGGGGGGGGGTTGAAATTTTCGTATTTTTACATCTCCATGATCACAACAGTTAAATTTTGTTTAAGTCATATAATCTTAACCATTGATTTGAATGATTTAAATTAACTGTTAAGATTAGATGCAACGGCTGTGAACATGAAAAAATTTGAAGATACATAATAACCGAGATTTTGATTCTCTTATATATATATATCTATTCTACTATATAATGCCAAAACTAGGCCTCACCGTGAAAGTTTTTCGTTCCAAAAATATCCTTCATTAAAAACAGTAATTAAATACGTATTAAATGTATGTATGCATGCATGAGGCAACTTGAAAAATGATAGTTAATAAAACAAAGATATGCATGCATACAAAGTAGGTAGTTTGGAAAATAAAACAAAAGTTAATAAAGCATGCATGCAAAGTAGGCACATGAACCCAAGAGATAAGAGAAACCTTTTATATTTTCGTCATTTATTTTCTCCCAACTTTCATGCTCCTGCCTATTATATTTTCACCTATAATAAAATTAAGAAATTGTCGGTTGCTCTTTTAATAAACTATTTTTTTTCCAAGTAATATGAAATACGTGCAACACACGTGCGTATATACTAGTATATATATATATATATATATATATATATATATATATATATATATATATATATATATATAAAGAGAGATCGGGACCCCCTCTTTTATGTATCTCCTAGTATCTCCTTATTCACAGCTGTTGAATTCCTTTTTAACTCATCTAATTTTAAACGTTGATTTGAACCATTCAAATCAATAGTTAAGATATTATATGACTTAAACAAGATCCAACGATTGTGATTATAAAAATATTTTAAAAATATAAAAATATAAGAATTTTGATCACGTGTGTGTATATATATATATTCTCAAGCTTAATTAGCCATCATCCATATATAGTGTGGCTAGTCTGGATGGAACCAAGTAACCTCTGGCTTAATTAAACACTAATTAATTTACCAACTGTAGCACTGCCTTAACCACATGGTGGATTGCTTGGTGTAGGCGAGCAAGAATTTTGTCGCGTATCTGCTGCCATTGTACACTAATAAGAAAAATACAAGCGCGATCGTCGCCGTACATTAAGAGTACAATCAGCAGTAGACTTGAAAGTAATAATTGATGGGAATTTAATATATATATATATATATAGAGAGAGAGAGAGAGAGAGAGAGAGAGAGAGAGAGAGAGAGAGGAGCAGTCCGTCCTCGAGTGTCAAAGCTAACAACGAAGCCACGTGAGAGGTGGGGCCAAGCTTTGTTGTCGGCTGAACGTGAACGAAGAAAGAAGAATAGTCCTTCTCTTTATTTCTTTCCCACGTTCCTCTCACGCTCCTCTACCAACCTTCACCTCTGTCATTCACGTACCATGCAAATTCCTTTTTCTCCGGAATCCTAGATGTATGTATTGTGTTCAGGAACTGGCACGTACCGGACACGTACGGGCAGGACCAAAGGGAGGCAAAAATATATTTTAAAAAAAAAAAAAAAAATCAAGCTTATTGGATTTTCTGCATTGATTTTATGTATGTATGAAGTTTGATAGATTTTTCACATCTATGTGAAGTTACAATGGGTTTTCTGTATTTGTTTGTTTACCAATTTCGCGTATACGTAATACGATACTAGTTCTGAATTGTTTCTGTATTAATTTCATGATCAATTCTTTGATATTTTTATATATGATTTCTAATCTGCTAAGAAACCACAATATTTCAAGATCAAAATTAGAGTTTTTTTTTAAGCATTCATTTTATGGTTTGTAACATCAATTTTTGGATTTATTTGGAAATTGGGTGTCGACAAATTGGATTACAGGCTCTATCCAATCAATTTTCACATTCTTTTTAAAAAAAAAAAAAATTACTTTGATGCTTGGCCTTTGTCCAACGCGAGTCCTGGTTCCGTCCCTGCGTATGAGACATGCCAAGATCTATAAAATGTATGTATATTTATATGTATGTATGTATATGAGACATTAAGCGACAAAGACAAATTGAACTTACCTCTAACTAAAAGTGATCTGAGATGAGAAGCGTTTTTTTCAATTGTGTGAATTTCTAAAGGAGAATAATATTATTTCTTCCAGGCTTAATTTTAATTTTACAGCCTCAACTATTCAGATTTTTTAATTTGATACCATAAATTTTAATATTATTAGAAAAACTAATACCCCAACGTACAACTTAATATTCTAATAGTGTTAATGAAAAATTATAAATGAAAAAATTACTTCCATACTTCGTGGTCACTTCAAATTTCCCTAGAAGAATTTAAAAGGATAATTTGGTCAAAAAATTATTATTATTTTTTGTTTAAACGAAAAAAAATAATTCTTGACTGACATGAGGTATGGACTAGAAAATATTCAATTGTTAATAGTAGGGACTGATATATTATTAAAGTTTTGAGTATCAAATTAAAAAAATTAAATAGTTGACGATATCAAGTTGAAATTAAGTCCATTTAATAAAAACAAATGGTGGTCCGTGTGTGTGTGTGTGTATATATATATATATATATATATATATATATATATATATATATATATATATATATATATATATATATATATATATATATATATATATATATATATATATTTTTTATTTTTTTGCGTTTACGTTTTCGTATTATCTATAAGATGATTTTAGTATCGTCCTAACGGTTGATTTGGACTTATCGTCCAAAATGAAAACATAAACACAAATTTTAATACTATACGTGACCCTAAAACTAAACGATAATATGTGAGGGTTGTGTGACTTTAGTTATCTAGTTTTTCCATGTTAGGAAGTTGTGTGACTTGTGCTATTTAGTTTTATCATAACCAATCGAGAATGACAAATTTTAAAATTAATATTAATATTAACACCCCCCCCCCCCCCCCCCCCCATTTGATATTCGTAACTCTCTTACCCTTAATTTTTTTTTTCTGGGAAGGATAAATTATTATTATTATTATTATTTTATTATTATTAATTTAACATTTATATTAATATTAATACTAACAGTAAAATTAACATTAATATTTTAAAAAATTGAGTGATTAATTAATAAGATTAAAATTTTGTCGTGTTAGCTAACACTTCAGATGTATATAATGCTATTTAACAACAGGTCATCTGTCATATTTAACACGTCGGATGTTTTATTTTCCTCTGTTTTCCTCAAAAAAAAAAAAAATAATAATAATAAATTTTTTTTTTTTTTTTTTTTAGGAGTTAGCTCACACCTAGTCCATTCCAATCCGTTCTAGTCCATTAAGTTTATATTTCTGGATCCGCTCCTGCTTGGAATGACATTTGGGAGAAATAAATAACATTACTCATATATTTGAAGTAGATATACACACATATATTTTCAGTAGATATACACATGCAGTAGTCCTGGAAAAAAGAAAAGAAGGAGCATAGAACAAGTACATGATATTGGAAAGAATCATGCATATTACAGACCTCGTGCATAAAGGAGCTTCCATTCCTTTTTCCTGTTCATTGCAGAGGAGAGTTTTATGTGTGGGGATGGGAGGAGGAGGAGGAGGAGGAGGAGGAGCTATAGGTGGTCTGACAAATGTTGCATGTGCTACGAATTAAATTAAAAGGAGAATTTTCTCCCCTCTCCTCCTCCACGCGTTCCCTCTAACTTGTTCCTAATTAAGGACCGGTAACTATAAGAGCTAATTATACTTTAGATCCATGATTTTATATCTGTTTAGAGTTTAAGTCCTAACATGTCCAATAAAAAAATTTAGATTCTGAATTTTTTTTTCCCCAGTTATATCATTTTCTTCATCATGGGTTGATTATTACATTTATATTTATTTTGAGTGTAAAATAGGAAAAACAATTGGTCATGTAAGGACTTAAACTCTAAGCTGATATAAAATTCATGACCTAAACGCTAAATAGCCCTAATTATAATTATTCATCCGAATTTCTTCTTTACTCAAAATCCTCAAAGAAATATTTAATTAGCTAGGTTAGGAATAATCGAAGGCGATGATCCTCTTTTCTCTTGCAAAAATTGGAGGTATTGGTCATACATTTGTTATTACATATATATATATTTTTAATGTAACATGTTAATATCCAGTTTTTGAAAGGGAAATGATGTTGTGTCTACTTATTAAACATAACCAAACAAAGAAATCTTAATTAGATCTTCAAGAAAAGCCATTATTTATAATATACTAATCCAATATTTCATAAGGGTCTCAATGACCAACTACTTTTTTCTGCAGAAGGGGAGATGCTTCCCTAAAGAGAGACTATGTTAATTCAATGGAAGCTCAGATGTCCTTTTAATGGAGAGGTCATGTGGTAATCTATTTGGATCTCACAAAATTAAAATAGAAAAAAAAAAAAAAAAAAAGTTAACACTGCCTAACTTTCGGCCAAAGTTATGATCACCCTTTACCTTGAATATATATTATAAATTTACTTTGTTCTCTTTTGCATACAAAAGATCTTATTCCAAAGTTTAAAGTAGTTTAATGGAACCCAAAATCAATTTTCAAAAAATAAATAAAAATGTTTTTAACTAATTTAGCCCCTATGTATGGATATTGTTGAAGTTTAATTAGGAGTGAATTTGAAGGTTTTTGAGTTCCAATTCAAGAATTTTCTTTTCTAAGACCCTACTCACTATTTAATTTTTCTTTTCTTTTCTCCCAAGTCCCCACTCATTAAACTTTTGGACACTACGAAAATAAGTAAATTTTTAACGACGTCAAATCATTGCTTTGTTGATTTTGACAAAATTAGGGACTCAAAATTATTTCATCTATAGTAAATAAAAGAAGACTAACGTCTTGCGATACCAATTGAAGTCTTCAATTTAGTGACACAATATGAACCTCTCTGGACTTTAACGTCGCTTATAGTCGTCATAATGCTAAAGGTAGTCGCTAAACATCGCTGAATGTTGTTGATGACGTATTGCGATGTCTTTTAAATACGTCGCTAATTTTAATAATATTAGCGACGTTGTCTTTCAGAGTCGCTAATTTCGTCGTTGATTTGATTTCTTTTGGTATTGTTTGCTTGATCTTTAGAAGCACGTTTAGGTTTCGATTCGATTGACGTAGATGAGAGGGATCACCCTCAACATTGGTAATAGGTTCTCTATTATGTAAATTCAAAAAATTATTGGACTCAGTTATCACTGTTTCTCTATCAGATGGGACTATAACCGTGGCAAGTCTCCTCCAGCTTCTGGTATGGAAGGAGCGTTGGCCACTCATATTATTTCAAAATCTCGCAAGAAATTGAGTAGTGTAAAGAAATACAATCCAACGAATGCTTGAATCAGTATCCAACGGCTAAAAAAATTATTGGACTCAGTTATCACTTTTTCATTTTCTATTTCTTTTCAAGAAAGTTGTTCGTAATTAAAAAATAACTTATGATTTTTTTTCTTCCAAAATCTAAATTAAATTTTAAAAACACGTGACTTCTTTCAAAAGCTACTTTTGAGTTGATGATTCTCAATAACAAAGACTTATCATTCTTTGATCGCAATTCTTATGCTCCGTAATCGATTCTATTCTAAGAGAAAGTTTGGTTCGCAAATTTGGACTGTAAAAGTGATTAAAATTTAAAATTTGGACAATTTTAATTGTTTTATTGAAAAATTTACAGACAAAATTTACTGTGATTTGATATGAAAAATATTTTTTTCCTTCCGAAGTGGAGCGCAAAAGTAAAAGATCCTCATTTTCTCATTGAATGTTGGTTGGAGGAGACTGCCTCTCTAAAAAAAAAAAAAAGGTATTCATGCCACTTTAACAAAAAAATGCACTTTTTCATTCATTTGAACAACCAATCAATACTAAACTTTAAAAATTTGCACTTCTAACATTCACTCTTTCAAACGAAAGATTTTCCATTAGCAAAATATTAATTTCTAAATTTTCTATGACGCATATCACGGGCTCACCATCTGGCTTTGGTGAATGGTGAGTCCGGCCACTAATTTTTTGACACTTGGCATAATTCACTATATCACTATACTTCTCCTATTTTTTAGGTCAGTTTTTTTTTTTAATATTCTGAAGAAGAAAAAAATCTATTTTTATTTGATTTTATTTTATGCCGAATTTTTTTATATATTATATATTTGTTTACATTTTTTTTTTTTAATGTCAAATGTTATGCCAAATGTCAAGAAATTAGTGGCCGGGCTCACGATTCACCATAATCAGATGGCAAGTTCGGACCAAAGGACGACTATGAAGATGTTATAAATACTATTTTATGATGGTATGAGCTATATGAAGATTTACAACCAAGAGAGAGAATTTTTTTATTTTTTTATTTGTGACACAATATTTGAGACTTTGTGCACACTGTATCATATATTTTTTAGTTTACTGTTTTCGATTTTTATTATTTATAAATAGAAGAAGAATCTGAATCGAGTTACTAACTTGATTGTGATATTGTGGTGTGTGCCTGCCTGTGGAGGGCCAGCTTGGCAGCTAGACTCAATGAAGGAGGGAAGGGGACTGCAACTTCCAAAGTCCCTCATGGCATAGCTGTCTTCTGTTGGAATAAATAAAGAAACCATAGTGCCCACTTGTTAATATTATCTCTTTCCTTCTTCTTTTTTTCTCTTTCTTAATTGGTTTCCTCTTCCCCATGTACGAGTGATACTCTTTCTTTCAATAATGCTAAGTTTATTCTGGTCACGTGACGATCATTCAGACAGCCACTGATTTTTTTTTTTTTTTTTTTCAATGAACGACCGTCACGTGGACGTCATGTGACCGTCACATGACAGATATAAAAAAATTGTAGGTATTTAGTTGTAGTCATAACACAGCCCTGCTTATTATCGTTATGTATTTAATTTCGTCTACCATTTTTCGATTTGTGTATGTCATCCTTGTACAGGGGCATGCTAATTTAGACTACCACATTTTCTTGCATGTGTGTACTTAAGAAAAATAGAGGCCACTCAGAACATAAATTTGAACATCTCCATATATTTTTTTAATGTCTTTTTTTTGCAAATTCAGCTCTAAGTCAAAGTCTAGGTCTAAAATGTCATGTTGTCTCACCTTAATATATTTAATTTTTGCCTCCCATCTCAACTACTACCTCTCAAAGGGCCAATCAAACTTAAATGACGAAGAACCAAAAAAAATAATAATAATAAATTTTTTTTTTCATAGATGGCGCGCTAGCTATGTAATCTAGAGTCTATTTGTCATTTAATGTGGGGGAAGAAAGGTCTCCATCCGCTGTGAAATTAACTACTAAAATAATTATGTTTAGTGACTATTTCTTCGTAGCGAAAAATATAAACAAAATTAGTGATCACTAATTAGGACGGATTTTGACCTTCTATGAATCCTATACAAATACTAGAAATAATATTTTTACTACTGCAAAAAAGAATATTTTTTAAATCTTGTAAGAATCATGTTTCTGACGTAGTAAGGAACATCTGTAGTTTCTAAAAAAAGAAATATATAAATCTAAAAGCAGGGATTTCATACCAAGTAATACTCATAGTGTGTATCCGGTCCGGACCGTCCTGTGGTCCAAGTCAATCGAATTTGACCGGATCCGGTTCGGGCCGGATTCGACCCAAAAGAAACGACGGATCGGTCCGGTCAAAAAAAATCTCGACCCAACCTTGACCCATGACCCGGTCAAGGGAGGACCGGACCGAACTGGTATGGATCCGAACCGGTTCACAGTCGGACCGGTCCGATTTTTTTTTTACTTTTATTTTTAAATAGAATCTATATGATATAACTTATATGTTAATAAATTTAAGTTAAAATTTATAGATTATTTGTTAGTAAGTTATTTTTTTATAATTTAAAATTTATAAGTTATTTGATTGAATTTTTTAATATAACTTTAAGTATAAATCTTTAAGTTATCTTTTAAGTTATTTTTTATGTTATAAATTTATAAGTTATTATTTATTTGCATAAAGCTTGTAAAGAATTGTACAAGTCTTTTAAAAAAAAATCGTCGTCCGTCTTTCGTTAAAGTTTATTACTCAGCTTCTCATTCAGTAGCGGCATCCATAGTAAGAGATTCAAAGTCCGCTCAGAGATATCGGCACTTTTATCTCTTGAATCTTGAGTTCTTTGTTCAAAAAGGGTCCAATCTTGAACGCAGACACAATCAGGAATATGATTATTTTGTGTCGGTGGCACAGAATCAGGAATATGATTATTTTTAAATATTTTATTATAAGAATCATAATTTTTACAATGTTGGATTGAACCTTGTCCATCCATATTTGAAAAAAAAAATCAAAAAAAATTGTGCTAAATTAATTACTTCTCTACCAAAATATTCCTAAAACTGCCACTAAATTGGAGATATTTTGGTAAAAATACTCCCAACGGCTATATTCTAAAATAAAAAAAAAAAAATTTAGCCGAATCGGACCTGAACCGGGCCGGTCCGGGTCGTCCGAATTTATTTCGATCCGAACAGAGGGTTGACCGGGCCGGGCCGGGCTGGGCCAGACTTGCGGGTCGGATCCTCTGATCCAGCCCGGACCCGTAGAGGGAGTGGGTCGAAGCGAGCCGGTCCGTTGACCGGGGTCAGGCCAGCTCGGACCAGATTTGACCGGGCCCAGCCCGTGGCGGGTTCCGGGCCGACCTGCACTTTTACACACCTTGAAGTAGTACATACGAACTAGGAAGGTTAAATTTTTTTGAACCTTCAGGTTTTGAAACTCTGTGCAATCGCACAACTTGTACATATTCAGAAATAATTCTACCACTAAAAATAATAATTTTTGACATTGGAGACTCCTTAGAGATGAAAAGAACAAAAACAAATATGGAAAAAAGTTTCTTGTTTTGGCAAAATTATCATATTTCAAAAGATTTAACCTATTGAAAATGACACATGTGACTAATTAACATACAAGGTTGTTTCGTTCGACGAAGTGCGACCTAATGACCTAATAGGAAATTCAAAAATTGATATTTTGTGTACGCATTGCGGTGAAGTAGAACAAAGTTGAATGAAGTAGACATTTTTTCGTTTAGGTGGTTTGAAAAATTAAAGATTATAAGTGGAATTTTGTAAAGTTTTGTTATTTTGTTGGTTGTTTAAGTAAGTGAAAAAAAAAATGTAACTTTTTGTTGAAGTAATATGAATAGTAAAAAAAAAAAAAAATTAAGTGGAGAGGAAATGGTCTTCCATCCAAACCCGCGAAGTCAGAACAATTTTTTTTTTACTTTCGCGCTCATCTTCGGAAGAAAAAAAACTCTGATGTCAAAACCCTCATTTTGTATATAAGACAAGTTTACTGTTCATGTTAAATCACAATAATTTTTGTCTGCAAATCTTCCAACAAAATACGTTAGCTTGTCCAAAATTTGAATTTTGGATACTTTTGCACTCCAAATTTACAAACTAAACAACTCTCTCTCTCTCTCTCTCTCTCTCTCTCTATATATATATATATATATATATATATATATATATATATATATATATATATGGAGGGATTCACATCTTCCATTTTTGTATCTCCCAAACATCCCCTTTTTCACAGTCATTGGATCTTGGTTAAGTCATCTAATCTTAACCGTTCATTTTTTTCAATGGTTAAGATTAGATAACTTAAATAAGATGAATGGTTGTTATCATGGGGATGTTTGGAGATGCAAAAATACGGAGATGTGGATCCCTCCCATATATATATATATAATATATATATATATATATATATATATATATATATATGAGTTAATTATCGAAATGGTACATGAGAAATATAGTATTTGTCATTTTTGTGATAGAATTTTTTTTTTGCCGAAATGATGCACGGGCTTTGTATTTTGGCTCAATTAGTACATGAAGTAAATTTCGTTGGTATTTTTCGATAAAAATGGACATGTAATGGTCACTTGCCTTATTTTTAATGGTTATTTTGTCAAGTTTTTATTTTATTTTGGACTATTATTTTTAACGATTTTTAACTATTCACTACTAGAAAAAGCGGTCTTAGCGACGTATTTTAGCGACGTCAAAAGAAACGTCGCTAATAATATAAAAAATAGCGACTCCTTATTAAAATGTCGCTAAACGTCGCTAAATGGCGACATTTAGCGACGTTTAGCGACTTTTATTAAGATTTTAAAAGATAAATTGCTATAAGTTCAGTTTAGGTCGCTAAACGTCGCTAATATGTCTAATTTAGCGACGTATATAGCGACCTTAATATTGAAAATATTTAGCAACGTGTGTAGCGACGCATTGACGTCGCTAAAATTTAAATTAGCGACGTTTTTTCTTGGACGTCGCTAAACGTCGCTAAAATTTGGTTAATTAGGGATCGGTTTCATTTTTCCCCATCTGCTGAAATTTTGAAAAGAAAAAAAATCCCCCCCCCCGCGCTCCGTCGACCCGCTCTCCACCGCGACTACTCCGGTAAACCCTACTCTCTCTCTCTCTCTCTCTCTCTCTCTCACAGGACACATGTGACATTGACACAAACACGACACACACACAGACACTGACACAGACACAAACACGGCACACACACACACACACTGACACAGACACTGATCAGGACCTAGGGTTAGGGTTAGGGTTAGGTTTGTTGACATGGGGTTAGGGTTAGGGTTAGGGTTAGGGTTAGGGCCGACTGGCCCAAGTCTACGAGAGAGGTAACAGCAGCAGTGAGCACTGCTTACTAGCAGTGAGCAGGGGGAGACTTGAGGCACATCAGCCCAATGTGCAACAGGCAACTTGGGGAGGCACTGCACAGCTGAACATAGTGTGCATTAAGGTTTAGGTGCATTGTAGTTGGTTGTTAGCTTCTGCAGGCAGGTGTGAGGGGGTCCTAATACAGTGTAAACACTGCATCCTTGTGCAGCAACTTACTGAGCCAGTCAGCAACTAGTGCAAGGCAGGATTTGGATGTATTTGAGATGGGGTTTGAACTCGTATGATTTGAAGGACATGAGGGCAAGTGTCAGATATAACACCAACATCTGAGAGAAGATTGGGTATTCATAGTGATACTATAGTGCACACATGAGTGTGTGGCTCGGGATAAGGGGTAATCAAATATTGAGGAAGAAGGTAAGCAGTAGCAGTGGGTGACTGATTTAAAGAGGTGTATTAGTCAGGTGTTTGAGTGAATATATGTGTTGAAGAGAATAAGTAATAGGTGTGAAGGTTGAGCATTCATATAGGTGTATCCCAGATCTGGGAGTATAGACGGAGTGTTTATATGAGTATAGATGGAGTGTTTATATGAAGTATAGAATTTAGAGTACTTAATAGGTGTTGTTGGTACCAGGTGAGTTTTGATTACAGAATTCTTAAGAGTGTATGTGTGTATCAGTGTGCCAGTTTGGGGGGTTAGGTTTTTTTACTAAAGGGAGTGCAGTAATCTGCCGGTAAATGTGAGTGAGTACAGCCATAATGCATGGGGTTATCCATTTCATAGAGCAATAGCCCGTGTACTTGGGAAACTTTTGATGCAAAAATTGTTCAAGCACCAGGTGCCTTAGTGCAATGCCATGACTGCTTTTCCCATAACGGACACTGACCTAGGAGTGTGGTTGGGGGCAGCTGCAGTTCTATAGTATGACACACTATTTGTAGTGTTGACTGCACACTTATAGTGCAGTTCATAGTACTATGAGGTTGGGGGCAGCTGCAGTTTTGATAAATGAAAATATGTATTATATCAGTTATGATTTTTATAGTACGGTTAATTTTGCATGTAATGATTTATATGATACATACTGTCAATTTTGCAGAAGTTTCTAGAAATGGATATGAATTACTATCTGCGTCATCGTTCGTGGATGTACAACCGTCATCCTGATGACATGTGCGGTGTGCGGGATAAATTCATTGAGGGTGTACAGCAGTTCCTGCAGTTCTTAAAGGCGTTCCCTCAATACATGGACGGTACCAAAATTAAGTGTCCGTGTGTGAGATGTCGCAACAGGAAATATCATCCTGAAGTGGAAGTTACATATCATTTATACTCAAAGGACTTTACGCCGAATTACTATCAGTGGACCGCGCACGGAGAACTTGTATCTCTAACATCAGAGTCGGAGCCCTATGTGGAGCCGTATATGGATGTCCAAGACCACGATGCTTATGACGACGGGTTGGTGAACATGGTTTATGATGCGGCGGGGCCTAGTTTCAATCCTGACAATTATGATGCGGCGGGACCTAGTTTCAATCCGGACAATTATGATGCAGCTGAGGAGGCACCGAATGCCGATGCTGCAAAGTTTATGGAGTTGCTTGAGAATGCAAGGACTCCACTATATCCTGGTTGTGAGGATCATTCACCGTTGGAGGTGGTTACAAGATTATTGAGCATCAAGTCCGATTTTAACATGTCGCAAGAATGCTATAATCGACTGCTCGATTTGATTATAGAGATCTTGTCCGAGGGTGCAAAG
The DNA here is from genome assembly GCA_036927795.1 of Iris macrosiphon. Classification (NCBI taxonomy): domain Eukaryota; kingdom Viridiplantae; phylum Streptophyta; class Magnoliopsida; order Asparagales; family Iridaceae; genus Iris; species Iris macrosiphon. Next base: position 6,061,711 of record JAYESA010000020.1, on the reverse strand, counting down.
TTGCCTAAAGACTTCTATCGATCTAAGAGGATGGTGAGATCGCTTTGGATGGGATACGAGAAAATCGATGCATGTCGCAACGGGTGCATGTTGTACTACAAAGACGACAAGGATGAAGATGCGTGCAGATTCTGTGGTGCTGATCGCTACAAGGCCACTGTTAGAGGAAAGTCTGTCGGTGCAAGGAAGCCTACCGATTCGATGCACTACTTGCCTTTGACGCCGCGGTTGCAGCGGTTGTTTATGGTTAAGGAGACTGCAGAAAACATGAGTTGGCACAGGCGAAAACAGATCGAAGGAGTATTGGATCATCCATCCGATGGAGAAGCATGGAAGCACTTTGATCGAGAGTATCCATATTTTGCCGAGGAAGCGCGTAATGTCAGATTGGGGCTCTGCTCTGACGGTTTTACCCCATTCGGACTTTCGGGCTCCCAGTATTCGTGTTGGCCTGTGATCGTCACTCCGTACAATCTACCGCCTTGGATGTGCATGAAGACTCCGTATATGTTCCTAACCGTTATTATCCCGGGTCCGAACAATCCGAAGAGGAACATCGATGTGTATTTACAGCCTTTGATAGATGAGTTGAATCAGCTGTGGGAAGTCGGTGCCAACACGTACGATGTTTCTAGAAAGCAGAATTTTCAGATGAGGGCAGCACTTATGTGGACCATCAACGACTTTCCGGCCTATGGAATGTTATCGGGATGGAGCACCCATGGTCGTCTCTCATGTCCGTATTGCATGGACCGTTCTCAGGCTTTCCGTTTGAAACACGGAGGCAAACCGTGCTTCTTCGATTGTCATCGACAATTTTTGCCGAAGGATCATCCGTACCGGAGGAATCGGAATGCTTTTCGTGCGGGAGTTGTGGAGAAGGCCAATCCACCGCCAAGGTGGCCCGGATGCATGAATTTTCTGAAGATGATTGAAAATATAAAATATTCTATGTAGAATGTAACTGTATTTGGACTGTAAATATTGCATGTAGAAGTAGATGTTGACATTAACGAATATATGTATTATATTTTGACTGTATAATGCTTTGAGATATGTATCACATTTCGACTGTAGAATGTAGTATATATTTGTGTTTCTCTATATTCATCATATGTTGTTATCAGATATGACAGGACGACGCGGAGGATTCGGCACCCGAGGTAGACAGAGTGCCACTCCGGTACTGCCTACTGTTGGTTCCGGATCATCGTCGCCCAGTACTCCAGTATATCGATCAGTCACATCTCCGACTGCGACGACGTTGCGTGGCATCACTCCTGGGACGAGTAGTTCCAGGCGTGATAGTACTCCCTCGTCCAGCGTTCCTCCTGCTGACGGAACCATGGAGACAGATGAGCATGTAGAGGAGGTCGTGCCGACGTTGTCCCAGCATCAGCAAGATCCTCCATGCACACCACCGGAGGAGACGAGGACAGAGATTTGGGCCGACGGTACAAAGTAAGTCAATTAGATGGTTTAGTATATATTTGTGTTTCTCTTTATTCATCGTATATTGACTTTTTCAGTAATCTAAATTATTATTTCTGTATAGATATCGTCCATCGTCGGTTCAGAGACGCCTGGGCCAATTTCTGAGGAACAACTACGGTGGCCCTTGGATCAACTACTCTGAGGCTCCGGAGGAGAGGAAGGCGTTCTGGTTTGCGCACTTCCAAGTAAAAGTATATTAAATAAATCCTCTAATTTATGCATATTCGTGATGCTAACTTAATGAATTATTTATTGTAGCAAACGTATTTTTATCCTCCGCACCGGGCCGAGTTGATCGAGCGGCTCTTTCCTACCGTTGTCGCCAAGCTTATCCGAGATGCTCTGGATGACCAGAAGGCTCGTGATCGTGCTGGAAAACCGATCCAAGGTTGGATCACGCCTGAGCAGTGGACTGCGATGAGGGCTAGATTCGACGATCCGAGCTACAAGGAAAGGTCTAAGAAGGCCAAGGCGGCTAGGCAGAATGCTGCCAAGTGGTGTGGTGGCTCGATTCCGATGACGGAACATTTCCGTCGTTTGGTATGTTTTTTCTTTTAAAATATATTATTTTAATATAAGTACCAAGTACCATAAAATGGTACTTGGAAAAAATATTTAAGTTTAGTAATAAAAAATATATTTTTAACAGGTACAGAGGGGTGAGGATGCAAACATGGTGACCGTCTTCTTGGTCACCCATCGCAAGGACGGAAATCTCATTGATGAGAGGGCCTCAGAGACCTATGTAAGTATTACTTTACTTTGTGTTTATTTTAATATAACTTAGGCAATTATTGAGTTTCCAAACCTTTTCTAGGCCGAGTATCTTAGGCTTCGTGAGCGGGCGACTGCTAGTGCACCTACACCTGGAGAGGCTGGTGCTTCGTCGCAGCCCGGTCCATCTCCGTCGGTGGACGACCTGTCACGTCCCGATCTCCCGCAGGCAAATCGGCCGTTCCCGCTAGGCGGGAATCACCCTCGCCAGCGCTCCCGCGGAACGATCGCTTAACCCATCCGGGCGTGATACCGCACGAGCGTGATCCACGCCCATGCAAGGCCATGGTTCATTGGCTGGCGGCAAGAGTTCTAAGCCACAGAGTCGCACAGATTGTCCGAGTGCAGCGGAGTCATGAACGCATAGGCGATCGGTAACAGGTTCACTGAGTCGGCAAATATGGCGGAAGCATTGAAACACAAGTTGGAGTAAAGCAAGCTCTTATTGATATGAAACATGTATTACAGGCGGCGTATAGCCGAGATTACAAGTCGCTCAAGCCTCTCTCTGAAACAGTAAAAGCGTGCCAAATGGCTACAACTGTGGAATGGATGTACAGGCGATGGTCAGGCGATGTTCACAACTTATGTCTTGTATATGTGCTTCAGTCCCGGACGCACCGTTGCAAGGCTTCAGAGGGAACTCCTGGCCTTAGCACGCACGAAGGAGGCGTCCACACCGAACGAGGTTCTCCCGCACCCTGCATATCAAACTGGTGGATTATCAGTACATTGAATGCACTGGTGGGGAAGCTACTCGCCCGCTCGACAAATCCAAACACGTAATACAGGTTCCGTGCACAACTATTAAGTTGTCTTTCTAGTTGCCTTAGGATCAGTTTCATGCAAATATTGAATAGCTTAACGTGTCGGACAGTGCGCCGTGCGATGTTTGAGGAAACACGGCAAGACTTACCAACTTACCTTTTTTCCTTCCCTGTCCAAGGCAACCATTGAGGCAAACATGTTAATTCAAGCACGGGCAAGTATAACATTCAGGAGGCATAGCATATGCAAACATGAGGGTCGTTTTAACATGATCGTTCAGGTGTTAAGTCATTCATTGATGCGATGCAGTAACTCGCACGCGGATAGCCGCTAAACGAGGATGACTTATCTATATGAACAGTTGTCGCTGGCATAGCCATAAAGGACCAATTTTAGTCTCTAACGAGAATGGGGTGCAGCGAGAATACAGGATGCGCTCCACACTATTTCGTCTTTGCACAGGATGACTAAACAGGAGAGTTACCAATTTTAGTCACTAACGAGAATGGGGTGCAGCGAGAGTACAGGATGCGCTCCACACTATTCCGTCTTTGCACAGGATGACTAAACAGGAGAGTTCCATCCGGATCGGGTCGGCCCCAGTGCCCCGGTGACCGCCCGTGGAACGGTGCCTCGTTTCCGAGTTGTCCGCGACATGCAGGTCTGTATTCAGGTCTGGCTAGGCACAGGATCAAGTTCAGGATAGGACATATCATGTTCAATGTACAGGCATGATTGTTCACAGTCGTATATCGATTGCCAGGCCAGTTGATTCAGTAGTTTGCTCCTCGAGCTGTGATTCAGAGATTTATTCATTCAGGGTGCTGATTCCCTGGTTCAGAAATTGCCTTGGTGACCTAACGGTCCCGAATACTTTCAGGTTCTTCCATGTGCGGAACGACTACTTAGTAGTCTCCCGGGGTTTGGATGAAAACATGGCAACATTCAAGCAGACAAGCATGCGTTTCTAAAGGAACATAAGCAGGCACGTTGCTCGGACCCGAAGGTAAGCCGAGAAGTGAAACCGTTAAAGGACTTAGCATGCGAGGGTCTGAATATAAGCAGTATTTCCTTTTCCATGTTCTAGCAAGCAATACAAGTTGGGATTATTCCCTTAGCTAGGTGCGTTGGATTTATTAGCATGCAGGGGGTGAATCACCTAGCGACTAGCATAAATATTCCAGATTTTATGTGTGCTGGCTAAGCAAAGACAAGTTCACCGTAGCCACCCACCTTAGCGATGATTCGCCTCGGTAGAGCGATACGTCTGAGCGAGCCTCTGAAAGTCCAAGCCGGATTCCTGTAGGGACAAGTCTGGATATCCTTTGCTTCTTGATCGAGGCAAAGCGGGTCGGGACAGCTGCACGATTGCCGATTGAGACGGCAGTCCGCTTGAGCGGAACGGGGTATTACACGACCTGTGGGTGACCGCAGCTGGTGGTCTCCAGAGGGGTACGTACTACGGTACGGGCTCCTATGGCGCCCTGGTTGCGACGCAGTCATCTAGGGCCTCCCCGACAGCTGTGCATTCCACACACCCCTCGCAGTCGCAGCCCTCGCAGTCGTCGGCCAGAGTCCAGGAGGCCGTCCAGGAGGCCGTTGACCGTCAGATTGCGTCTCTCCGTGACGACTTGCTGCGAAGTATGGAGGACCAGTCCTGGTCCCAGCCGCAGGCGGACGATCCGATGCTCATCGCACGATTGGATATGCTCGACCGCAGCATGACGGAGCTACGAGAATTGACAAATGATATTAGAGCCTCCAATGATCGCAACATCATGGAGCTGCAGGCGTCACAGCTATCGATGGGCGAGAAGCTGACGAGGATGCAGGCGTCACAGCTATCGATGGGCGAGAACCTGACGAGGATGCAGGATTCAATGGGTGATAGCAGTACGAGGCTGTTATCTACCCTGGATTCTTACAACCAGCGACTCGCAGACTTGGAGCGGGCACGGCCTCCACCGACGTCACTGCCTTCTCCATCGACATCGGTGTCGATTCCACGGGACGAGTATGAGGAGTTGTTATCCTTCAAGCGCGCCGCTGGTCAGCCTCCTGCAGATCCGTAGTAGTATAGTTATTTTTATTATTATTTATGAATTATTGATACTTCAACAATAGACATGATGTATGATGCTTCTTGTGGTCTTTAATTTGTTAATTAATTTAATTGGATTATATAGTTATCCACATTTAATTGGATTGATACTTCTTGTGGTCTTTAATTTAATTGGATTATATAGTTAACTAGATTGAATCATGTTGGTGTGTATGATGAAGATGATGTAAAACTGCAGGGAATCACCAATGTTTGCTTCTGCACATTTTTTTTTTATTTTTTATTTAAAAATTAGCGACGTTATTAGCGACATTTAGCGACGTTTAGCGACGTTAAATTACGTCGCTAATTACGTCGCTAAGTAGCGACGCTGTATAACGTCGCTAAGGACGTCGCTAATAACGTCGCTAATTACGTCGCTAAACGTCGCCAATTGCTGACATGGCAGTATAGCCAGGTCATTAAAGACGTCGGTGTAACGTCGCGATAGATGTCGCTAATCAGCGACGTTTAACGACTTTTCTAAACGTCGCTTTTTAGTGACTTGGCGTCGCAAAACGTCGCTAAATTTAGCGACACATTAAAGTCGCTAAAAAACGTCGGCATAGCGACGTTTAGCGACGTTTTTTGTTTTAGCGACTTGGTTTTTTCTGACTGCTTTGAAACGTCGCTAATTACGTCGCTAAACCTAATTAGCGACGATTTTTGGTTATTTAGCGACGTTTTTAGACGTCGCTAATTTGACTTTTTCTGGTAGTGATTTTTATCAAAACAATTTTTTACGAACACTAATATTCTTCTGAAATGATAGTCAAAAATCTAAAACTTGACAAAAGAACCATTAAAAATAAGGTACGTGACAATCACATGTCCATTTTTATTGATTTTTATTCAAAAACACCAACGAAGTTTACTTCAGGCACTAATTCAGCAAAAATATAAAACTTGTGTATCATTTTGGCAAAAAAAAAAATTCGATCACAAAAATGACAAATACTACATTGTTCATGTACCATTTCGACAATTAACTCTCTCTCCATATATATATATATATATATATATATATATATATATATATATATATATATATATATATATTCGAACTTTGTCTATATCTATGTAGCTCCTATGTGTAACAATCAATAGGTTCAGGTCATTTAGGAAGTTGACAATATCTGCCTAAGTGGAATGAATGTTTTAATAATTAATTAATTGATCATATATGTGAAATTTCCATTTGATTCTAATGTTTTAACGAATGAGTAAACCAGAAGAATATATGTCTTTGGGCATTGGTTAAGACATCTCAATTAATCTTGTGATGTTGAAAAATAAAAAGAAATATGATAATGACTTCAAAGTTGTCTATTGTAATATCACATCTTGATTGCAATATGCACTTTATAATATATATTTACAACATAAACTAAAGTCATTGTTGATGTAATATAAGACTTTATAATATATATTTACAACATAAACTAAAGTCATTGTTGATGTAATATAAGCTACAAATAGTGTATCTAAATAAATTTGATGTACGTTACATGGTTTATTTATTCTAGTACGTTGCATGCATCCGCTTTACTACTTAAGAAAGATACACAAAATAGTATCATTAATACGTGTAGTCACCATTGATTTTGATGGCTCCACTAATTCAAATTATATGTAACATTTTATTTCTGTAATATATTTTGGGGACAATATTTATTTCTAAAGTATTGAAAATTCGAAAATAGACCCACTTTGTAAAAATAAAAAAAAAACAATAAAAAAACCCCACTAAATTTGTATTTGCTTTATTATGTTTTCTTTATTTTACATTGCATGTGCTTCCAATTTTGTTTTAATTTGTTTTTCTTTTGCTTGGCTAGAAGTGAAATAGTTGCACATGATATTGTGCATTTTTTCATAAAATATAAATTTTTACAACTTTTCAAATCACATTTGAGTTCTTATAAACTGAGATCAACATTGGGGGAGGGGGATAGAAAAATAAGTGCATCTCTAATCTCATTTGCTTTCTAAAAAAAAAAAAGGTAATTAGAGTGAGACAAACAAGTAGTTTTGTTGTTGGTAAATAAAATCGCTACGGATCAACTGTTGCAAATTTTTCGTGGAATTTTGATGCTGCAAATCTCTAATTTCATTTGCTCCAGTCCTTAGAAAGGACGTTTTGATACTCTGATGGTAAAATTTGAAAATATAATGCTTTTATTGGAAATATTTTAAAAAAATTTGCTCTCAACGAAATTTTCCATAATATATATATATTTGTGAGTAAATGATGTTGCATGGTCCAGTATTTGAAATGATATCATCAAAACATTTGGTTTCAAATTTTTATATCGTAACTTAATTCGATAGAAGAAAAAAAATTCTGCAAAATTTACAGAAAATAATAACTACTTTTGTAGCAGTAATTGACATAATTCATCAACACATCGGATATTTGCGCATCAATATTTATAAGATTATTTAAGTTAACTATTTTCATATTTTATATTTATTATACCGAGTATTTCTACTTTGAAACTAATTATATATGATACTCCTATATTTTATATTTTTTATATAAAAATATAACACTAACTATCCTTATGTTTAAAAAAAAATGTAAAAAAAAAGAGATATTCCGTGTAATTAGTTTCAAAGTAGAAATACTCCGTATAGTAAATATAAAATATAAGGATAGTTAACGCAATAACTCATATTTATAGTTACAACCAAACAATCACACATCACTCATATCTCTTCGCTCCACACGAGTTGTGAAAAAAAAAAAAATCAAATGTAGAAAACACATCCAAATAGGCGATGTATCTAACACAAACCAAATTCACATAATATAATTCACTTAAAAAGAATAAAAGAAAAGAAAAGAAAAGAAATACCTTACATGAGCAAATTGACACTACTAGAGGCTAAAAATTTAAAAAATAAATCCAAAAGAAGAAAGAAATTATTCAGTGGGACGAGCTCACAACCTGACACTTGATAAATGATGAGGTCGTCTAATAATACAATGACATATAAGTAATATCTTAATATTTTTTTGAGTAATCCTATATGAATGATATTTAATAATTATTCAATAATTTATTTTTTAATTAGAATATTATCATATGAATGATATTTAACAATTGAGTTAATTGTCGAAATGGTATATGAAGAATGAAATATGTCATTTTGGTGATCGATTTTTTCTTTCGAAATGGTATATTAGCTTTACATTTTGGCTAAATTAGTACCCGAAGTAAATTTCGTTGGTATTTTTGGATAAAAATCGATAAAAATGGACATGTGATGGTCACGTGCTCTATTTTAAATGGTTCTTTCGTGAAGTTTTTGTAACAACCTGTTTTTATTTAAAATATTTTTTTTGGATTTTTCGGTAATTTTTAATTAATTATTAAAAATGTCCTTCAGGGATTAATATTTTTATGGATTAAAATAATTATTAAAATATTATAAAAATTATATTTTTGGGTGTATTATTAATTATTGGTTGTTGTGTAATTTTTCTGAAATTTATTGGGCTCAAAAACTATTTTTAAATAGCTAAAAACCAAGATTTTAATTAAACCGGATTGAACCCGACCCAATTGAACCGGACCGGACCAATCCAGCTGACCCAAACCCTAACCTAACGGGTCGGATCGGATCGGACCCGACCCGACCCGACCCGACTCTACCCGACCCGACCCGCCCCACCCCGCTCCCCTCTCTCTCCCACGAACCCCTCAGCCCACGATCCCCCGCTCCCGCTGCCGGCACGACCGCCCCGCCCCCGCCCCTGCCGGCCGCACATCCCGCCCCACCCGCTCCGCGGCCACGACCCGCCCACGACCCTCGCCTTTCCCTCTCCCCTTCCCTTTATAAACCCTCCCCGACCCTATCTTCACTAACCATCAGTCCCCCGGCCACTCCGATCTCCGCCGCCCTGAGCCACAGCCGAGACCTAGACCCGGCGACGTCTCCGCCGAGCTCTCCTCCCGACGACGTCGACGCCGCCAGCAGCCGCAGCATAGCAACCCGCCTCCACCGCAGCTCCGTCGCTTGCAAGCTCCGTCACCTCGTAGTCGCTGCCACCGTGCCCCCGCGTCGCGTCCTTTCGGAACAGCGAGGTACCTGTCTTCACGCTCGTGTAACTCCCTGTGTATTGACCCATTTTCTATTCTGTCGAATCCTGTGCGAAGACTGCGTGACTCTCTCAAAATTCGTTCAACTCGTTCGGGGTATCGCATCCTGTGTCGGTCGCAAATCCCGACACAAAATCAGGAAAAAAACCCTATTTCTGAAAATTTAGAATTTGTCCTGAACATCCAAGTTCACAACCGTTTTACGTGCAACATGTTAACTGTTTTCAAAATCTACTCGAACAATAATTTAGACCATATAACATAGTTTTAAAATCCTATTTTTTGTTCAATTTTTGGTGTAGTAGATTATGATTAATTCGCGGGTGAAAATGGCCAAAAACTTGGTTAATTAAAACCTTGATTTTTTCCGGAACTGGATGCGCCCCGCTAAACAAGATGACTTGATCGTGTGCAAACTTCACCGAAAGTTGCGCGCCATTAATACGGGCGTGTGAGATTTCGCGAAAGTTGATTTGGATGTGCGTGCACACCGGAATCAACGCGTATCCGTCGACAACGTCTCGTATCAGCCCTGTTCTGAAACTCGTTGTAACTTTGTGTGTGCTCGTCGTTTCAAAACGAAACTTGAGCCATCAGACTCATAGCATTTTTTTGGTCCAGTGACCCAAGTTTGGTTCGATTCTGAGAATGTTGACAAAATTTCGTATCGTGGGCCCTACGGTTCCACTTGACGGGCGATTTTATGATCGGCTCATCGGAATTCACTTTTGGATATTGCGTTGGGTTCATATCATTGTTCTGGACTTGTAGACACTAAGTTTGATAAATTTGGAGAATATTATCTCTGGCATATTTTTCGGTGCGAAGTGGTTCACATGTGGACCCCACTTCGACCAGAAACGGTCAATTTTGCTCCTGTGTCCAAATTGGACTTATGGACAGACAATTTTAGTTATTTGATGTCTTCTGAATATGATGATAGTGTTTATTTCAGCAACTAGAGGAGTACCTGCAGATCCCGCTGATACCAGAGTAGCAGTTGAAAACCAAATCCCAGGCAAGTGTACCTTGCCAAACTTGCAGTAGTTATCTGATATTGTTTCTTGAGTTTTATATATATATATATATATATATATATATATATATATATATATATATACTTCTGTGATGTACATAGTCAACCTAGGACCGTGTAACATTGCTTAGCGTCCGAATAATATTCGGGTGTCAACGCCGTACGCGGAGTTGTGTAACGTCACTTGAGATTGATATCACGACCCTATATATTTTTGTGCTTGCATTATCAAGTACGTCATACCTCAGGACACTTGATACTATTTATGTAACAGAATATTCCTGAGTTATTCATGGTGATTCTGTATAGGTTACATGATTCGTGACATAGACTTTAAAAATATACTTGGCTATCATTATGACTCGTTGCATCAATTAGAGGTCATGATCTTGTGTGTCATGGATATGTGACGTGTGATTACATTGGGCGGGGAGAAACACACATGCTACAAGCTGATTATATATATAAAACCCTTATTAATGCGGTGCTCAAGACTCTAAACTCGAGCTTGGCCCATTACGTGATATCACTGCTACCGGCTCCCCGACACAGAGCTTGTAGTGGTTTCAGCATGAGTTCTAGTGACGCTCTCAACTTGCATATCACTTAGCTGGTTACATAGTTTACCCTATTGTTTCATTTATTATTGCACTGCATTTATTCTAGCTTGAGTTATTCTTGTACCTTGCTATGTCCCCTGAGGACCTGGATCCGAATTATGCCCCCAAGTTTAGCAGATGAGATCTATCCCGAGGTGTACGGGACATGAGCATACATTGGAGCAGTACCAGAACCCGAGGACGAGGTCGTGCCAGGGGATTTCTCCTGAGTATTGGCTTTCATACTCAGTTATTTCTGTTTCTAGTTACTTTATTTCCTGTCTATTGAATTGATGTATCAAACTCATTCTCGGGTTGTTCCCCAAGATATATTTTATTAAGACTTGTTAGTTTATATTCTATTTTGATGATTCTGGCTTTGATCTGTGATTACCTTATGTGGATGAGATTATAATTAGACTGTGGTTTGTATCGTAGACCTATTTATTGTTGTTTACAGCTTAAGTACGCCCTAATGGGTCTATTAAATTGGGTTTGTCCATTGGTGTGTACTGCTGGCCATTGCTACGTATCTAGTCCCTCGGTATTTTGGGACTGGGGCGTGACAGTTTTTGGTTTTGGACTATCATTTTCAGAAGAATATTAGTGTTTAAAAAAATAGTTTGAAAAAAAATAGTTTAAAATAGTAGTACAAAACAAAAATTTTGACAAAATAACCATTAAAAATAGGACACTTGACCATCACATGTCCATTTTTATCGATTTTTATCAAAAAAATACTAACAAAATTTACTTCAGCACTAATTAAACAAAAATGCAAAACTCATGCACCATTTCAATAAAAAAAAATTCTATCACTAAAATAATAAACACAACATTTCTCATGTACCATTTCGATAATTAACCCGTAATAATATAGGGTGGTGCTATGCCTATAACCTTATGCTTACAACCGCCACGTGGCGTCCACGTGGCATCCACATCGTTGCCGTCCATTTAGGAGGGTAGAGAGGTGGGATCCGATGGCTGTTCGGGTGGCCGCCATGTGGCAGAAAAATCACGTGACAGCCGTTTATTGTAGGAAGATGTGGGATCAGTTGTGGCCCACGTAGCCGAGGGAGGGAGAGATGGTTGTAAGAATGTTGTAAGTATTTGGTAGTAAACTTAGCATTATTGGAATAATATATGGAAAGAATGCCAAAGGAACAGTAAACAGTCACACCCAGTAGTCCTACATTCTCCCCCTCTCTCCATCTCCGTCTTCTCCATCTCCATCTCTCCATAGTTCCTTCCAACAAGAACAGGGGCATTTTGGGAAAGATTGCTCGTCAAGTCTCCTTCTCCAACTTTGCTCCCAAGCCCAACTAAAATGATAGCACTTGCTGATGCTGCTACGTACTGCTGCTGCTGCTGTTGCTGTTGCTGATACTCTTTTTTGCATATAAGTCCTCCTCATAGCCTACTTCCCAATAAAGGAACGGCCTTTATTCTTTGCCAAAATTGTCGAGATTTATGGTTTGTGGTAGAATTGGAAAGAGAGTAGAAACCAGCAGCGATAAGAATGACAATGGCGGAGCACCACGGGGAGGACTGCTGCGTGAAGGTGGCGGTGCACATAAGGCCCCTCATCGGGGACGAGAGGCTGCAGGGGTGCAAGGACTGTGTCGCGGTCGTTCCCGGAAAGCCCCAGGTTCGAGATCTGCTCTCTGCTCTCTGTAATTTTTTTGGTTTTTGGTTTTTGTTGATTATTTGTTTGTAGCAGTGGAAAGATTGATTCTTTAGCATAGAGAGATGAAGAGACTTGTAACTTATAATAATGCATACGTTGATTTATTTATTTATTTATTTTTTATTTGCTTTAGTTTAGATGTAGCAATGTTTTCGTGTTTGAGATTTAAAGTTGGGAGATCTAGGTGATTGTGTTCTTATTATACACTATGGGTCAATGCAATTTTTTCTTTTCTTTTTTAATTATATCATATTTTGTGCATACGCATTTTTCATCTCTTAGTGGAAAGATTGACTCAAAGCTTTGTGGTTCGTTTTCGTCCTTTTTCTTATTTAGATAATATGGAAATATGATTTTCAATACTGAGTGGTTGTGTTTGATTGTAATTTTTTTTTTATAAAAAATATTTTTATCATAAATATTTTTATCAATATTCAGTGTTTCATAACTTATATTTTTCATAAAATTATTTTAAAAAAAAACTATTATTTTTAATATTTTACTCTGAAATAGTGAAAAATGAAATGGCATAATCCATAGAAAAATATTATTTTTTATTTTCGTGGAAAATAATGAAAATCAAACACCCGAAATAAGTTTTTCATAAAAAAATATTTGAGTTTTCAAAAGAAAATAATTGAATCAAACAACGTCATCATGAAAATTTTCTAAATTTCATAGATTTTTTTTTTCTAGAAAATAATTCTGTGGAATTTCCACGTAGTTTCCACCTTGCAACAGGGAGTACCCAAATTATTGTGATTTTATTTTATTTTTCTTTGCATTTTACATAAAAATAACTCTGGTTTTCTTAAATAGTTCTTTTTTTTCTTCTTCATTTTTATAGAAAAATAAAAGTTTCAACTATCCATTTTCCACTAGAAGGGCTTGCCAGTGCAGGCTATCGAGAATTACACAGCCTTACCCCAAATATACGAAGAGTGTTTGTGCAACTCGAACCGATCCACTAATTTGTCATTAGTTCCAGTGAAAGAAATGTGTCCAGTCCAGATATAGTTACTTTTGCACATCAGTCCAGTTCAAGTTCAATGGACATCTTAATCTCCATTTGTCTTTACCATTAATAACTGTTTATGTATTCATAGTCACCCGAGACTTTTCTTTTCCTGAATCTTTGTAAGTCCTGAATCATATTTTCATGTTATCTTAGAGCAAACTCTTTGTTTCTGTTCAGAAAATGATAGCAGCTCTGAACTGAAAGGAAAAAAAAAACGAAGAGTAGAATTTGCGGTCCGATTGCTAAACCGTTATTAGTTTATTGAATTTGATGCTCTAAATTTCTCTAAATCTATGGATACCACCTATTTAGTTGTGGAGTTTTGGCATATCTCGTGTTGAGAGCTTAGTATGTGTGGGAATTCTCAAATTTCTAGTGTCATACTTAGCAGATTCCTCTTACTTATGATTGCAGGTGCAAATTGGCACTCATTCCTTCACTTTCGATCATGTCTATGGAAGTACTGGTTCTCCATCATCTTCTATGTTTCAAGCATGTGTTTCCCCACTTGTTGACGGTCTATTCCAAGGATACAATGCCACTGTTCTTGCATATGGTCAGGTTGAGTTATACCTTATCCAAACACACCCATCATTTCGTTTGCAAAATATTTATTGGTTTACCATTTTTTATCATTATAAATCTTAAAGAACTTGAAGTATCTGACATATTGTATGATGTCCGACAGACGGGTTCGGGTAAAACATATACCATGGGGACTGGATGCAAAGATGCTTCTCAAACAGGACTTATCCCTCAAGTCATGCATGCATTATTCAACAAGATTGATAGTTTGAAGCATCAAGCTGAATTTCAGCTACGTGTCTCTTTCATTGAGGTAATCATGGAATTTTCTTGGGTTTTCTTTTCTAGTCCTCATAATTTTTCTTTCTTTCTGGAATCGAGCCTTTTGCTTTACCTTATTTCAGAATCTTCCAATGAATTTATCAACATACATTTTGGGATTGTCATTCCCTCACTGTTTGACGTAACTTATCTTAGAGATGAATGCATATAGCAAATTGTGTCATCTTACCGCTCCGTTCGGTCTGGGGGGAACATGGAAGGTGCTCCTTGATTGCATGAGCTTAAACTGCAATCCATAAGGTAGGTCTACCTACCGTGCCAACTTGCTACCTAGGTTTTATGGCATGACCTTTCTCATGCTCATAGCAACTTTGTCTAGAAATTTGACACCAATATAGAGGGTTTACGTCAAGTCGAGGCCGGTCAGCAAATTTTGTCAAATCTTGTATGGAGGTTTCTTATGTTCCATAGCCGCCCCCATTTTGATGGAAGAAGGCTTGGATGATTATGATGACATTTTGTATCCTTATATATATATATGTGTGTGTGTGTGTGTGTGTGTGTGTGTGTGTGTGTGAACCACATAAGATGCCCTTTTCGATGGTGAATTATCCTAGGCTTAGCCAACACTTACCTCTGTTCTGTGGCATAATGCCCCTGTTATAAAGGTATACAAATTTTAAATGCCAATCTTGCCTTCTTTTTGGATGAGGATTGACTTTTAGCGTACATTTCTACCCTTTTATATAACTTGTAGTAGGCATATGCAACTGCATTCTTACCCGCCTTAGATTTTGTTTCCGGTCTTCTAGGTTTATTATCATCTTTATACTAAAGAACGATTATTCTCCGGTATTGTAAAATATATGTTTTGATTACGAAGATCCTGAAAGAAGAAGTGCATGATTTGCTGGATCCTGCATCTGTTGGGAAGGTTGAGGTTGCCAGTGGTCACACAGGCAAGATTACAGTGCCTGGAAAACCTCCAGTGCAAATCCGCGAGGGATCAAATGGAGTTATAACACTTGCTGGATCCACTGAAGTTGATGTTAGCACTCAAAAAGAAATGGCTGCATGTCTTGAGCAAGGCTCATTTAGTCGTGCAACTGGAAGTACGAACATGAACAATCAGTCAAGGTTAGCTCCATATCAGATTTCTAATATACTGTCCACATATTTTTTTGTTTCTAGTAGTTATACAGTTCATAACATCTTATCGTGTTCCCACTGTATTTATGTTTTGAAATTCCCCTTGTTAGTGGCCTACCACATTTCTCATAAATGATCGGTATCAGTCACTAGTATGAAAAGGTGGCTGGTAGTCACTGACACAATGTATGAAGCAAAATATACCCATGCACGGTTCATATCCTGGTGAGTCCCTGGGCCTCGGCATGACAGAAGATTACTCTCAAAAACCAGTATAAGATCAATAAAGATAACTTGATTTAGTTTCCTGTAGGCAATGCATTAGTCGAGTTCACTGCATAACAAGGGGTTATTTACACTGACTATCCCTAAGTTTTTGGTTTATAACACGGGGTACCCCTGCTTTTAAACTATTTACACTGACCACCTTTTTTGGTTTATTACACGGGTACTCTTACTTTAAGATAAAAACAAAAAGTTATAACACTAACTACCCCTATTTTTATTTTTAATTTTCTAAAGGGGAGGGTGGTCAGTGTAATTTGTTTAAAAACAGGGGTACCCCGTGTTATAAAGCAAAAACATAGGGGTAGTTAGTATAAATAACCCGGATAACAAGATTACAACTCTTTTTTTCTTTTTTCTTTTTCTTTTGAGAATAAGGGCTTGTCGCATATTGTACACCTGGGTTATTTATTAGTCTATGGAACAATGTTTATTCACTAGTCTAAAGCATGGTAGTCAAAGTCCGCCTCACAGAAAGGTGCAACAGCTGTGCCTAGCACCTCACTAGGCGAGACGCTTTTCTTCAGGCGCACCCAAGGCATGCCTAAGGCGCACCTTTCAGCAAGGCACAACCAAGAAAATGCGCGCCTTATATTTTTTTACAAAAAACTTGAGACATGGAGATAACCCGTATCTCATACAAGTGGGAGAGATGTATCTCTTTCCACAGTTGATAAAGTTGCCTACAGTTGGACTGAAAAAACTAAAATTTACTAAAAGCGTGATAGGAAGAATACAAATTTTTGTTAGTTATGTTGATTGCTAGTGATACTCCACTAGTTAACTTGGTTATGTTTTAACATATTTTTGTTGGTCTGAATATGTTATTTTGTTTTGTTTCTTATATTACTAATTTATTTATTTATTTATGTATATTTTTATTTTTTTTATTTGTGTGCCTCGTTTTGCTCAGGCGTGCGCCTTAAGTGCGCCTTGCGTCTCGAACGATATGGACCCTTTGTGCAGCCTCAAGTGCGCCTTGCGCCTTTGACTACCTTGGTCTAAAGAAACAATATAATGTATATTCTCATATTATATATGTACCTTTAGTTTTTAATGTTACTCTTGTTTCGTTTTCCATAACAGTCGTTCCCATGCCATCTTCACCATAACCTTGGAGCAAATGCGTAAACTTGATACAGTTTTTACTGCTGATGGTGTTCCTATTGAGGATATGACTGAAGATTGTCTATGTGCTAAGCTCCATTTGGTAGATCTTGCTGGGTCAGAACGGGCTAAGAGAACAGGTTCTGATGGCTTGCGGTTCAAGGAAGGTAGTTTAGTCTTTTGATAATCTATCTGACACTTCCTTAGAGATCTCAATACAGAATTCCTCTTTTCAACTTTGTTCAGGGGTTCACATCAACAAGGGGCTGCTAGCACTTGGTAATGTTATAAGTGCTCTTGGGGATGAGAAAAAACGGAAAGAAGGTTCCCATGTTCCTTATCGAGACAGCAAACTTACTAGACTCTTGCAGGTGAGATCTATTTATTTTCTACTTTAAGTTATGATAGAGATCTTTGCAACACAGTAAAGATATAATTAGCTAGCAACTGTTTGCAACTTCACTTTTTTTGGAGAAATCTTGGTCAGTTATTCGGAGTTATACAGCTGTTGAAAACTGAACTATGTAATCTATAACTTGGACTTCTCATCAAGTTAAGGGCTTGCTACTATTGTCGGCAGGCCACCTAAGTGGAGCCTGTCTTTGATCTTAAGGGAATTCTACTGACCTTATCTTCTAAGTGCCCAGCTTGTTCCCAGTTGCTTGTAACTCACAGTTATCTACTAAGCTTAGTAACAGAATCCTGCACCAATATATATATATATATATATATATATATATATATATATATATATATATATATATATATATATATATATATTTTCTTCCGAAAGCCTGCTGTTTGGAAGTTCACTTGCCCGTGTTTATGACTACAGTTCAAGGAGACTATAAAATATAGTGAGATAAATATGCTCTTGCTAGTTCTTTCCTTGAGAAGTAAACAATATAAAGCCTGCATCTTTGATCATCCCATAACGACTCATTGCTTTGAATTATTTGCTAATTTTGTGGAAATATTCAGAATTTTGTATGAAGACATTTTAATTGCTCTTGACATCTTGTTAACCCAAGTTTGAGCTAAGAGGAAAACAAAAAGATATATGGTTGTCTCAGACGCTTGAGAGTCTTAACTATGAGAAGGGATACATTATCTCCTCTGGAAGATAATATAAAATGGCTTCTTAATTCGATAACTATTTTTTTTCTGTGTAATTATCTTATTCCTCTTTTTGGCAGGATTCACTTGGTGGAAATAGCAGAACTGTCATGATAGGTATCATCTTTAAACAATTGTCCTTTCTTAGTGGTTAATTCGTTGGTCACTATGCCACATGCCTCATCATTCATTCATTCATTCATTCATTCATTCATTTGCGAAGGGATACATATGTGCTTGCTTTCTTTACATTTGAATTATTTAGGTAAAACCATCATACCTCCCCAATGGGAGTTACAAGTGCAAAGACGAGAAAACCCTCGAAACCCCAGAAGATAACTTATAAAATGTCCAGATTCTATCTGTGCAAACCAAACAAAACCAGAATTGCTGTTTCGTGAGGCCATAATTCGGTTCAGTTTTGATTTCTGGAGAACTCTCCAACAGCTAGTTTAAAATTTTCAGTTTTCCACTGCACTTAGTCTGCTTCTGCTTGTAGAAGTTATCTGTTAGTGTAATAGATCAATGATGGCTGTCAAATAATTTTAACAAGTTATGTCTTGCAGCATAAGTGACTGTTGAGCTGATACTGAATGTGCTACTTTTTTCTTTGTTTGTCCTGCATTTAATTTTCTGACTGAGACCTTCTTCCAGCCTGCATCAGCCCTGCTGATATTAATGCAGAGGAGACTCTTAACACACTAAAGTATGCTAATCGTGCTCGGAACATTCAGAATAAGCCCATCGTGAGTTTAACACTCGAGTGACCCTTCAGTGTTTCAGTTTCTAAGTTGTTAGACATGAACCCCCTTTTTGTCTTACATGGAAGTGCATTCCTACCGTTTGCCCTCTTCTTTAGGTCAATAGAAATCCCATGTCAAATGAGATGCTACGGATGCGGCAACAGCTTGAATTCTTGCAGGCCGAGCTACTTTGTGCTCGTGGTGGAGTTTCAAGTGATGAAGTACAGGTATCTCATTAAACTATTAAATTAGAATTTAAATTTCAATATTGCTAGCTGCTGGTTATCTTGGACGTGAGAAAGTATAATTATTACATATTTCATTATGTAGGTTTAACTTCACTACATTTTCTATCATGTGTAGGTTCTCAAAGAAAAAATCTCTTGGCTTGAAGCTAATAATGAAGATCTTTGTAGGGAACTCTTTGAGTACCGCAAAATCACTCCAAGTGATCTCTGCGAAACAGATGTTCAAGTATATTCCATAATACTTGTTCTTCGTAAATTCTTTTCTAGTCTATTTTTTATTTATTTCTGTTTCATTGTTGATACCTGTTTAAGTATATCTCATTATTTTCCTGTCTACTTGACGATGTTAATGCTGAGGTTTTTCTTATTTAGACCACTTTTTGCTTAACGTTTTCAGAAAGCTCGAACATGTTTTGTGAAACCAGAAGGACTAAAAAGGAGCCTACAGAGTACAGACACATTTGATTACCAAATGTCTGAAGCCCTAATAGGTAATTACATTAGATGGTGTAGCCTTTATAGTTTTTACTTACTTATAGTTCAATTTCTTGTATCCATGTTTCATTCATCAGAAATATGAAGGATTAGGGCTACTGCAGTTTACGAAGATCATGTTTGATAGTTACAAATTTCTTCTTTGCTATCAGCTGATGATAATTCCAAAGAAATCGATGAAGTGGCAAAAGAATGGGAACACACAATTTTGCAAGATTCTATGGGCAAGGAGTTGAATGAGTTGAATAAACGGCTTGAGCAGAAAGAGGTAATCCAAATAAAATATATTAGCAATTCACTCTTGTCACACACATTAAAGAACCTTCTTGCTGAAATAGTGTTGTCTATTGTTGATATGGTATGTTGGGTGTCATATTTAAGTATAGTATAAGCACATGGGAATATCCTGAGGACATATTTGGGATGCCAGAATATGTCACAGGATATTCCATTATGAGATTATTGTCATAATGATTGAAATCATTGTATTAATGACTGTAAGGCTATATAATGCCAATGAGACAATCAATAAAATCATCAACTAATTTCAACATGGTATCAGAGCCAAGTTTCCACAAACCCTAGCCGTCACCAAGCTTCCACAAACCCACAGGAGGATTTTCTAGATCTCCTCCACCGAACTCTTCCACGCCCCCCCATTTTTTTCCCTCCTCTCCTCTTCTCCGCCCTTCGCAGGCCGCTCTTCGCTGTTGCTGCCCCGTCCCGCTACTGCTGCGGCTACTACTGCTGCGCCTGCTGCGACTGCTGCTGCGACGGCGGTTGTGACATGCGTGCTGCCGCCTCCTCCGCACCAGCACGAGGCAGCGCCTAATAGGGATGCCTAGATATGAAAAAAGGGGGGACATGTTCGGATCTAGGAGCGGACGACGAGGACAAGCGTGAGTCGTGGAGCGGACGTGACGTGATTGGATAGACGACGCATCGATGGAGGAGATCATCAAGAAGCTAGATTCTGCAGAGGTGGCGACGTTGATGAAGTTGTTGACGATGTCGGCTGGTGAGAACACGACACGAACGTCGTCGGAGTTGAAGCTTCCCTCCATCGATCTGAAATTAGATGGACCAGCCACCTATCTGAGTTGGTCACGACGGGTAAGAAGAACCCTCGCAGGAAAAAACATGGAGGGGTTCCTGACGGACGAGACGACAGAGCCGGACGAGGGCTCGACAGGACGCGATGAGTGGAAGTCCACTCATATGGTGATCTACATCTGGCTTCTCAACTCCTTAGTCCAGTCTATTGCCGCCACAGTAGACGGTATTGAGATGGTGAAAGATGTGTGGAAGAAGTTGAGAAGGACCTATGATGGTGTGGGGAACAACTTACGGGTCTTCCAGATAAAGGGGGAGATTGATGACACCGTACAGGGAGAGAAGACGGTGCAGGAGTATGCCACAGAGTTGGAGCGTCTGTGGTTGGATTATGATCACTCCTCAGATCGGGCGAGCTGCGGGGACCCTAAGTGTAAGGAGAGACATGTGTGTCTGCAAGAAAGGACGATGAAGTTCCTCAAAGGGCTGACTGCAGCTTTCGCACAGAGGACGGCCCTACTTCTAGCCCAACCAAAGATCCCTAGCCTTGAGGAGGCTATCTCAGCCATGATCCAGGAGGAGACACGCATCAGGCTGCAAGCCGGGACAGGTGGTCCCCCCGAAGCAAAGTCAGCACTAGCGATCACCAGCTCAGGTAACAAAGGATCTAAGGGAGAGCCCTGGCAGCATAACCGACAGTGCTACAACTGTGGGAAGATGGGTCATCATCGGTATGCTTGTACCAAACCACCTAGGGAGGGAGATTCAGGTGGTGGACGAGGACCGTTCGGCGGACGAGGATATAATGGAGGACGTGGTCGTGGTCGAGGGGATAGACGAGGCGGCCGAGGAGGTTATCGGACAAACCTCCTGATATCAGAAGTGAACGGAGAAGCTGATGGCACATTTACTGTGGAGGACCAGGCACTGGGAGACATGAGAAGTAGAACAGAGGAGGCGTCCACCTCATTCTTTGTTAGGGGCAACGCTGCCATGTATGCCCATCCATCAGAAGGTACTGACGAATCACTTGCCCTTGCGTCTATCTCTTCCCTTAAATCATTAGACTGGATTATCGACTCGGGAGCATCTCAACATGTGACGGGGAATGCTAGTGAGTTTTCTTCCTACACTCACCTAGTATCAGCAGACAGCATTCAGACAGCTGATGGCACTTTCCAGCCAGTGGTCGGTAAGGGTACTGTTAATTATACAGGTTCAGTAAGATTATCCAATGTTTTACATGCTCAATCCTTTCCAGTCAGTCTCTTGTCCATTAGTTCTATAATCCTCCAACTTAAATGCATTGTTTCTTTTGATATTCCTAAGGTGACCTTCCAGGAGAAAGGGACAGGACGAAGACTTGGGACTGGCACTTGGCATGAGGGACTGTGGTACCTAGATCGAGAAGGACTGGACTCAGCATTGGTATCTATGGCAGAGAAGGCTGGCATGGAAGGACTGCAGCAGAGGACTGAGGATACCTTGATACTCCATCATCGGAGGATGGGACATTCTTCCTTTGATACTCTAAGTAAGTTGTATCCAGAGATTTATGCAAAAACAAATAAAGAAAAATTAGTATGTGATGCGTGCGAGTTAGGAAAACTTACTAGAAGCTCATATGTTGGCACGGGTCATAGGAGCACTTTTGCTTTTGAGGTAGTACATTCTGATGTCTGGGGTCCATGTGCTACTAACACTATGAATGGTTATAAGTACTTTGTTTCTTTCATTGAGTGTGTCTCTCGTGTTACCTGGTTATATTTGATGAAAAATAAGAGTGATGTACCTGCTTGTTTTCGGGATTTCCATAAGCATGTCCAGACTCAGTACAAAGCAGTTGTGAAGGTACTGAGGTCTGACAATAGAACAGAGTATACCAACAGGACGCTTGCAGAATACTTGTCAGCACACGGAATACAGCATCAGACCACCTGTGCATACACACAAGCACAAAATGGAGTTGCAGAAAGGAAAAACAGACACCTTTTGGAGGTCGCAAGAAGTATGATGATCGACATGAATGTCCCACAGAGTCTGTGGGGGCATGCAGTGTTGACAGCAGCTCAACTCATCAACAGGATGCCCTCGAAGGTCCTCGGATGGAAGTCCCCATGTGAGGTATTGCAAGGCAATAATAGTGGGATACTCCCACTGAAGGTGTTTGGGTGTGTGTGTTTTGTGAAGGACAACAGGCCATCAGTTGGAAAACTTGACCCTAGAGCGGTCAAATGCATCTTCGTAGGCTACTCGGCGACCCAAAAGGGGTATGTGTGCTGGAGTCCAGTAGAGAAGAAGAAGTTTGTCAGTATGGATGTCCACTTTCGGGAGCATGAGCCATACTACCGCCAGGACGGAACTTCACACAACACGCCTAATACTGCCAGTATTAGGCGAGAGGGGGAGATGGAGAACTTGGTGGTAACCGATTTAGAAGTTTGGCATGGAGGCACGGAGAAGGGACAAGAAGGTGAAGGTGTTAGGCCTACGACTCAGGGAGAGTTACTTACCTACAGCAGGAGAGAGAAGCAAACTGCAGGACCAGTACCGACAGTGCCAGTGCCAAGTCCCTTGCCTGCGTTCGTCCCAACTCCTGAGGCACCGACACCAACCCCCCTTCAGGTGATACCCCCTCCTTCACAAGATATCATTCATCCTACTACTACTCCTCCCACACCACTATCTGTACGGAGGACCACTCGCAGCAATGCAAGAAATCCTCCAAACAGATATGGTTCGGATATTGCTCAGTTTGTTTCTTATGACCATATCCCTTCTTCTCATGGAGCATTTATAGCATCTTTGGATAGTATTACTGTACCTAACAATTGGCAGGTAGCCAAGAACGATCCAAAGTGGAAAGCGACAATGCACGAGGAGTTGGGAGCTCTGGAGAAGAACCACACTTGGGAGCTTGTGAGACTGCCAGAGGGGAAGAGAGCAGTTGGATGCAAGTGGGTCTTTACCGTAAAGCAGAACCCAGATGGACAGGTTGATCGCTACAAAGCTCGACTAGTAGCCAAAGGATACAGTCAGACGTACGGCATCGACTATGACGAGACCTTTGCACCAGTTGCAAAGATGAGCACTGTCAGGACTCTGATTTCTCTGGCAGTGAATGGTGGATGGAAGCTACACCAACTGGATGTGAAGAATGCGTTTCTTCACGGAGATCTAGTGGAGGAGGTGTACATGGAGATACCACCAGGATTTGGCACCAATCAGACAGTAGGCAAGGTCTGCAGGTTGAAGAAGTCCCTCTATGGACTGAAGCAGTCTCCTCGAGCGTGGTTTGACAGATTCATAAGGGCGATGATAGGGATGGGATATCAGCAGATCAATGCTGATCATACTGTGTTCTTCCGTCGGAGTGGAGGCCACATCACCATGCTTGCGGTGTATGTGGACGATATGATTATCACAGGAGATGATGAGCAGGAGATCGCCCAACTCAAAGGAAAGCTTGGCAAAGAATTCGAGGTGAAGGATCTCGGCCTTCTTCGGTACTTCCTTGGGATTGAGATTGCTCGAGAAGCAGAGGGAATTGTTCTCTCTCAAAGGAAGTATGCATTGGACCTTCTCACAGAAACTGGGATGTTGGGGTGCAAACCTGCAGCGACACCAATAGATCAGAGGTTCAAGATTGATGCTGAGGCTGGAGAACCAGTTGATCGGGACAGATACCAGAGACTGGTTGGCAAGTTGATCTATTTGAGCCACACACGTCCTGATATCTGTTTTGCAGTAAGTGTGGTGAGCCGCTACATGCATGACCCGCGGAAGGGTCATATGGATGCAGTGTACCAGATTCTGAGGTACTTGAAATGTGCTCCCGGGAAGGGACTAATATTCAGGAAGAACAATCACGTGAGCATCGAGGGCTACTGTGATTCTGACTGGGCTAGTTGTGCTGATGACAGGAGGTCTACCTCGGGATATTGCATATTTGTAGGAGGTAACTTGGTCTCCTGGAGGAGTAAGAAGCAGTCTGTGGTGGCCAGATCGACAGCTGAAGCAGAGTACAGAGCTATGGCCTTGGGAGTTGCAGAGCTGCTATGGTTGAAGAATATGCTGGTGGAGCTGAAGCTGGATCAAGGAGCCAAGATGAAGCTGTGGTGTGACAATCAGTCAGCTATTAGTATCGCCAACAATCCAGTACAGCATGATAGGACCAAACACATCGAGATTGATAGATTCTTCATCAAAGAGAAGTTGGATAGAGGATTACTGGAGCTTGGCCATGTTCCAACCAGGGATCAAGTAGCAGATGGACTAACCAAGGGACTCGCCTCAGTGAGCATGATTAGAGGATGTGACAAGATGGGCTTAGTGAATATCTTTCACCCATCTTGAGGGGGAGTGTTGATATGGTATGTTGGGTGTCATATTTAAGTATAGTATAAGCACATGGGAATATCCTGAGGACATATTTGGGATGCCAGAATATGTCACAGGATATTCCATTATGAGATTATTGTCATAATGATTGAAATCATTGTATTAATGACTGTAAGGCTATATAATGCCAATGAGACAATCAATAAAATCATCAACTAATTTCAACACTATCTATGACTTGTGATCTAAGCACACAATATTTATGCAATTCTGGAATAACAACTCCGTTCTTCCGACTTGTTACGAACATGAAAAGTCCATTTCTTTTGACAAAGCAACATCTACTTCATGGAGAGTAAATTTTACAATGAGATTTTCTCCCAATATTGAAGCAAAGTTTTTAATATGCTTAACAATGTCAGTCTTCCGACTGATTACCTAAACTTTTGCTTATGGATACTTCACTGACGGTGATTTCTCATCCTTGTGCCCATGTAATGCAAGAGATATAGTAGTAATTAGGTTCCATATCTGTTCTGTTCCCATTAGGATTTGTGTATTTTTTAATGTTGAA
The DNA here is from genome assembly GCA_036927795.1 of Iris macrosiphon. Taxonomy (NCBI): domain Eukaryota; kingdom Viridiplantae; phylum Streptophyta; class Magnoliopsida; order Asparagales; family Iridaceae; genus Iris; species Iris macrosiphon. The sequence goes on along the minus strand of JAYESA010000020.1, from coordinate 6,036,207 downwards.
TTTTCCTATAGTTACATATGGTGTTAATGTTATTCCATAATAACCAGTGATGCAATATAATAGAAAGGTGCAGATAGATATAGATGAAAACAGACGTACATTATATGAAATTAATATTTGTGTCGAAACCCAGTAGATGTTGAATTTTTTGGAGACTGAATGCCATAATCCAATCACAGACAAAAAAAAAATTGTATGGTTATTTGGATGCTGAGTAGCTATGCTAGAGCTTTCATATGTAGGTGTATAAATAAAAATAATTCTCAACATGAAGTCTGTACATGATGTGGAATTCTCTAGATTTAATCACAACTGAATCTCACTGTAATTTGAGGAGGAAATGGCCATTAACACGTCTTCCTTACAATGTGAAACAACATAAATCAGACAACATTTTTGGCATATAGATGGCAATCAGAGAGGATACAATTTTGTAAAAGAAGAAGAGGCATAATTTTATTATTGTGGAAGAGGAACTCTAAATTTATTGATACATTTATGAGCTACATGGACCTCTATTTAAACTAGAGGCTTATGATGTGAAGAATAACAATGAGTAATAATAATCTAATAAAAAACAACTTAAAAATCAACGAATAATCTACTAGATAACTAAATAATATTAAAAGATGAAGCACCACAAAGTGGTTGTCTCCAACATCCTCCCTTAACTGTTGTTGTCAGCTTTGCACATATTGAGTTGGCTCTGCAGCCTCTCGAACATATTCGTCTTCAATGCTTTAGTGAATAAATTTGCCACCTGGTCTTCTGTTGCAATAGACGATCTCGATCTTCTTATCCTTTATGATCTCTTGAATGAAATGGTATCTCATCCTAGTTTGCTTGGATCTTCCATTGAAGACTGGGATCCTTTGCAAATGAGATCGCTGAGCTATTGTCACAATACAGCATGGTCGGACTGTCTTGAGGATTGCTCAAATCCTTGAGCATTCTTCGGAGCCACAATATTTGGGTACAACTACAACCAGAGGATGCCACAATATCTATGTTTCTGTTGTGAAGAGTGCAACAATGTTATGCTTGTTTGGCACCCAAGTGAACACTTTGTTGCCGAGAAAGAATGTGCTTCTTGATGTGCCCTTTCGGTCATCCATATCTCCAGCCCAATCGTTATTGGTGAAGCTGACCCGTCTCGAATCTGGTCCATAAGTGTATAATATGCCAAGGTCACTTGAACCATTGACATACCGCAAGATCCTCTTTGTCGCCTATAGGTGCAGTTGATTTGGTGTCTCAATGTACCTGCTGATGGGACCAAAATGAACATGTTGTCAGGTTGATTGGCCGTCAAATAGCAGAGACTGCCAACCATCTTCTTGTAGTAAGTTGCATCAACTGGGATGCCTTCTCCTTTCTTTGTCAGCTTCAATGTGGTCTCTATCGGGGCCTTCATGGGCTTGTAGTTCTCCATCTTAAACCGCCTCAAGATCTGCTTGGCATACTTCTATTGGTAGAAGAAAATTCCATTATGGCTTTGTTACACCACGATGCCCAAGTAGTAGGCCATAAGGCTCTTCGCTATCATCTCAAAGTCACAAAGCATGGAATTCTTAAATTCATCAATCCATACGGGATTATTTTCTGTAAAAATTAAATCATCAATATATAATGAAACAAATAAGAAATCATTGTGATTGTGCTTGATATACAGTGCATGTTTCTATGGGCATTTTTGAAAACCATTCTTAAGAAAATAGGAGTCGATGCAAGTGTATAATGCACGGGACGCTTGCTTCAAGCCATACAATACCTTCTTCAATCTATAGACCTTGTCTTCATTACCTTTCTTCACATAACCTGGAGGCTGCTCTACGTAGACTTCCTCAACGCCATTGAGGACTGCGGACTTTACGTCTATATGATGGATTCTCCACCTGTTTGGGCTAAAAGTGCGATCCGCGGTCTCACAGACTCCAATCCTGCTGGAGCGAAAACTTCGTGGTAGTCAATCATCGTCTTTTGCTTGTAGCTTTGCACTACCAACCCTGCCTTGTGTGGACAATTGTGTCTTGTCCTTTTGTACTTCGTCTTGTACACCCATTGGACTCTTATTTCTTCATGTCTTCTTGGATGTTTGGTCAACTCCCAAGTCTTATTCTTCTTGATCATGTCAATTTCAATGTCATTGTCTTTCTCCACTTTGCTTTAGTGATTGCTTCTTCAAACTTGATTAGATCGCAGTCAGCAAACATAATATAATGCTCCAGCTTGGTGTCATTATCTCTCCTGGCATTATCATTTCTTTTAAGTCATATGGGCCAAGTTCAATATCATACCTTATGGATCAATTCCGTTTCGGGTCATACAACGTCCACAACAATTTGATTTCAGAGCGCAGGTTACAAGTCGGTTGCACTTCAGTTGCTTCAAGACAGATTTTGATTATACGTATCAGACACGTGCCAACACAATATGTCTCGAAGCAACTGAAGTCTCAATTAGCATGACTTGTAACCATGGGCTATGATAGCAATCTGTTGCAGAATATGGTGTGACCCGAAACAGAGTTGATCCATGAGATATGATATTGAACTTGGCCGATATGACTTAAAAAAGAGTTTTGCAGAAAGTTTAGTCCCACATTGAATAGAAAATGGGAGAATGTGGTACGGACAATGGATTTCCCGTTTGAGTCATATGGGCCAAGTTCAATGTCATACCTCATGGATCAATTCCGTTTTGGGTCACACCGTGTTCCGCAACAGAGATTCACTTTAAAGAAAAGTTGTAGGAATGAATTTTGCCTTTGGAGTAGAACTGTCATTTGCAGGTGGTAGTGCAATCTGTAACTGTAACATGCCTTTGGGTAAGAGGAAGGGTGTGTTGGTGGGTGGGTGAGATGGCGCATGTCTGCTCAATAATTTTTTAGCTTCAGCTTTCTGGTGAAGTAATTATCTGACATTTCTTGAGTAGAAACAAGACGTTGAAAACAAAGAGAGAGATTAACGTAAAACAAAAACAGATGATCAGAAACTACACAAACAAGTACGAGCAAGGTTTTACCTTGTTGATTTGGAAATCATACAGGTTAAACTAAGGAAGGTATTACTTAAATATTGTCATATAAACTTATGTACCATAAAGCTACTTCTTGACATACTCTGTGCTTCCTTATTAGGTGAGCTAACTCTTGCAGCCACCCTCTCTTAATAATTAACTTCTCGTCTTTCCCATATACATGCTCCTGCATGAGACCTATCTGCAAGTACAATATGAATTGTCATTGTGTCATAGTTTCTGTTTATTTCCCACTTCATTCACATTGGACCATGACCCTTTAGTAAACATATTTTTCCCATTTGTAACTTTTGTATGCAGTAGAAACTTTTGGCTATAATTGAAAAGCTTCAATTAGTAGCTTTTGATTTAGTACTTCTAGGTGATAACTAAGACTTCTTCTTTTTTGTTCCTATAGTCTGAGATGAAAATGTTTGGTGGGTTTGACACTCTTGCTCTAAAGCAACATTTCGGGAAGAAACTCACGGAGCTTGAAGATGAGAAAAAAACTGTGCAGGTTGTTGAAATGTCTTTGGTTGTTTGATTTATGTTTATATAATTAGTTTAGGATTTACTTTGAATGCCTACACTTAAAATCAATTTCAGCAAGAGAGGGACCGGTTGCTGGCTGAAGTGGAAAGCCTTTCTTCAGATGGAATAGCACACAAGTCACCGGACATTCACCTTCAGAAATTGAAGTCCCTTGAAGCACAGGTTAGTGACACATTTGTAGGTTGAATATTACAGATTTTTTTCACACTAATTGCTTTCCAAACTTTTTTAAAAATCTTTGAAGATATTGGATCTTAAGAAGAAGCAAGAAAACCAAGTTCAGCTTTTAAAGCAAAAGCAAAAGAGCGAAGAAGCAGCAAAAAAGCTGCAAGATGAGATTCAATTTATTAAGGCACAAAAGGTTATCATTCTTTATGAGTGTCAACCTTAGCATATTGTATCCGATATTATATCTTAAATTACAATTATGTTTTCCTTTGTGCTAATAGTAAGTTATATGGCAGGTACAATTGCAACACAAGATAAAACATGAGGCGGAACAGTTTAGGCAATGGAAGGCTTCTAGGGAAAGGGAACTGTTGCAGGTGCTTCCTTAATTAGATGAAATAATATGACTTATTTTGCTACATAATCATCATGCTTTTGGTCCATATCTACTTCCCAACAGAAATGATGAAAATATTACCCGAGCAGGATTATTTCCTTTTAATTATATTGTTGAACAAGACAGCATGCCTCTATGGCGGAAGATGATTGCAATAGGTTGTTTGTTAGCAATCTTATGTGGAACCAGTGTAGTGTGTGTACATTTGTGTGATACATGGAAGTTGATGTGCTTCTATTATGACAGTTTAAACAGTATTTTGAAATATCATAAAGGTATCCAATATCCAAAATATACTATATTGGTCACATGTTTAGTTACTCAATAGCGCTTAAAAGCAAGCTGGACTGTTTCCTATATATGTTATACTTCTTCCATACATCATTGGGTTACGGTGCTCCTATATTCATTTCAAAAGAGTGAAAATAGAAGTGCTTTGCAAATGATGGTTACTGCAGTTATAATACCAAACAAGCTAAAGGTGCATGGTTTGGGAATCATTACTGAAACCTTTTTCTTGGGGGGAGGGGTGGGGGTTTCTGGGTGGAGGGAGGGGGGCTGCGTCACCTGGTGCGATGGTAAGGCCTGCTTGCTTCATGGAGGATGCATGTTCAAGTCACGGAAACACTCTCCGTATATATGGGGGTAATGTCGTGCACATCCTGACCCTCCCCAGACTCTTCGTAAGAGCCTCGTGGCACTGAGTGCCCTGTATCTTAGGTTAATTTTTGTATCATAGTTGATGGTTCATTAATAGTCTGAGGACAAAGGATGATTAACTATCCTACATTAAATTGCATAAAGTTTTCCTCTTCATGCTTAGAAGCAAAGCAAGGTCTAGAATATATAATGAACTTGATGTTCTATAGAAAGTTACTATATCTGTTGGTCTCTGCATTTACTTAAAGTTCTGCACACGCACCCCATCCCAGCCAATGTCTTTTTATCATTCAAGAGATTCTGGCACTATCTTACACTATTCTCCCTTCATTAACACAAAAAGTAACCTGAGATTTAATACTTGTAGAATACTCTTCATATAGTTCTTTGTCAAGTTACTGGATCTCCAAAAACAAGTACATTAACTTTATTTTCAATTCTTTGTATGAGGGAACACTTTTTGTGGTTTCTGCTCGTCTTTTTATTCATAATATTCTATGTTTTTTTCTTCTTCTTAATTTGACATCGATCCTCTGTTCAAACAGTTAAGAAAAGAAGGGAGGAGAAATGAGTATGAGCGCCATAAACTCCAATCTATGAATCAGCGACAGAAACTGGTACTAAGATTCTCTTTCAGAAATTCCATGCATCTTGTATGGTTTCATTAACCTGAATACTATTCATATGTTTAGCAATGACAGAAATTTAGAGTATCTCTTTGGTTTTTATTTGCTGAATACTATTTGTAGGTATCATATCTTGCGTACAAATGTTGCCTCCCTGAATGTGTTCGTACTAAGTGTCATCCGATAGAGTTTTAGATCCTAATGCTTGTATGTTTGGGTATACAGTGATACCCATTTACAGATACTCATATTGCTGGATTCTAGTCATGACCGAATTATCCAAATTTCTTTGCATCCATAGCGACCACCTTCCTTGGAAGGAAACCATAGCAGTGTCTGAAATGTTTTTTTTTTTTTTTTAAGAAATTGTTTATTGAGCCATAAAGTTTAATTTTAGTAGCACATTGAATTGTATGTCATCATTTTTTGTTCTGTCAAATCTTGGCTGACTATGCTGAAGATTTCATAATCTACATAAATGATAAAATTAAAATTAATTAGGTTTAGTAAATTTTCTCATGTAGGTCCTTCAGAGGAAGACAGAAGAGGCTGCCATGGCAACCAAGAAATTGAAAGAATTGCTTGAAGCTCGCAAATCTTCAGCACGCGAGAATTCTGGTTTCTTCTAATTCCTCTTCTTCTGTCATGTTTTTCATTCTTCTCATCCTGGCATTAAATGGAAAAGTTGATACCCCTGTTTCTTTTTCAGCCATTTCAAATGGAAATTCACCAGGCACTCTGGTAATTTATCCGTATGCTTACCTTAATTTATCCATATGCTTATCTTGATTTATACTGTCAATTCAGGCAGGAAATGATAGACTAGCTCTGCCTTAAACTTTCATTTTAGCTCTGCCTTAAACTTTCAGGTAAATGATAAGTCCCTGCAGCGTTGGTTGGATCATGAGCTCGAAGTCATGGTGAATGTGCATGAAGTTCGAGCTGAATATGAGAAGCAAAGTCAAGTGTAAGTGTATAAAAACTGAAAACCTTTTATTTTGCTCATTTGCGTTCTAAGGTTGGATAGTTGCATTGCCACTTGTTTTTATATTTATATCTGAATTTTTTTGTTCTAGACGCGCTGCATTGGCAGAAGAACTTGCTGTTTTAAAGCAAGAACAAGCAATTTCTGGGGGGCTTGGTTCACCTAGAGGAAGGAATGGAAATTCTAGGTACACAACATGCTAAATCTTCTAATTCTGGATTTATATTACTTTTTTCAGTGACATCCGATGAGAATTTTACAAGTTCAAGTGTTGGAGAGTTTGATGTTCTTAATTTCTTTAGCTTATGGTATAATTCCAGTTATTATTTTACTCTTGGTCAGACTATCAAATATGTCTCCAAGTGCAAGAATGGCAAGAATAGCATCACTAGAGAGCATGGTGAGTATTTCGTCGAATGCTCTCGTAGCAATGGCTTCTCAACTATCAGAAGCAGAGGAGAGAGAACGTGCATTTACTGGTCGAGGACGATGGAATCAGTTGCGATCAATGTCAGATGCAAAAAACTTACTTCAATACATGTTTAATGTTGCAGCAGATGCAAGGTTCTACTTTAGATATAAAATCAGTCGTTTTTTATCTTGTGTTATCTTAATCGTAATTTAATAATTTGCTTTCGTTCTGCTTGATTCCACTTACACCGTTAAGTTTTCTTTTCAAAAAATTAATGCTTAAGATAGTTCTGGAATTAATGTTGCCAGAAAAGAAACTAAATTTAGAGAGAATTCGGAGAGGTGAAATTTTGTTTTGTTTTTTTCTTTCTTTCTAATTAGAACATCTTAAGCATACAGAAGTGATGGCAAAAAGGAACAAGTATCATAGGAGGTACATTAGATTTATTTAAGTAATTTAAAGAGGGAAAATAAATAGAGAAACAGGGTTGATTTACCCAGCTTTGTGATTGGATCTCAAACAGTGATTTCTTTATTTCAAAATATTAATCGTTTCTCTTCCACACACATCCACATACAGAAACAAACACACTGACATACAATCAAATGTACAGATGTATATATATTTTGCTTCTCTACTTCTGAATCTAATATAGGAAAGATGTATTGTAAACAGATGCCAGTTAAGAGAGAAGGAAATTGAGATCAAGGAGATTAAGGAGCAAATGCATGAGCTTGTTGGTATACTACGACAGAGCGAAGTACGGAGAAAGGAAACAGAGAAGCAACTAAAACTGAAGGAGAAAGCTGTTGCCATTGCAATGACTACCTCATCCCCAGTAAGAACCTATGCTTGAAGTGCACTATATTAATTGATGGCAAAATAATCTTCGTACAATTATTGGAAAGTTGAAATCTGTTAAACATTATCTGATTTCAGATATTGGTATATATACATAGCATGTGTATAAGCTGCTGACATTATATGACCAATCTAACAGTGAGTTGATTTGTGTTTAAGTGTTTCACTATCTTGAAATTTGGCTGGGATCTCCTTGATCCCATCCTTTGTCTCAAAAAGTGTTTCACTATCTTACTGAAATTTCCACAACACCAGTCTAGCATTTGGTGGTAAGTATAGTTTAGGCCAGAGCATTTGTCTATTCACTGTATTTACTTCATAACCATTATAGTGTTTAAACCACCAAGGTGGTGGTCCATTTGTAGCACTGGCAAGGGAGGAGGGAGTATTGGGCATGGTTCCAGATCCTAGCCCAAGCAAAAAATTTAATTAAATGGGAGAGGGTCTTGGTGCTAGTAGCACATGACATGGACGAACATTAATGACTGGCCTTATATCTAATAAAACAGAACAAAACAAAGTTTCAAAACAAAACAAAACAATTATAGTGTTGAAAGTTGGTCTCAAACTAAATGTTCTGAATCCTAGCCCAAGCAAACAATTTAATTAAATGGGAGGGGGTCTTGGTGCCATTAGCATAGGACATGGATGGTCATTAATGACTGGCCTTGTATCTCAAAAAAACAAAACAAAACAATTATAGTGTATTAGTGTTTAAAGTTGGTCGCAAAGTAAATGTGACAGTCATCCTCTTTACTTTTTGCTCTCATTATAATCGTAGAAGATGTTCTTGAACTTAGGAAATATTACTAGTCCATTCCTCAAGACATTTGATCATGAAGGTATTTGAGCTCAAATGCCAAAGCAATTTGCACGTCCTGTTCTATGGTGCCTTTCTGCATTGATTTCATAGTTCTTTTAACCACACGTTTGGACTCATTCTAAGATTGTTCAATGAAACTGTTGCTACTAGACCAATTCTGTAGCACGACACGTGAAAAAAAAATTATATTTTGTATACAAAGGAAATTAGGTTTATAAGCATAAGAGAAAACAATACTATGTTATTCTAGAGATGATGTGATCTGACCAAATGGTTTAATCAATGGAAATTATAAGAAATTGTAGTTCACTAGGTCTTCGTTTGTAATTAAGATTATCTAGGATTAATTTACTTGGATACAGGATATCTGACAGGGCAATTCTCCAGATTCTAGACACGAGGAAGCGGATATATATATTTATCTTTGTAAATATACATATGCAGTGACATTTTATGTGGTTGAAATTGTGTTTGGAACTTTGGCTAGTAAGGAACATAATAATATATTTACTAAACTTTATAATATATTGAAATGTTATGTTCAGTATTTGCTAAATAGGGACAATGTATTTTTTGACTAGAAACCACAAGTGTCCGACATGGATGGACGTGTGTCCGACTGTTCTGCCAGACAAAGATGGATGTGGCAAATTTTAGTAGGGAAAAAACCCTACATATGGCAGTTTATACAATTAAAATATGGAAAGGGATTTGTATTATACTAACTATATTCAAGTAAATAGTTGTGCTTATAGTATCTACATAAGTGACTTCATGCTTCATTTCCTTGTTTGTTTTTATCAGTAGAGCGTTCCTCTGAAGTTTGTTAGACTTCCTAAGAATTGCCTCTCCTTCTTTTTGCCCTTGTCTCTTCTCCCTTCTTTTTACCCTTCATAATGTACTTTCTTCATTTTAACTCTCATTGCATTGAAGTTTTTGTATATACCACTTGGAAGTGTTAAGGCTCGCATTTTTTCAGTAGTACAAGATTTCTACTGAAAGCGCTTATAACTTGCTTGTTTATAAGTTGAGATCGTGCTTGTATATATGATACTTTGACAAACGAACAGTGAGAGATCTGACATGGCGCGTACTCACAAAGCTATTCTCCTTAACATCTGAAGTAGGCTATAAAAATAAAAACAGTATCTGTTCAAACCCATATAAGCTGAACCTTGGTTTGATCTTTCCTTAACATTTTGGGGATCTGATGATTCAGGAGAATACAAATGGTACATCGATGCATTCTGCTGATGAGACCAACACACCATTATCTCCTGTGGCAGTACCTGCACAGAAGCAACTTAAATATACTGCCGGGATTGTCAATAGTCCAAGCAAAGGGACTGGAAACTTCACAAACCAGCCGTTAAAGGTTCACCTCTCCCCTTGAACAGTCACTGCAACTCGTAGTTTGCCTCTCTTTTCTCACTAGATGTATTGTCCTTACTGCAGATGGTTCCAGTTGGCCATCTTTCCATGGGGAAGAAGCTGACAGTAGCAGGACAACCTGGAAAGCTTTGGAGATGGAAAAGGAGTCATCATCAGTGGCTACTGCAGTTCAAATGGAAATGGCAGAAACCATGGAGACTGTCTGAATGGATCCGGCATAGTGATGAAACGATCATGAGGGCAAGGCCGAGACCTCAGCCTATTCGAGAGGAGATAATTAAGGCGAGGCCGAGACTTCAGTTTCTTCGAACATAGTCGGATACCTTACCCTTCTTTGTCACACGGCTAATTCTCAGTCCACGCAACACCTGGCTATCAACTTTCAACTTGATGCAAGTAAGGTTCAAAATAACTCCCCTCCAGTTCCTTAAGAAACCCAAGAGATTGCAAGCTTACTAAAATTTATGCTCGTGTTTCAGTTGTCATGGATGAGATGCCGATGAGTTGGGCTGGAGGTTCAGACATGTTTTTTTTTCTCGCAAACAGTGGATTGTACAGTTGGTGTCAGCTTGCTTGGTGTTTTGGCTTGTATAAGTAGTGGAGAGCCTCTTGTAAAGTGATTCAGAAGCTACCATTCTTACCATAGCTGCAGATTCTTGATGACCTGAGGGGAATCAAGATGCTAGATGGATTTTATACTTATGATTTAGTGCAAACTTTTTCAATATTTTTTTTTTTCTCAATTATTTTATTATCATCAGAAAGAAGTTGAAATACATAAAGTGTTGACTGATAAGGGTTCTTTGTAATGATTATATTTAACATATTTTTGAAAGTTTTATTCCCAGTCCTGTGTATTATTAACAGTTACTGGTCGAAGACTGCAAGATGAATTAATTTAGTTCACATAAAATTTTGTTGTTTCCAATTTTTTTATGTTTCGTACTGTGTATAACTTTCCTATCAGGTTATATGAAGTTGTATACTCTTATTTGGTATAAAAACTTGCGATCTAGAAGCAAGAAATAACATCAAAGTGATCTTGTGAATTTTTGCTTCATAGTTGAAGTTCTTTTAATGGGAATCAACCAATTCATTGGAGAATTATGCATGGACCCTCAGAAAGATCGAGCACCTGAGAGCATCATTAGTAGTTGAGACTCTCCAATACAATTTGGGATCCAAAATTTCAAAAAAAAAAGGTAAATATAGAATGTAGTTGGGACTCTTCAATGCAATTTGGGGCCAAAAATTTCAAAAAAAATGTAAATGTAGAATGCGTTGGGTTTGTATGAGAATAATAAGAAATGATGAAGTGAGCTCCGGTCCCAAAGATTATGGTCAAAAATTGATGTGGACAAAAATACAGAAAATTTACTGTAGCAAAATTAATTTATATTAAATTAATGCAAACGAAACAAGTTTACCTAAATTAAAAATAAAGACAGTCCGCCAACTCAGTTGGCGGAAAACAGAACGCAGCCAACACGTGTACAGCAAAAGGCAAACGTGGGTCCCACTGCTCAATTTTTGCCAACTGAGTTGGCCGAAATTGTGCTTGCACAATTTCGGCCAACCTAGTTGGCGAAAATTGTGTAGTGCCCGGCTTCACGTTGGCACTATGTACAAGAGATATCGGTTTGCTGACTTGAGTGAAAGTCTTCTCGGAGAGTTCCCGATTGAAACACAAGACGATTGATCTAAGTGAGTAGGCAGAACTTCATTATCTGATTCTTGCACGCCTTAATAGCGAATCCGAGTTTTCTACTGCTTGTTCTAAGAAGATAGTTTCATAAGAAGAATGATAGAACCTAACTTTACATGCCTAATAAGAGAACTCGTATAGCTAGTCATTGAAACGAATTTGCTTGCCACTAGAGAACTTGAATACTTATCTAAAAGAGATAAAACCATTGCTATGCTAAGTTAAAGAATTGACCCTTTTTTTTTAAATTTTAAAATAAATTTTCTGGAATTTTCTATGATTTTTAATTAATTATTATAAATGTCCTTCAGGGATTAATATTTTGTGCATTATATTAAGAATTTAAAATATTACAAAAAATATATTTTTGGGTGTATAATTAATTATTGGATGTTGTGTAATTTTTTTGGAATTTATTGGACTCAAAAACTATTTTTAAATAGTTAAAAACCAAGGTTTTAATTAAACCAGACTTGAACCGAACCGAACCGAACCCAACCCGAACCCATCTAAACCCTATTGAACCGAACCCGTCCTAACGGGTATGGGTCCTACCCGACCCGACCCGCCAGTAACCCAAAACCCCCCCTGTACACCACGACCCCGCCCTTCGCGGCCGGCCACCCCCACGATCTCCCCCTCCGCTCGGCCTCCCCGCTCCCTATTTAAACCCACACACCACCACCTCCACCGTCACCCCCTCCAACCCCCGTCGACCTCGAGCCCCCGACGCGCCGACCGACACCGAGTCTCCGGCGACAACCCTCGCCGACTTCCCTACGGTCACCCCGACCCCTCCGGCGACCTCCCCGACACACAGAGCAGCCCAAGCAGCCACAGCAACCGCCGCGCCGCCCTGTCACGAAAAATCAGCGAGGTACCTATCTTCCCAGTCTCGTATCTCCATGTGCATTGATCCAAATTTCGTTCTGTTGAATCCTGTGCGAAGACCACGTGACCCTCTCGAACCCCATGCAATTCGTTCGGGGTATCGCGTCCTGTGTCGGTCGCAAACCGCGACGCAAAACAAAAAAATTAACCCAATTTTCTGTAGTTCAAAAACTGTCTCGGAGGCCATGTTCACTGCCATTTTTCTCCCAACCTGTTTAATAATTTTAGATTCTGTTCGAATAGTAAATTCGACAACATAACCGAGATTAAGACCCTGTAATTAGTTTATTTTATTTTGCTGTATGCGGTGTTTTATTCGCGGGTGAAATCGACCAAAAACTTAATTTTTAATCCAATTTTTTTCGAAACTAGGTGCGTTCCGCTAAACGAGGCGACTTGGTCGTGTGCGAATTTTACCGAAAGGTGCGCATCGTCAATACGGACGTGTGAGATTTTGCGGAAGTTGATTTGGATGTGCGTGCACACCAGAATCAACACATATTCGTCAAAAATACCCCGTATCGGGCCTGTTCTGAAAACTCGTTGTAACTTTGCGTGTGCTTATCGTTTCGCAACGAAACTTGCGCCATTGTATTCATAGCGTTACGCTGGTCCCGTGACCCAAGTTTGGTTTAATTCTGAGAACGTTGACGAAACCCCGTATCGTGGGCCCTATGGCTCCACTTGACGAATGGTTTTGTGATCGGCTCATCGGAATCAAGTTTTGAATATTCCGTTGGGTTCGTATCGTCGTTCAGGACTCGTAGACACTAAGTTTGACGAATTTGGAGAACTTTGTCTTTAGCACATTTTTCGGTGTGAAGTGGGCCACATGTGGACCCCGCTTTGACCAGAAACTGTCAATTTTGCCCCTGTGTTCAAATTGGACTTATGGGTAGTCAATCCTAGCTATTTCATATCTTCTGAGAGTGATAGTAATGTTTGTTTCAGCATCCGTAGGCGTTCCTGGAGATTTTGCTGATACCGGAGCAACTGTTGGAGTTCAAACCCCAGACAAGTTTACCTTGCCAACTTGTAGTAGTTCCTGTTACATTATTTGCTTGAGTTCTTTCTATATATATATACTCTTGAGATGTACATATTCAACCTAGGACCGTGAGACGTTGCTTAGCGTCCGAACAAGATTCGGGTGTCGACGCCGTACGCGGAGTCGTGTAACGTCACTTAGAGAATTGATATTGCGATCCTATACATTTTCGTGCTTGCTTTATCAGGTACATCATACCATATGACACTTGACACTATTAATGAGACAAAATCTTTCTGAGTTATTCATGGTGATTCTGTATAGGTTACAGGATTTGTGGCATAGATCTTACATATGCATAGCTATCATTGTGACTCGTTGCATTAGCTAGAGGTCATGATCTTGCGTGTTAAGAACAAGAGACGTGAGGTTACATTGGGTGGGGAGAGTCTTACCATACTAAAGGCTGATTATATATATATATATATATATATATATATATATATATATATATATATATATATATATATATATACTACATTACTGGAGGTGCCCTAGACTCTGTCTTTGGCACATTTACTGGCCCTTTGAGAAACGAATGCTGCTATGGGTTTTCCCGACACAGAGCCTATAGTAGTTTCAGCCTGAGTTTGATTAATGCTCTCATTTGCATATCACATAGCTGGTTACATAGTTTCCCTGTGGATATTCATTTATATATACTGTATTTTATTTGGCTTGAGTTATTCTTGTACCTTGCTATGTCCCCTGAGGACCTGGATCCGGATTATGTCCCCAGGTATAGTAGAGGAGATCTACCCCGAGGTATATGGTGTAGCGCCCCGTTCTTCCGGTGCGGAGAGCGCGGCTAAGAAACACAAGACGGTATCGTTCGATCGGGATAGATTGAATTAAGAACTCGTCCTCGTATGGATTTGTTTCTTCGGAATCGATTTCCATATTCAGTGGACCGTGCCCCAAGGATCGGCTTAGCGGCAGGGTCAGGAGGGACCTCTCCGCTGCTATCTTTTATTGCCTCGGTTTTCGATGTCGCTTGTTGCTTTCGTGCTTTGAGTTGGTTTTGGGATTTGCTTGTTTTCCTTGAACGGTTTCGATGGTTTTCATTGTTTTCGTTCATTGAACTGCATTTCAATTCCGAGATTGGAAAGAGAGGAAGAAGTATTAATCAAGCTGTTCGTGTGCAGGTGAACGAGCAGTAGGCGGCTTGCGAGCGGAGTCGTGAAGCGCCTCTTTCCTTCTCTTTTCCTTCCAACCAAGTGAGTGGCTACCAACTCGATTAGCTAGCCTTGCTTCCAAGCTTCACACCCTAAAAGCTTGAACTCTTCTTTGCCCCGATCAAACGATACCAAGTAATAATAAAAGAAACCAAGATAAAAGATAATACACTTGGTTATACTGCTTGTCAAACAAACTTATGAACGGTTATCATCCTGTATGCTAGTTCGTTTATAACTATTCTATGAATCGTGCTAAGTATGGAAATATATGCTTGTTATGAAATAAACTGTCAGGATGACTATGCAAAACTGTATGCTATGGAACTAATTCTATGAGTATTCTTGATCACGGACGACTTATGCACAAGGTATGTTATGAGTTTCGCGGACGGTCACCGGGGCGCCGGGACCGATCCGATCCGGACGGAACGTATGTATAGTCGTATGTTACCCGGCAAGTGTTATGCAGCGGGGCTCGCCACCCGCGTTGCACGTCACTTTGCCTTGAGACTATAACCGTCCCTTCGTGGCATCAAGCCAGTGATCCTATGTATATTTAAACCTGTTGCATACTAACTTGTGTCTTCGTGGCAGGGAAGGCAAGGTAAGTATTGTGCAGGTCATTCAGACGGGCAGGTAAAATCCACCGAACGGTGGCACGTTCATTTCAGTAAATTCTATATGCTGCTTACTTGTAAATAAACTAAGGCAAGATAGAAACCCACAAATATGCATGCTTCATTAAAACAACGTGTTGATTGGTATAGTCAGGCTAGCTCGTCTTCACCAGCATGTTTCGATATACTGACCCTCGTTGAAACAGGTTCTCCGCACCAAGGCGAACCGAGCGAGGAGCCGAAGTCGTCTTCCCGATCCAGTCCAGCTGTTGGCGCATCTTCACCGCGCCCCTTGAAGCCTTTTGAAGTCAGGAGCCTGCAACTCTTCATACACAAATGCAGCTCCGTGGCAAAGCCGTCCTCCAGCCAGGAGGTCTATACATTTTGAAGTTATAAAGGGATGTAATGTACATGACTGCTATCTCATTTTGAGTCAACACTTTTGTAAGCCGTTCGGCATATTAGCTGACTCGTTCAGGAGTTTGTAATAGATGTTCATTATCAATAAAGAGAACTTTTCCATATTTCATATCTGTGTTTCAATTTATCTGCGTACTCTGAATATGTGCTTGCTATGCAAATCATTTAAAGCCTTGTGCGGGCGCAACCCCAGGCCCGCACGGCGGTCACGACTCGGGGAACGCCTCGGGGCGTGACATAGTGGTATCAGAGCACAGATTCAAGTTCCTTAGACTTCGTGCTGGAAAAGTTCCTTTAACGATCAAATTCCTGTGCGAACTCTTGAACTCGCTAGGCCAAAATGAGATACATTCATGCAATAAGTCCATAATACATTATGATCCTAATATAATTTACCTTCTTTTGAAGGAATGGTACCAGCGCAATCTGCAGCGCAACCACCGAACGAAACACAGGAAAGTAGTTCGGGAACTTCGGGAAGCTCTCGAAGCCAGCGCGGCATATCTCAAGTCGATCCGCTTGAGCGGGTGATGCAAATGTTAGAATCGCAACGACAAAGAGACGATGCTCGCCAAGCCAGGTTCGAGAGCAATCTAGAGAACCGATTCTCAGTCCAACAGAAGCAGGTAGATACCCTGCAACAGATAGTTCAGACTTTGGCTGCCAACCATTCCGCCGCAACAGCAACGACTCCGGTGGAACAGCCCGTGCTTGAAGTGGAGACGCCTCAAATCCCAAGGCCGAGGGACGTGACTGCCTTCAACTTGGGCCATTTCAAGAAAGTCTGTAACACCCCATTCAACGGGACTGAGGACCCAGTGGTAGCTCTAGATTGGCTAGCCGAGCTTGAAGATCACTTCGCTCTGCTAGAGGTCCCCGAAGAGAAGCGCGTCGCCTGCGCCCAACTACAGCTCCGCCTCAACGCGCACGATTGGTGGGACGTGCATCGACGATCTCTCCAATTTGATCACGGAGAGGAGGCGATCTCGTGGACGACTTTTCGTGCCGCGTTCGAAGAGGAGTTTATACCGCCTCCAGTACAACGTAAAATGAAAAATGACTTCGTGCAACTGAGGCAGGGCAGCTTGACAGTGAAGCAATACTCCGCCGAGTTCAACCGACTCTCCAAATTCGCTAGGGCCTATTTACCTGATGCAGCAAGTCGAGCCAGAAGGTTTGAAGGTGGATTACGCCCTGCCATCCATTCGCACGTGGCCAATAATCAGTATGGAACCATGCGTGAAGTAATGAATCACGCCCTATCGCTCGAGCCACAGTATCCTCACGTTTCTACCGGCGCTGTGCATACCTACAATCACAAACGCCAAGGCAACGATGGAGGAAACAATGCTGCAAAACGACATAACGACGGTGGTCTTCACAAAGGGAACCAGAGACCATACTGTGACTTTTGTAGAAGACGTGGGCACACTACTGATAGATGTTACAGCAGAAAAGGTCTATGCTTCAACTGTGGCGGACCAGGCCACGTAGCTCGGGATTGTCCACTCCCCTCTAAGCTCCTGCCTCAACCCAATAATCCCTAACGGTTGGTTCTATTCCTAAGTTTCGGGACGAAACTTCCAATTAGTTGGGTAGGATGTAGCGCCCCGTTCTCCCGGTGCGAAGAGCGTGGCTAAGAAACACAAGACGGTATCGTTCGATCGGGATAGATTAAATTAAGAACTCGTCCTCGTTATGGATTTGTTTCTTCGGAATCGATTCCCATATTCAGTGGACCGTGCCCCAAGGATCGGCTTAGCGGCAGGGTCAGGAGGGACCTCTCCGCTGCTATCTTTTATTGCCTCGGTTTTCGATGTCGCTTGTTGCTTTCGTGCTTTGAGTTGGTTTTGGGATTTGCTTGTTTTCCTTGAACGGTTTCGATGGTTTTCATTGTTTTCGTTCATTGAACTGCATTTCAATTCCGAGATTGGAAAGAGAGAAAGAAGTATTAATCAAGCTGTTCGTGTGCAGGTGAACGAGCAGTAGGCGGCTTGCGAGCGGAGTCATGAAGCGCCTCTTTCCTTCTCTTTTCCTTCCAACCAAGTGAGTGGCTACCAACTCGATTAGCTAGCCTTGCTTCCAAGCTTCACACCCTAAAAGCTTGAACTCTTCTTTGCCCCGATCAAACGATACCAAGTAATAATAAAAGAAACCAAGATAAAAGAGAATACACTTGGTTATACTGCTTGTCAAACAAACTTATGAACGGTTATCATCCTGTATGCTAGTTCGTTTATAACTATTCTATGAATCGTGCTAAGTATGGAAATATATGCTTGTTATGAAATAAACTGTCAGGATGACTATGCAAAACTGTATGCTATGGAACTAATTCTATGAGTATTCTTGATCACGGACGACTTGTGCACAAGGTATGTTATGAGTTTCGCGGACGGTCACCGGGGCACCGGGACCGATCCGATCCGGACGGAACGTATGTATAGTCGTATGTTACCCGGCAAGTGTTATGCAGCGGGGCTCGCCACCCGCGTTGCACGTCACTTTGCCTTGAGACTATAACCGTCCCTTCGTGGCATCAAGCCAGTGATCCTATGTATATTTAAACCTGTTGCATACTAACTTGTGTCTTCGTGGCAGGGAAGGCAAGGTAAGTATTGTGCAGGTCATTCAGACGGGCAGGTAAAATCCACCGAACGGTGGCACGTTCATTTCAGTAAATTCTATATGCTGCTTACTTGTAAATAAACTAAGGCAAGATAGAAACCCACAAATATGCATGCTTCATTAAAATAACGTGTTGATTGGTATAGTCAGGCTAGCTCGCCTTCACCAGCATGTTTCGATATACTGACCCTCGTTGAAACAGGTTCTCCGCACCAAGGCGAACCGAGCGAGGAGCCGAAGTCATCTTCCCGATCCAGTCCAGCTGTTGGCGCATCTTCACCGCGCTCCTTGAAGCCTTTTGAAGTCAGGAGCCTGCAACTCTTCATACACAAATGCAGCTCCGTGGCAAAGCCGTCCTCCAGCCAGGAGGTCTATACATTTTGAAGTTATAAAGGGATGTAATGTACATGACTGCTATCTCATTTTGAGTCAACACTTTTGTAAGCCTTTCGGCATATTAGCTGACTCGTTCAGGAGTTTGTAATAGATGTTCATTATCAATAAAGAGAACTTTTCCATATTTCATATCTGTGTTTCAATTTATCTGCGTACTCTGAATATGTGCTTGCTATGCAAATCATTTAAAGCCTTGTGCGGGCGCAACCCCAGGCCCGCACGGCGGTCACGACTCGGGGAACGCCTCGGGGCGTGACATAGTGGTATCAGAGCACAGATTCAAGTTCCTTAGACTTCGTGCTAGAAAAGTTCCTTTAACGATCAAATTCCTGTGCGAACTCTTGAACTCGCTAGGCCAAAATGAGATACATTCATGCAATAAGTCCATAATACATTATGATCCTAATGTAATTTACCTTCTTTTGAAGGAATGGTACCAGCGCAATCTGCAGCGCAACCACCGAACGAAACACAGGAAAGTAGTTCGGAAACTTCGGGAAGCTCTCGAAGCCAGCGCGGCATATCTCAAGTCGATCCGCTTGAGCGGGTGATGCAAATGTTAGAATCACAACGACAAAGAGACGATGCTCGCCAAGCCAGGTTCGAGAGCAATCTAGAGAACCGATTCTCAGTCCAACAGAAGCAGGTAGATACCCTGCAACAGATAGTTCAGACTTTGGCTGCCAACCATTCCGCCGCAACAGCAACGACTCCGGTGGAACAGCCCGTGCTTGAAGTGGAGACGCCTCAAATCCCAAGGCCGAGGGACGTGACTGCCTTCAACTTGGGCCATTTCAAGAAAGTCTGTAACACCCCATTCAACGGGACTGAGGACCCAGTGGTAGCTCTAGATTGGCTAGCCGAGCTTGAAGATCACTTCGCTCTGCTAGAGGTCCCCGAAGAGAAGCGCGTCGCCTGCGCCCAACTACAGCTCTGCCTCAACGCGCACGATTGGTGGGACGTGCATCGACGATCTCTCCAATTTGATCACGGAGAGGAGGCGATCTCGTGGACGACTTTTCGTGCCGCGTTCGAAGAGGAGTTTATACCGCCTCCAGTACAACGTAAAATGAAAAATGACTTCGTGCAACTGAGGCAGGGCAGCTTGACAGTGAAGCAATACTCCGCCGAGTTCAACCGACTCTCCAAATTCGCTAGGGCCTATTTACCTGATGCAGCGAGTCGAGCCAGAAGGTTTGAAGGTGGATTACGCCCTGCCATCCATTCGCACATGGCCAATAATCAGTATGGAACCATGCGTGAAGTAATGAATCACGCCCTATCGCTCGAGCCACAGTATCCTCACGTTTCCACCGGCGCTGTGCATACCTACAATCACAAACGCCAAGGCAACGATGGAGGAAACAATGCTGCAAAACGACATAACGACGGTGGTCTTCACAAAGGGAACCAGAGACCATACTGTGACTTTTGTAGAAGACGTGGGCACACTACTGATAGATGTTACAGCAGAAAAGGTCTATGCTTCAACTGTGGCGGACCAGGCCACGTAGCTCGGGATTGTCCACTCCCCTCTAAGCTCCTGCCTCAACCCAATAATCCCTAACGGTTGGTTCTATTCCTAAGTTTCGGGACGAAACTTCCAATTAGTTGGGTAGGATGTAGCGCCCCGTTCTCCCGGTGCGGAGAGCGCGGCTAAGAAACACAAGACGGTATCGTTCGATCGGGATAGATTGAATTAAGAACTCGTCCTCGTTATGGATTTGTTTCTTCGGAATCGATTCCCATATTCAGTGGACCGTGCCCCAAGGATCGGCTTAGCGGCAGGGTCAGGAGGGACCTCTCCGCTGCTATCTTTTATTGCCTCGGTTTTCGATGTCGCTTGTTGCTTTCGTGCTTTGAGTTGGTTTTGGGATTTGCTTGTTTTCCTTGAACGGTTTCGATGGTTTTCATTGTTTTCGTTCATTGAACTGCATTTCAATTCCGAGATTGGAAAGAGAGAAAGAAGTATTAATCAAGCTGTTCGTGTGCAGGTGAACGAGCAGTAGGCGGCTTGCGAGCGGAGTCGTGAAGCGCCTCTTTCCTTCTCTTTTCCTTCCAACCAAGTGAGTGGCTACCAACTCGATTAGCTAGCCTTGCTTTCAAGCTTCACACCCTAAAAGCTTGAACTCTTCTTTGCCCCGATCAAACGATACCAAGTAATAATAAAAGAAACCAAGATAAAAGAGAATACACTTGGTTATACTGCTTGTCAAACAAACTTATGAACGGTTATCATCCTGTATGCTAGTTCGTTTATAACTATTCTATGAATCGTGCTAAGTATGGAAATATATGCTTGTTATGAAATAAACTGTCAGGATGACTATGCAAAACTGTATGCTATGAAACTAATTCTATGAGTATTCTTGATCACGGACGACTTATGCACAAGGTATGTTATGAGTTCCGCGGACGGTCACCGGGGCGCCGGGACCGATCCGATCCGATCCGGACGGAACGTATGTATAGTCGTATGTTACCCGGCAAGTGTTATGCAGCGGGGCTCGCCACCCGCGTTGCACGTCACTTTGCCTTGAGACTATAACCATCCCTTCGTGGCATCAAGCCAGTGATCCTATGTATATTTAAACCTGTTGCATACTAACTTGTGTCTTCGTGGCAGGGAAGGCAAGGTAAGTATTGTGCAGGTCATTCAGACGGGCAGGTAAAATCCACCGAACGGTGGCACGTTTATTTCAGTAAATTCTATATGCTGCTTACTTGTAAATGAACTAAGGCAAGATAGAAACCCACAAATATGCATGCTTCATTAAAATAACGTGTTGATTGGTATAGTCAGGCTAGCTCGCCTTCACCAGCATGTTTCGATATGCTGACCCTCGTTGAAACAGGTTCTCCGCACCAAGGCGAACCGAGCGAGGAGCCGAAGTCGTCTTCCCGATCCAGTCCAGCTGTTGGCGCATCTTCACCGCGCCCCTTGAAGCCTTTTGAAGTCAGGAGCCTGCAACTCTTCATACACAAATGTAGCTCCGTGGCAAAGCCGTCCTCCAGCCAGGAGGTCTATACATTTTGAAGTTATAAAGGGATGTAATGTACATGACTGCTATCTCATTTTGAGTCAACACTTTTGTAAGCCGTTCGGCATATTAGCTGACTCGTTCAGGAGTTTGTAATAGATGTTCATTATCAATAAAGAGAACTTTTCCATATTTCATATCTGTGTTTCAATTTATCTGCGTACTCTGAATATGTGCTTGCTATGCAAATCATTTAAAGCCTTGTGCGGGCGTAACCCCAGGCCCGCACGGCGGTCACGACTCGGGGGACGCCTCGGGGCGTGACATATGGGACATGAGCGGACACTAGAGTAGTACCAGCACCAGAGGACGAGGTGGTGCCAGATGATTTCTCTTGAGTATTTGCTTTATATACTCAGTTATTTCTGTTTCTAGTTACTTTATTTTCTGTCTCTTAGATTATTGTATTAAACTTATTTTTGGGTTGTTCCCCGAGACACTTTTTATTGAGACTTGTTATTGGATTATATTTCCGAGTTTGATTATTCTGACATTTGATGTGTGATTATCTTTTGTGGATGAGATTAGAATTAGACTGTGGCCTGTATCGTAGACCATTATATTTATTTTACAGCTTAAGTACACTCTAACGGGTCCATTAAATTGGGTTTGCCCATTGGAGTGTGCTGCTGGCCATTACCACGTGGCTAGTCCCTCGGTATTTTGGGACTTGGACGTGATATGATTTTTGTGGTGGCCCATGTAGGTCAACGACTAAATTGTTTCGGTTTCAACTAAGGAACCGAGCAAGCCTGCGATAAAGATAGGATAAGTTATAGGATCTCATCCACTTGATTGATTCGTTCTTGACCTCTATATCGACTCCAAAATAATTTTTGACTTGCATCCTGCCTTGATTCTTCTGTACGCCTCTCATAGTTTATTTTGGATACAGAGTAATGGACTCACAAGCATGCGACGAGACTCCCGCAGGAACACCACAAGTTATAGTTGTCACCTACGACGATGGAGTGACACCAGTGGGTGGAGGTCAATCATCTCAACAAAGCAATCAAGCAGGTCAACATACCTCAAGATTCCGGCGAGACGATATTCCACCACCGCCGCAGTTTACTCCACAGATGCCTACCTTTCCACCAGGACAGCCTATAGATGGTCAGCAGATATTCCAAATATTCTACGCAATGATGCAAGCCCAACAGCAGATTCATCAAGAGGCTCAGCGTCACGAGGCAGAGAACCTAAGAAATAATATAGTGACCACACTGGAGCAGGCGAATCTACCAGCTAGATGTCCATCGACGGGATCTATCACCGATTTTTGCTAGCTGAAGCCCCGTACCTTTTCATGCAAGGAGGAGCCCACTGAAGTTCATGAGTGGCTCACAAACACTCAATACCAATTGGAAGCAGCTGAGCTTCCAAAGGAGCGTTGGATGACTGCCGTCAGGATGTAGTTGACGGGCAATGCGCATCATTGGTGGCTATCTGAGGAGACACGGCTCGGACCAGACCGAGTCACTTGGGAGGAGTTCTCTAGACTCTTTCAGGAGATGTACATTCTATCTACTGCTCGATCGAAACTTTGGGACAAGTTCAATCGCCTCACTCAAGACAATATGACAGTGGAGGAGTACAATGCAGAATTCATCCGTTTGGGTCGCTTCGCCCCTACTCTGATTCCGATCGAAGAGGAGAAGGCGGAGAAGTTCTTCGACGGACTTAGCTTTGGGCTAAAAAGATTGATCGGATCCATTGTACCTACTTCATACACGGACGTCCTTGCTGCAGTACGACGTATGGAGCGCGTCACCAGGAAAGAATCCAGTCTTAAGCGGCCATTTCCGTTAGCACCAGCCAGAGCACCACATGGAGAAGCTGCAAAGAGACCTCACATGCACCAACCACCACAGAGAGCTGGATCACAATCCCTAACCCTTCCCACTTGTCACTACTGTGGCAAGGTAGGCCATGTTGAGAAGGAGTGTAGACGTAAATTGGGATTATGTTTAGCTTGCGGATCCAGTCAGCATTCAGTGAGGGATTGCCCTAAGCCCCGAGAAGGAGCACCGATAGTAAATCGACAAGCTTTACCAGCACCAGGAGGATCTCAGTTGTCACGCCCCAGTCCCAAAATACGTAGGACTAGGAATACGTAAGCATGTCAGCCGTATGTATATGGCAACTCCAATATATGGATACCATAATACATACGTACACTGTAATATGAATATTAACTCACATGTGGTATATATATAGTCACAAGTCACAGAAATACTAATCTCATCCACACAATAAGTCACAAAAAGTAAATAACTGAACTAGAATAATGAGTCTGAATAATCTAAAATAATAGTCGGTTGGAGACAAATCCACTACCAATGACTATATCAATACTAAAATAAGAGAGAAGAGTAAATCTCCAATATAAATTAAGATGATGATAGAAGTGTATCAGCTAAGAAGATCCATCACTAGAGCTAATCAATGATGCTCGAAAGGTAAGACCTCCTCGGAAGAGATAAGTGGTAAGTCCTGATCCGTGCTCCTGCGAATAGTCATGAATATCTACACCTGGAAAGGGACCAGGTCCTCAGAGGGACGTAACAAGATACATAGAAGCATGCCAATTTGAATACAGTAAACATGCATAATGTTTAAAAATATATAAGTACGCTGTACAAGACAATCTATATGAATGCAAATGAGGACAACTTTTCGACGTATGGGTAAGGGTAGGCTACTCGATCTAAGCCTCACAACTTACACACCCGTCTAGAACATCATCAGCCGACATACCTCGGGGGTAGCGACCCTCGTGACTCCATCAATCGACATACCTCGGGGGTAGCGACCATCGGACATGACCACCATAGTGCGTGCTAGTTACTACGGTTTACCAGAGTGGTTAAAGCCCATACGCCTACTGATTGTCCTCTATGATACTAAGTGTCAAGTGTGTGTAAACATATCTAATATATAGTAATGACTGAAAGAAACTACACATGCAATGAATAAACAGAAATACAATAAATATAGAGAAATATACTAAGCATGCAAAGTACTGTAAATAATTTGGCAAGGTATCTTGCCTGGTTTGAAAAGGATGAAGTCCCAACTCAAGGCGTCGTCCGATCTACCTGTCACATAAATTAAACAAGTTAGGTTACAAAAGTGGGTAAATAGGTTCCTCCGTTTAATCTATTTTAATTCTGAATAAAATAACCTAAAATAGTATTTTAATCTTATTATAATCTGATTTTATTGTTAAGCTCTAATTTTGGTCCAAAGAAAGTCAACTTTAAGGATTTGTGATTCGTGGCACACAAATCGAGGCAATCCGTTGACCAAAAAGTCAACCAACTCAAATCCTAGATTTGTGTGTGGAATCCTATATATTTCAATGCTACATGAACACTGGAATCGACAATTTCATAAAATCATAAGTCGGTAAAGAGTTATGGCCACAAGGGCGCACAAATGACAGTTTTTAGTGGTTTCCTATTTACGTCTACGTTGCACAAATTTTACAGTAGATTAAATTTATATATTAAATTCTGTAAAAATAATTTTATGAAATTTTATCATGTCAAATTTTCGAAACGTCAAACGGCTCGTAATTCCGAGTTCGGGATCTCCCGTAATCTCAAAAACACCAAAATGCGTCTGATTTCAGACAACTGACACTTTTAGAATTTTCTGAAAAAATAATTTCATAAATTATTAAAATAATTTATATAATCAGAAAACTAACCTTGATATAGTTCTAACAAAAAAAACTGGAGCGCGTTTGGAGTCCGGAGCTAGGAGATATCGTCTTTTTAAGTCGTCATAACATACTAGAAAATGAGGCTGAATTTATGACGAATTTTGACTCTGTTTGGACGAAAAAGAGGTGAATTTGGGAAAGAAAAATATGAAGGATGAGGTATTTATAATGGTGGACACTACTTAATTAAATACGACTAGGATTGGTTAATTTGGATAGGATTATGATGAATTTAAATAAGGATAGGATATGCATGAAGTTGCTTTCCTAGTAGGTTCAGGATTTGAATTAATTTAAAATAGAGTTTGAATTTATCTCAATAATTTATAATCTTAAATAGAATTAAAGATAATACAAATAATTTATATATAATCTTATTAATATCTATTAACACTAAATTAGCATATATCTAATATTAAGGCTATATATATCCAAATAAATCCTAAATAATTTTAAATATATAAATAAATTTCTTAAAATTCTAAGTAAATTACAGAAAAATATAATTAAATATTTTAACCTAAAATAAATATTTGTTAGGAACAACATGCAAGTATGGTCTCGTAGTAAATCATAGAAGTCCTAAAAATTTACGTTCCATATGTTTTAATTACCTAAAAATTCTAGAAAAATCTCCAAAAATTTAAAATAGCCTAAAAATTATTCTAAATAAATATTTATATAAGTAAATATATCAAAAAATTTATTTTCTAATTAACTAAGAGAATACTCTAAAGAAATTCAATATTTAAAATAATCTATAATAAATATAATAATATAAAATATACACAAAATACCTATTTTGGGTGAGGGGGTTTACATCAGCCGAGGCCACCATTGGTACCACGAACAGCATTCTTCCAGCAGGCCCAGCAACAGCAGAGGGCACCACCACAAGGACGCTGACAAGCTTTTGCGATGACAATGGAGAACGCACAGACTGGAGGAGTAGCGAATACGCGTAAGATTTAAGTTTTATCATAGCTATCTATTCCTAGTGATGCTTTAGCATGTGCCTGTTAGTTCCATTCCCTAGCCTATACCTAGAACTTGTTAGTCTAGATTAGTACTTGATACCCAAGTTTTCATAAGCTGTAGTTGATCTTCGTTCTAATTAGACTCTTTTACTCTTGAGTTACTTAGCTTTCATTGTCTAGAAAAAAGTTTATATTCCTTCCCTATGTGTTCGGCTTAACCCTCACCCTTCAATTTTTTCTTGTTCATGATTTCTTATTTTATGTGTCGTGCTTCAACAAACATGTCTTGCAACCGCGTCATCTCTTCTAACCAGTTATATTTCGTTTTCTTAATTGCGAGGACGCAATTCTTTTAAGGTGGGTAGATTGTAACACCCGATTTTTTAAAAAATTTTAAAATGAATTTTTTGAAATTTTCTGTGATTTTTAATTAATTATTATAAATGTCCTTCAGGGATTAATATTTTTGTGCATTATATTAAGAATTTAAAATATTACAAAAAATATATTTTTTGGTGTATAATTAATTATTGGATGTTGTGTAATTTTTCTGGAATTTATTGGACTAAAAAACTATTTTCAAATAGCTAAAAATCAAGGTTTTAATTAAACCAAACTTGAACCAAACCGAACCGAACCCAGCCCAACCCGAACCCATCTAAACCCTATTGAACCGAACCCGTCCTAACGGGTCGGGTCCTACCCAACCCGACCTGACCCGATCCGCCAGTAACCCAAAACCCCCCATGTACACCACGACCCCGCCCTCCGCGGCCGGCCACCCCCACGATCTCCCCCCACCACCGCTCGGCCTCCCCGCTCCTTATTTAAACCCACACACCACCACCTCCACCGTCACCCCCTCCAACCCCCGCCGACCCCGAGCCCCCGATGCGTCGACCGACACCGAGTCTCCGGCGACAACCCTCGTCGACTTCCCCACGGCCACCCTGACCCCTCCGGTGACCTCCCCGACCCACCGAGCAGCCCAAGCAGCCGCCGCAGCCACAGCAACCGCCGCGCCGCCCTGTCACAAAAAATCAGCGAGGTACCTATCTTCCCAGTCTCGTATCTCCATGTGCATTGATCTAAATTTTGTTCTGTTGAATCATGTGCGAAGACCACGTGACCCTCTCGAACCCCATGTAATTCGTTCGGGGTATCGCGTCCTGTGTCGGTCGTAAACCGCGACGCAAAAATAGGAAAATCAACCAAATTTTCTGTAATTCAGAAATTGTCTCGGAGGCCATGTTCACTGCCATTTTTCTTCCAACCTGTTTAATAATTATAGATTTTGTTTGAACAGTAAATTCGACAACATAACCGAGATTAAGACCCTGCAATTAGTTTATTTTATTTTGCTGTATGTGGTGTTTTATTCGCGGGTGAAATCGACCATAAACTTGGTTTTTTAATCCCGAATTTTTACGAAACTGGGTGCGTCCCGCTAAACGAGGCGACTTGGTCGTGTACAAATTTTATCGAAAGGTACGCATCGTCAATGCGAACGTGTGAGATTTTACAAAAGTTGATATGGATGTACGTGCATACCAGAATCAACGCGTATCCGTCGAAAATATCCCGTATCGGGCCTGTTCTGAAAACTCGTTGTAACTTTGCGTGTGCTTATCGTTTCGCAACGAAACTTAAGCCATTGGATTCAAAGCGTTACGCTGGTCCTGTGACCCAAGTTTGGTTTGATTCTGAGAACATTGACGAAACCAGTATCGTGGGCCCCACGGCTCCACTTGACGAATAATTTTGTGATCGGCTCATCAGAATCCAGTTTTGGACATTCCGTTGGGTTCGTATCGTCGTTATGGACTCGTAGACACTAAGTTTGACGAATTTGAAGAACTTTGTCTCTGGCATATTTTTCGATGCGAAGTGGGCCACATGTGGACCCCGCTTTTATCAGAAACTGTCAAATTTGTCCCTGTGTTCAAATTGGACTTATGGGTAGTCAATCCTAGCTATTTCATGTCTTCTGAGAGTGATAGTAATGTTTTTTTCAGCATCCGGAGGCGTTCTTGGAGATTTTGCTGATATCGGAGCAACTGTTGGAGTTTAAACCCCAGGCAAGTGTACCTTACCAATTTGCAGTAGTTCATGTTATATTATTTGCTTGAGTTCTTTCTATATATATATATATATATATATATATATATATATATATATATATATATATACTCTTGAGATGTACATATTCAACCTAGGACCGTGAGACGTTGCTTAGCATCCGAACAAGATTCGGGTGTCGACGCCGTACGCGGAGTCGTGTAACGTCGCTTAGAGAATTGATATTGCGATCCTATACATTTTCGTGCTTGCTTTATCAGGTACGTCATACCATAGGACACTTGACACTATTAATAAGACAGAATCTTCCTGAGTTATTCATGGTGATTCTGTATAGGTTACAGGATTTGTGGCATAGATCTTACATATGCATAGCTATCATTGTGACTCGCTACATTAGCTAGAGGTCATGATCTTGCGTGTTAAGGACATGAGACGTGAGGTTACATTGAGTGGGAAGAGTCTTACCATACTAAAGGCTGATTATATATATATATATATATATATATATATATATATATATATATATATATATATATATATATATATATATATATATATATATATATATATACTACATTACTAGAGGTGCCCTAGACTCTGTCTTTGGTACATTTACTGGCCCTTCGAGAAACGAATGCTGCTATGAGTTTCTCCGACACAGAGCCTATAGTAGTTTCAGTCTGAGTATGATTAATGCTCTCATTTGCATATCACATAGCTGGTTACATAGTTGTCCTGTGGATATTCATTTATATATATTGTATTTTGTTTGGCTTGAGTTATTCTTGTACCTTGCTATGTCCCCTGAGGACCTGGATCTGGATTATGTTCCCAGGTATAGCAGAGAAGATATACCATGAGGTATACGGGACAGGAGCGGACACTGGAGTAGTACCAGCACCAGAGGACGAGGTGGCGCTAGAGGATTTCTCCTGAGTATTTGTTTTATATACTCAGTTATTTCTGTTTATAGTTACTTTATTTCGTGTCTCTTAGATTATTGTATTAAACTTATTTTTGGGTTATTTCCCGAGACACTTTTTATTGAGACTTGTTATTGGATTATATTTCTGAGTTTGATTATTCTGACATTTGATGTGTGATTATCTTTTGTGGATGAGATTAGAATTAGACTGTGGCCTGTATCGTAGACCATTATATTTGTTTTACATCTTAAGTACACTCTAA